>JAUESE010000008.1:6079910-6112886 GCA_032274725.1 Malacoctenus triangulatus
CCCCCACCCCAAAAAACCAGTTTAATGATTGGTTTTGCCACCGTTCTCACACAGTCAATGGAGAAACAATCTAATAATAACCAAACATGACAAGAAATAACAAGCAACAAACGGAAACATATTCCATGCTGTAATTACACATTGTGGGAACTTGCTCTGCTATTTAACTTGTCACTCTCATCAGCTGTGTATAATGTGCTTCCTTTTGTGTCGGACCCCAAAATGTCGTCACGAGCAGGTCACGGTGGCGCATCTGTTGTCAGTCTGATGTGTAAATATTATGTAATTAAGCATTAAGAACAGCAGCTTTCTGCTGTTTAATGAAAATATGCCAGAGCCACGAGTGAATTATTGTCTCTCTTCAACTGATGAGACTCGATAAAAGATAGAAAAGGTTGACAGGAAATAAGTGTTGCGAGATTATTAGCATAACACGTTGCAACAGAGGCAAACTTGTGATGCAGTTCTGAAGCAGGAGGAGGCTAAATTGCCTGCGATAAGAATCACACAGCCACAGTTGAGCCCATTCTTGTGCGCCTGTTATTAGTGGGATTTCCACCTGATGTGGGGGGGGGCACTGAAAGGCCACTGTACTTTACTAAGGCGCTGCTTAATAGCTCTCAAATGACCCCGGTGGCTGAAAATCTGCATGGTATTGCGAGCTGGAGGAAGTAGCTGGATTGTGAGGGTTGAGCTATAACAAAGCGTGGCAGGGGGAATATGCAGGGCCAGGGGTTGTCAGGCACGCTGCTGCACACTGATGCAGCGGAGATCCTCACCTGCTTCCTCTCAGCAGTCACATGCAGGGTGGGCTGTCACTCACACACGCATCCTCTGACCATTTTTCAGCCTAAATGGAGGAAAAATAAAAAAAAACCCTGTGACTTCTTATCTGCACCGAGCCTAAAGTCGCTTCTTTATTTACATATGATGCGACATCTGCTGCAAAGTTTCACCCCGAGCTGGAGGGAAAAAAAAGAAGAAGATACACAATTCGCATATGCTCGGCAGCGAGTCCTCAATGCTGAATTACTGCATCTAAGTCAGGGCGCTAAAGAGCTTAGCTGTTCCTCTACATAATGGCTCGGTCCTCAGCTGTGACCTTTCTCTTCCGCCCATCATTCACGATTATACTGCTGACATGTTGGCTCATGCCAATAATTTTTCATTGGAGCCAGTGTCAGCGACATCATATTTTATCATCTGGATGAATTTGTGTTGTGTTTTTTCACGCGGGCCCACCGCAATTTGTATTTGTCTGTTTATGTGGCTGCCGTGGAGATTAGATTTGGAATTTAATTCCAGTCAGAAGAATTCAGATGAGATACAATCAGGCGTCAGTAGTAGGAAACAAAAACGAAAAACACAGCAAGTGAAACCAATGATCTACAAGCATATCTCAAAAATTAAAAAAGACTTCAATATGTAATTATATAGATTTATTTTCTATGCATAAATTAATAGTTTGAGCTTTTTTCTCACCTAAATTCGGCTTTGAGGTTATTAAAATCCAATATACAGTATTTAATTGTTTCAGATGTTTTTTTTCTTGTTTTTTTAAGCAAATGCCAAATTGTTGAAATTGAAAATTTAAAAAAGGCCAGATTTAAAAAAACAAAGAGTTCAATGACACTCTAAGCTTTTTGTTTGTTTGTTTTGCCTGCATAATCAGTCTAAACCAAGTATAAAAAAAATCAGTTTGTCTGTGTGCATGGGTGGAAAACACAGATTAAACTGTGGGCTGTAGCAGACTGATGCAGCCATTGTACTGTACATCATGCCCACAGTGACTCACAGCCTGATTATGGCACAACAAATGCAAAATAAAGGAAAGTACAAGTGATGATAAACAATAATTTTATGTATGATTATCTGAAGCATTTGGACCCTCAATTATAGACATCATTGTATATGGATGAATAATGTTCAGAGTTTTACAGTTGTATATCAGAGTTGGAATTAATGCATTTCACGCTTAATGAAACCGTCTCCACACTGATGTTGTTTCCTAGTGCACCTTCTATACACTCGCGGCTCCAGGCTCAGAAGTCACAAATACGACTAGATTATATTTGAGTGCTTTGGCAGCAAATAACAAAATGGACCTTGTAACAAAAGCAGTCATATTTTTTTCCCTTGGTTTTCTTTTTTTTTTGATGTGTGGGGAAAAAAAAATTAAAAGCCAAGAAGCTGTTTTTATGCTGCAGTAGCAAAAATCAACAGGAGTAAGTGCACAACCAGCGTGTAATTGACGATTAATTAATGTCGTACCAGTGGTTATTATAGACAGACAACAGGTCTTTATGTGTTTTTTCCCTCTCAACAATGAAAATAAACCTTTAGCGAGATACTGTTTGTGCTACAGATACCACACTGCTAATTATCTCTCCAGATCAGCAAACAATGACTTGATAATCCATCGCAGTGACACAGTACTCAGTCGTCGGCATAGAACAGACGTTTTTTCTTCTTCTTTTGAGATGTGACCTTGTCAGGCAACTCTCGTTTCTGTCGCCCACCCACTCCACTCCGCTGGTCTTCAGTCCCACTCCTCTATTGCTTCAACAAAAAGGGAGCGATAACTACTGTTTTAGGTAAAACTCAAATGTCCTCTATTTAATTGAAGGCGTCACGTAACTGAAGTAATTACAGCACATTATCCGTTCTCAGAAAAATATTCGGAGGTAATGTCAGCGTCATGCTCGGCTGTTCGCAGATTTGATTTATTGTGCCAATTGTGAGATTTCAGGTTTTTTTTTTCCCTGTTAAAATTGATTCAACTTTAAATTGGATATCATGTGTCTTGGCAACACTTTTTTCTTCTTCTTTTTTTCACCGCCGCTGCACCCCACGCCGTCTGTTTCCCCTCTGTACAGACGGCGTTCAATTTTATTGCAGCTGGACTTCCATTTATAGCAAAACTGCCGCATGGTGGGGAGATTGTTGCTTTTAAAGCGAATGAGAGGACCTAATTTAATTGTTTGTGATTGACACCGGCTCCTACCACATCAACTGGTAATTTATTCCGTCTAATCCAGCCTCTGTCTTATTTATTTATTTTTTTTGCGGGCGGCGCTGCAGGTGTGCCGCTGCTGTGCCAGCATCTTCGCCTGCAAAAAAAAAAAATTACCCAAAATGTGTTCTCGCACCTACATGCTCTCTCCATGTGGTGCGGCGGTGCCATGAATTTGGACCACTGCCTGTGCTTTCACCTTGATTCATTAAAAGAAGATCCCCCGTGACACTTTGAAGGAAAAAGGCAACCCCTCCCCTCCCCCCAAATGAAAAGAGGCTCCTTTTTTCCCTCTTTTGGCCGTTTAAAAAGGGAAATAATCAGAGGTAATGCACACACGGGTCAAGTCCGGCTTGTAACAGTTTTTTTGTGACTTAATTTTCTCTCGTGTTATCATACTATAATGAAAAGTGTTGACAGATTCATTTCCTCGCTGCTACCGCCTAAGACCATTTTGTGATTTCTAATTGATAGCTACATGCGGCAATTTTATGGCGCTAGCCAATTTTATAGCACTTTTAATTAGGCCAACTTTGACCTTCTGCTCGCTTTGCATTTATATTGCTCCAAATTATTTTCACCTTCTTTCCTCATTAACTTTTATCAAATGAACACAGTCATTTACAACAGATTAATCCATACATGGGCGGTATGAAATGTGGTGAGGACTCGAAGAAACTGATAAGATTCTGTGGCAATAATTGTTTGATTGATTACACACAATTAAATAATCTGTGGAACGGTGTTGTCCTGAAAGTCTGGGTTTGAAGGGAGCAACGAGCGACGGGGAAAAACAACCTGGAATAGGTGAGCAGGACTACCTCGGTGGAATAAGTGTGAAACAACCACTTAGTTGACTAATTGAGGAAGAGGGGAAGCCCTCACATACGTCATTAGGGAATACAGGTGCGTGATGACTCTCCACTCAGATAAATCCTTCATATGGAACTAGTTAATCTCCCATGTAATACTGAGCAGATGTGTATATTGGTAAATGAATAAACATCAGCATCGGTAGAATCTCAATTGACAAGGTGTTTTGTATTCATTTGGACTCGATCCGCCGAGCGAACGCCGTGTTTCTGCAAAGACGCGTGCCAACGGGCGCCACGTGCAGCGATTGTCAGCCAAAGAATCTCTCTCTCTCTCTCTGTCTCTCTCTCCGTCTTTTTTTGTTTTACAATGCTAAGATCAAGCTATTATATCGCGACGCGGAGCGAGGCAGCGCGGCGCGGCTTTCACTGGGCGAGGCAACAGGAAGTCACGGTGTTTACGCTGCTGCTTCAGAGCGCCGCGCTCTTTCATGAATTTGCATCCCATGTAAATCCCGCTCCTTAACAAGGACTGTCTCGGCGAGAACGTCGGAGGAGACGAGAGGCGATGAATTGACTCGTGAAGCAAGAGCGGAGAACGACAAGGATCCATTTATTGCAAATGGCAGATGGCAATGAAGAGCAGAGAAGGGAGACTAACCAGCACACTTAAAACACTGAGTAGTCTGTAAACCCTTTTTTTTCCCCCCCTCTCGCCTGGGCTTTTAAACTGAAACCAACGTGGCACCTTGTCCAAAAACTTTCTTCCCCCTTCTTGACCTTAACGGTCTGCTGGAAAAAAACAGCCTGATGCTAATTCAACCAAGAAATGAGTAATACTGTGGCTGAATTCTGAATCATCCTAAAAAAAAAGAGAAAAAAACAGAGCAAAACCTGTTTTCAAGCTTGCTCACAGGAATACAGATCCCCCCCCCCCCCCACCGCCCCAAAAAAAAGTGGCGAGTCATGTCGTCTGATGCTCCTCATTTGCATAAAGTGGACAGGACCTCCACCGGAAAACACCAGCAGAATGTCTTAAAAGTAAATAGTGGCAAAGAATTCATTAGCATTATTAGTAATTATACGTGGTGCCACCTAATGAGGCCCCAGTTTTGCATCCCAGGGTTTGTTGACAGGAAGTGAAAGTGTGAAAAAAAACAGAAAAAAAAAAAATCCTGCCATTTGACCTCCACTGACCTTGATTGTATTATCTGTCTGGCTCACTGTTGGCTGCAACAGATTTCGGTGTTTTCGTGTGGGTGTTTGTCTCTCGGTCTCGTCCGCTCTGCGGCTCTGCAGTAATAAAGTCTTTATCGGCTTGGTTGACTTTTTAACTGTAATATTAGTTTTAATTTCCTCACCTGCTTAATTGAATTTCACATCTCTGTCTCTTCATGAGTCTCGCTGCAGCGCGTTTATATAAATATCTACATACAGATATGTATGTGTGTGTGTGTGGGGCGGGGGGGGGGGAGCTGTGTGTGTGTGTGTGTGTGTGTGCAGGGGGGGGACGGATATTAGTGAAGATGTATTTTCATTCTGAAAGTGGCAAGTGATGGACAGGATCTCACAGACGAAGCCCCCCTCCCCCCTCCCTCCCACCCTCCCCTCTACCCTCAATCTTTTTGTCTGCTGCACCTGTCTTTTAGATACCTTTCAACCTTGTCTCTTTCTTTTGCTCTCTCTATTCCCAAGTCCCTCTTTTTTTTCTCTTTCCCCCGGATTGCCTGGCCTTGATAAATCTGCTGCTAAATTTAGAGACATATTTCTCAAAGTCACCGGGACCACGAGTAAGGGTGGGGTGGGGGGTGGGACCTCAGACAAAATGGCCCCTCTAATCCGTGTTTATCATCTTTTATTTATCTCTGTGACAAACGTGAAGTCGTCACAGAAATTCCCCCCTCTCCCGTTTCGTCTCCTCCGCCACTGCCATAACTTTTTTCTGTCCCCCAATTAAATGTCACTGGCCGCGGTCTCATCTCAGAGGGCCACAATTTAAGCAGACGGCCTCCTCAAATGACATCACTCGGCTGGGCTTTATAAAATTAGGGCTTGTTGAGATTCTAATAGAATATCTCTGCCATTGAAATTACAGCTGCAAACGTGCTGCCATTGAGTGCGGCCTTCATTACTCTCCCCTTATTCCCTCAAATTCTTTTTCTCCGACCTAACATTGTTTGATTACAATGCGGCACCCACGGGACCCAAATTATGCGCGTTCACCCTGAAGTGGTTTCAGCTGCACCTTAGAAGCTCGGCTCATCTCATTTGGGTGAAGAGACTTATTAGCCACAGGCTAACACATTAGCAAATAAAAGCAAATAGAGCATAGCCATGGACACCATTGTACACATGTATTTTTTTTTTTCCCCCAGTCGGAGCTTAAAAGAACATTTGGCGCTTTGCAGATGGTGAACGACCGGTAAACTGAACTGGTACCGGAGAGAGTGAAAAGGGGGTCCGTGATCATGTGATACCACCACAGAGACAGCGCACATGTCAGTATCGTATGTAAGAATATTGGAGATCCTGTTGGTTGAAAGAAAACCATGGGAAGAACCACATCGATGTGATTTCGTCTCACGGACACGCCGGTTTGATTTTCCTCCGCAACTCCCTGTCGTCATGCTCCGCGCTGTAGCATGCCAGACACCTGGGATAACATAGCCGAGGAATTTTACTCAATACGTTCACCGCGCCGCCGGTGAGTTGTGAAATCCACGTAAGGACCTCGTCCTGATCCCGAATCAGATCTGGTGTTGCAAATTTACTCGAGGATCGCGTCGCATTAAACAGTAGAGCTCAACTACTTATGGGAAACTAAATTATCAGAGGAGAGCAGGAAACACTGCGCCGCTGTTGTGTGCTAATCTCGGAGATTTCCTTAAATCTCCCTAAATCGTTTAGCGCTCATGTGGCAAATGCTTGCGAAGTGCTCGCGAATGGAAGATCACCGGCAATCATCAGGCGCAAAATACATCTTCCTGTCGTCATATGTATTGCTAAGCTTTGGCAAAATAGTTAGGCATTAGAGCGCGTCCCCCCCCCCTCTGTGTACAGTATGCAGGTAGATCGATTCCGTGAACAATACCCACAATCCTCTTTGTGATGTCTGGAGCAGCAATGTAATAGCTTGGACAGAAGACGAGCTCCTCCGTCTTATTCTCTTTTTGCCCCCTCAGTGTTTCCTCAGTCTTTCCTGTCGCTTTTAAAACTTTCTTATTTGCCTGTTGCCAGAAATACTTTCTCTTTTCTCCTCTCCTCTGTAGGCCATCTTGTTTATATTGAAGATGAAGGGTGGAATCCCCCCCCCCTCCCTCCCTCCCTCCCCCCCAAAACAGTAAAAGTGGTGTCCTGCCATGGACGTACTGTATATTGTGTCAGAAGCAGCTAGAAAAAAAGAGATTGTCTTCAGGTAAACAGCGTCGTTCCCTGAGAAAGTAAAAGAACAGGTGGATATTTAGACATTTCATCTCTTCATCTGTGACATGTCTATGTCGCAAAAAGCTTGTGTCAAAAAAGCATCGAGCCTGGTTTCAAATTTGAAATAAGCCACTTTCCACTCTGAAGTGTTTTGACCAGAAACGCGGTGTATAAATACACGGAAACAAATATATCTTCGTCCCTGACATCCATTTCCTTTTGCCTTTTTAAATGCATATTATCTCGTTTTTTTTTTTTTTTTTTTTCACAACCACTCGCTTGCCTGCTGAGAAAGGTGATTACTGCTGGGAGAGTGAACCGCCCTAAAATTAGCCCCATGCCTGCTGCAAACATGCTATCAAAGTTTGCTCGTGGCGCACGTTCGCCGTCGAAAAGGATGCGCCACCAGTTCGGTGCATCGGGTGCACGAGTCCACAGCCAAGCCGCAACCTCGAAATCCCGAAAAACAAAAGACGGTTTTGTGCAAAAGAGCCGACTTTTCTACTTTGTTGGTGTTTAATTCCAATTTTGGCATAAATTTGAGGGAAAACATGGCAGAGTGTGCCGTCTTGTTACCTCGGGAAGCCGTCTGATCTCATTATTTGCTCTGTTGAGGGTATCACATGAAGTCCTCGTTGCATGTTCATAAGCTATTATATACCTGATGCAACAAATGAGCTCGCACCAAATTGCTCACTAATGGAATGAAAACCAATTATCGAAGAATGGAAACGAGGCAATAAAATGTGATTTTGCTTAAAACACAAGTTACTAGTTCATATCAAGATGCGGAGTAATTTTTTACAGGTGTTGTAATCATTAAGAATGTAAATAAAGTGAGTGCGGTTTTATGTGCAGTCAGCGGCTATTAGCGCTGATTGTCCCTGCTGGACTTGTTCGTGGTTTATATACAGGAAACAAAGAGCGCATTCTTCTTCTTTGTAACTGCCTGTGAGGTAAAGCTGGAGCAGCCGTGAGGGTTGCATAAAAACTCTGCCTTGTACTTGCCGTCTGACATTTCCCAGTCTTTGATCGATGAGCTTGCCACCAGCTCCTTCACTCCGGGCGAGTCCTTCCCTCTCTGTCACCGAGAACTCCGCAAGATGGTTGAGGTTAGCAACCTCCTTTAGCCAGACCACATGAGGCGCGGCGCTCCCCGCTCCGAACATACTGTGCCACATCGAGCTGTTTGGAGCACAAATCATCAGTGTGGGGGAGACGCACACGCTGGATTACTGTACATCCCAACACTGCATTACTGCAACAGGTGTGCTATCGCCGGCTTTGATGCATCGTCATTGATTACATTGAATATGCAGATTCAGACTGGATGCATGATTGTTGTGCGGTGAAACCCACGATTGGCTTTGATGGAATCAAGATGTTGCTGTGTTTCATTTGCATTCTCGCCATCCTGTGCTGCACTAATTAAATGGATAATCATGCAGCACAGTCTCGTAGTTCCTTACTCGGTAATCCTGCAGTTCATTGATATCGACACGCTCCAGTCGAAGGTCCACTCGAATTCACACTACGTTAAAAAAACATAAATCAAAAAACAGGGCGCAGGATGCGGCTGCTGGTTCAGACTCGTTGGAGTCTTTGTTCCAACAGGTTGTTTTGCTTCCTCAAAGTGAATCATGGTGATTATCTTTAATTTGGTGGTAATTTGGTTTGGAATCTCCAAGTTATGCTGGGATTTGCTATGTGGGCCGGGAGGCCGATTTCACCAAGTCATTTGCGGAGGGTTTGCACCATTATGGAGCCGCAGTCGTCTTTGTGTCGAGCGCAGTTTCGTATAGCATTATGGGAACCTAATGAGCTTTACAGCATCATTAGAAACCACATACTTAGTCCATTTATTTCATTATTCGAAAAAGTGTCGCGTGACACACTTACATAATCCACGGTCTCGCCTAATCTGAACTCTGATCAGTTGATGAATTGAACTCAGCTGGACAGCAGATACAGAAGCACGCATTAAGACGTGCAGTGTCTTGTGAGTTTCAATCCCCGACCGAATAGCCGAACCAATTGAAAACGCTCACATTAGATGCCGCCGAGTCATAAATTATGCATTATAATGGGACCAAATTACAGTCGGTATGATAGCATTAAATAAACTAGAAAGAGTAGAAAGCTGTTTCAGTGTGTTTTTCCTCAACAATGCCCTTCAGTGACTGCTGACTTTACCTCAGTTTTAGTACTTCTCATTAAAGTCAATGTGAATAGATTGGGTGGTTAAACCAGTCCATCTCAGGTCAGAGAGAGAGAGGGAGAGAGAGAGGGAGAGAGAGAGGGAGAGAGAGAGAGAGAGAGAGAGAGAGAGAGAGAGAGAGAGAGAGAGAGAGAGAGAGAGATACAGTCACATTCACACCAACAGGGATTGTCCTCTTACTGTTGAACAACTTGTGTGTCTTTGGACTTTAGAAGGAAGCTGGACGAGCCAAAAAACACACACACAGCCCACAATCTAAATATCACCTCATGGTAAGGTTTGGAGTCAGTTTGCGAAACCAACGTTACTCACTAACGCTGCTTGCAGGAAGTGAGGCTAAAAAGCACAGGTGCAAAAGCATCATGCACCAATTGCATTTCCTGTCAGTGAGATGAAATCACCGTCACATTATCCAACGAGGGATCCGGGATAAATGCACTTGTGTAACCGTAACTTCTGACATCTTCAGCCAGAATGTGACCTATTTCAGAACTCGCAGGAAATCTCTCCCACATACTGTGAAGCAACAAGCATCTGGTCGAAGACCGGCTCCGACACAGACTGTGCTGCTTTGCCTGTTCCTGAACAAAACATTCTCCATGACCTAAATCTCCACCGACATGCCCAGACATGCAGTATATTCTCACTTCATTTCATAAAGAAAATAAGAGAAGTTTGCAGCTTTCTATTCGCCTGTATCGAGGCAAATTAATCCTGAGAAAACATTACGTTCCTCCATCACAAACTGCCTGTGTGTATGTGTGTGTGTGTGTGTGTAGAAGCCAGAATCATGCAGTGGAGTGCAATAAACAGCACCTTTGGCCTACACGACACACAAAGAACAGGAAGTCCCCCCCCCCTTTTTTTTTTGTTTCTTGTTTGTGGAAAATTGTTTTCTTAACTGAGGAAGAAGGAGGCAGCTGAGAAAGCAAGGACAGTGGATTTCTTCTTAGGCGCACGGGTGGGGCTCAGGGCCTTGAGGATGAAACAGAGGGGGCGGATAGGGGAAGTAAATGCCAGCACCCTGCTGAGTAACAGGCATGAAGGCCTTTTGACTCGGTTGCCATGCCACTGACCCTTTGGTCGCAGGTATCCCTCTCCCTCAGGCTCACAGATGGAGGGGGGGGGGACTCTTGTGATATGAGGAGGAGAGGAATGGCCACGGCAGAAGAGAAGCAAAGTTCTTTCTTTCGCGGCAGCAGGGGTGAGGTGAAGGGGGGTGGGGGGGGCTGAAGGGAGGCGGGCGGCTCGTCTGAGGATGGCAGGTGGTGGTCGGAGTCGAGGTCACATACCTGTCTCTCCATCGTGTGCCTGAAGTGATAACAAGATTGGAGCAATCGAAACCACGTACGACAGTCTCCCCAGAGTGCCTTTTTCTGCCCGAAGGCACGCGGTGTTGTGAGGGTGAACCGGAGCCACCTGTGTCATATTTATACCTCTGGATCCACTAATGGAAATAAGCCTTTGCTATTCTAATGGACCTTTAGAAAAATCTAGTGTTGTTTCCTCTTTTTGTTCAACCTGAAGTAACCTCTGATAATGGAGCTCAGTGTCTGAAAGGACTGGAAGTCAGCGGAGAGAACGATGGAGCTTTGAGGGGAGCGAGAACGCGCTTTGGAGGAGCTCTCGCATAAAACAGCGACTCACGAGAGCAAGTTTTTTTTTTCTCTCAATTTAATGTCATTTTGATGCAAGACGTTAAAAAGTCAGTCGATAATTCGTTAAAAATGCACATAACTTCATAGAAAATGTAACGTCTGGTTGCTCCTCCCTTTTCAAAGCCCGGCGATGGATCTCATAATGTGCCGTTTTAATGTTTCGCCCTGCGTAGCCCCCAAATGTCAAGCGGCATGGGAACAGTTGCATGTTTAAAATGTTTGAGCTGCAAATGTTATTTACACTGGTGTTGACTACCGGCATAAGAGCAAATGCTGTAGCTGAATATTAATGTGCACAGAGCAAATACGTCTCGGGCCATCCTTCAAAGAGAAGCGGCCGTTTGCACGTTCGACACCGGCTGAAATCCAAATCTGTGTGTTTTTTCGGCTGCAGCTTCGTGAAGGTTTGCATTTAGCGCCGGGTCACTCCAGCATGAGATCGCCCTGAGGGGACGGCCGCGTGGGCGTCACCACAGACACCAAATGTTTGGAGGAATTTTTTCAACCTTTGAAGACGTGGAGCCCCGATAATACAGATGCTGCTTCATTTTCACTGTTTCAAGCTCGACACAGTCAGGAAAATAAACGGTGGTTTTACTTTCCACCAATCACATTTGCTTTGTGTTCCTCACAAGGGTCAGAAAGCAAAGAAATGCATCACTGAAACACAAACCGTGGCTACATCTTCATTTGCAACCATGTATTCAATTGCGAACATCTGACCAATAAGACAAACTCGTGCAATGCACCGCCCATTCACTCTGACTACCCAATCAGGTGAAGGCAGAGACTGTCTTGCGTAAACAGTGTCAACTCCTTCAGCAAATGTAATGAATCCGGTGGAAGATTGAGGGAAACGTGGTCAAGTTTAGTTTATCACGACAAGTAATATGGTCCCAGATTGATGGCGTCGCCCTTCCTTACATTTTCCCATATTTGTTCCTTCAGAATGCAGTCTCGTGTCGCTTTAGAAGGAGTTAACTCAGAAAATGACATTGCAGCAATAAATCTTTTCCTAATATTTGCACAAAACTGTCGAGCATGTCTCGCAGCCCGCAGAAGTTCCACTGACTCAGGAAACAGTGACCAGCTGCTGCTTTTGCTTTCTGGTCTGTCAATTGGTGGATGGCTTGTTCAGTTAATCAAAACAAACAGGATTTTAATGAGAAATAGGGTTTTTTTTTATCCTGGTAAAGTTCGTCTTTCTCCTTTTTCATGGGGGGAAAAAAAACATTAAAAAAAATACTAAAACAGGCTTTTTGCCCTGTGGATGTTGGTGTGCCGTGACTTTATGTGTGTCTGCGTGTGAGGCAGCCTGAATTTTGCTTATGCGCGATCCATCTGAAAAAAGAATTACATGCACAGCAGAGGTTACGGAGTGATTCTTCTCAGCTCTATTTGAGAGAATAATGTCGACTGCTGATAGCAGGGCTTTGATCCGTAACCTATTGTGAGTGTAAAATCAGAGGTGCTTGGCATTTTCTTTGATAATGCTGTGGTAAATAAATTCCACATCTCAGTTGCTTATCACATTGTATGTGAGTATGGATCTAAAGGTGCTGGCTAAGACAGGGGAGTGTAGGTGGTGCTAAATGGCTTTGGGTGAAAGATTTTTCATGCTTGCTTTTTATTTTTATTTATCTCTAATGGATGCTGATCCACATTTTGTCAGACTTCCGGCTATACTTTAGTTAAAGATGTGAATTCATCGCCTCAAACTTGCCGTCATGATTTTTCTATTTTTTATTTTTTAAACTGTGGTTGCTCACCATGGTTTGTGCATATTATTGGGGGTGAGAAGTCGGAAGTGGAACGAGCCAGAGTGTTCTTCGCCCACATTATCCATGGGACTAAGCTGAAGTGCTCTGGGAGTATTTAGCGCTGCGCCGTGCTTGTAGGAATTATCACCGAGGCCTCGGCGTCGTCTGTTTCCCCCCTGTTAGAGAACACGGCGAGGCAAGGGGAGTGAGAATGAAGGGAAGAGGGTGAGAGGTAGAGGGAGTCCTGTGTTGTTGGCAACCACGGGCTATATCCGGGCAGTCTACAGAGACAGGCACGCTTTGTCTCCAGCGTCATTTGCAGCTTAAACAAACAGGTGTGATGCAAGAGCCTCTCAAACAAACACACCGCCGCTCTTCAAAGTGGAGACAGGAAGAGACGCAGCGCGAGGGAGAGTGAAGAAATAATGGGGGAGGCATGGGCAGTCAAGGGGAGAAAAGCGAGTACGTGGATGGCAGCCGAGTAAAAATGAAATGTGGGGAATTTTTATGCGGAATTTTATGTTAAAAAACCGTGTTCTCTGCAACTTTTCTCCATATTTGCAGCTGTTAGTTTTATATTTTCCTTATTTCAGCTTTCACAGTTTTGAAAAATAAATTGGTCCTTGTTTTTATTTCTTCTCTTCTCACCTCCACTAAAAAATGTCTGTTTTCTCCCTCCTTCACTCCAGTGCTGACAGCCTCTTACCTTCTCCACTGCTTCATCACACTTCTCTCTCTCTCTCTCTCTCTCTCTCTCTCTCTCTCTCTCTCTCTCTCTTTGTGGCATTGTCACTTGAATCAGAAGTTGAGTGCTGGCTAAGTGAAGGGGTACACAGTCTGTCTGCTCCAGACAGGCCTGAGTAGGCTGCACCGCTTTTGCTGCCTTTCCCCACAGAGCCTTGATTCAGCCCCCGCTGATAGGAGACCCCGGACTTTGGCCGGCTCGCTCCCTGCTGGCCCGATGTGCAGCACCTCTAATCCCTACAGATGTTAACCCTTGAAGCTTCCGCTGGCCATCCCCCGCGATTCTTTCGTCTCAGAGCTCACGTTGGCGTTTCTGTTGGACGTGATGATCTTCTGTTACTATTGAAATGTAACGCCTCATAAAGAAACAAATTCTAAGGTCATGAAATACTTTTTGATCGTTTTCATTGTTTCATTTTCTGTCTTGGTTCCTGTAACTCTGCATCAAAATTTTGAAAAGTGACGAGAAGACTATTGTCGAACTGCTATCCATTAACCCAGTGCCCCCCCCCCCCTCCCCCTGCATCCCCGTCACATTTTTGCAGCCATTGTTAATTTTGATGTATGGCTCCTCCTCACATGAATGGCCCCAGCGATTCATTGCAGCTTTGCAGGATCTGCAGACCAGGATGTGTTGTGTTTTTGAGGACGACCTTGAGAGTCTTTAATGGCAACAGAAGAATAGAGCCCATCCTGATGGTGATAACTGTTATTGGGATCAATATTGTTATTGTGATGATGCTATTATCGTGCAAATACTGGAAGCGCAGCTCGACTTGACTTCAATGACTTCTTCTCTTGAAGAAAGGACGCAGGGCGGATTACAACACTGCCACCTACAGCGACAGAGGACAGGTGAATTTCTTTTGAAAAATAAAGTCCAAATCTTGGATTGAGACCAGTAAATGACGACACTGTTGGATATTTGTGATCATGGCAGAAAAAAAAATCAAATCAGGTCGTTGTGGTCACACATAATCGTGGACACACACGTGTTTTCTGACGCCCTCATGTGCTCATTTAGCACTATGATCCCACTTATACTGGTGCATTAGTTTGAATTGAATGTATTGAGTCATATCTCCTGTTTGCTGACATGTGCTACACAGCTTCATTTCTTGAGTATACACCCTCCTCTTTTCACAGCCAAAGACTTAGTGGTCTTCTGATGTCAAATGACATATTATTAGCCTGTCAAATCAAGACCAATGTTAATTTCAAACTAATGTATATATCTCGTCTTATCATCTGTGATCATTGACAGACTGATATTATCATGTATCCCTTGACACCAGCCATTGCGGTGGAGTTCCCCGCTCGCGTGAGGATCAGTGTGGGTCCAGCTGTCGATAGATGTATGTACGAATTAGGGTCATAAATGAATTGGAGTGTCATTGAATTCCAATCCAAGGATTGATTGCTGCTGGAGTTAAGCAGCAGAGACAGTCTGGAGGCTGACGCCAGGCCCTGTTTCAGCGCAGCTCCTCAATTACCCGCATTATCACAGTATTTCCTCATTTCCCCGATACTCTCACCTGCATATGTATATATGAGTCCAACGCTGGCACAAGATTAGACTTCGCTGTGAGCAGAAGGTGCGTTCTACACCCCCTAAACACATTACTCATCCCAGCCACAAGACAGAGACAAAATAGTCGGCAGTAAAACATCAAGCATAGATCACAGGCCTAATTGACGCTCTAATGCAAAGCATCATTTGCGCAGACAAGAGAGAAGGTGCGAGTTTTCCTTTTTCGCACATGCTCGGCTCTCAGGCTCAGTAGAGGTTATTTTAGTGGAGGTATATGAGATATAATGATACGTCAGTGAGATCTGCTGGGACAAGAGGAGCAGGTAGTGCAGTAGAGCAGAGGGGCTGATTTATGGGCAGGATAAATGATGCGGTGGGTGTCTGCCTCTGTAATAGCACTGTGCTCTGCACATCGCACTTTCACTCAGCTGTAGTTTATAGTGTGATCTGTGATGGGGATAAATGTCAGCTTGGCTTATCTAAGAAGATCTGATATGACTTTAAACTGGCTCCTCTCAAACACCTTGACATGTGTTCAAAGTCTCCCCCCACAAAAAAACCCAAACAAAACAAAAAAACAACACAAACTACAAAAACATCACACACTGGCAAAATGGCCATGAAGACTTTGGAAAATTGGCCCATATTGTTGATATAAAGTGCATTACAGCACAACAAGGCTTCATCACTGGTCACTTTTAACTGGCCATTAGGCCTTCTCTTATCTCGTAGTTATTTTGTGATACCAAGCTAATTCTTAAAAGCAAAATTTCTCTTTTGATATTCATAAGATTAAACAGAGGACTTTCTTTGAAAAATGAAACTGGCTCCTCCGCAGGCTCTGGCTGTGTATTGTTCAACGGTTAAAGCAATTATTGTTTGAAAATTACTGTATTTTATTTTCTCTCCAAAAAACCACGGCGTCGGTAGCTGAGAGGTGAAAAAGCGTATTTGCTGCCGTGTCTCTGGGCTTCTGTCGGAGCAGCGAGGGGAAAGAGCCGGAGTGTGGCCGCTCGCTCAGAGCGTCATCTCAGACGAGTGCATATTATCTCCGTATACCTTGTGTGGTGCTCAGCAGGTAATGGCAGGCAGCTATAGTCCTGCCCTATAGACAACACTTGTGCGCTGGGTCACTTGGCTGGAAATTAGCTGCAGAATAACGAGGAAAAAAATGGACGGTCGTGGCGGAGCGACTCCGAAACCACAATATGAACAAAACAGTGAAAATCTCTGTGAGAACTGATTTCGAGGAACGACACCAGCTCATGTGCTTTAGGAACTTACCACAATCAACACAAAACAAACATAATGCAACTGATGAACACATAATATTTTGCCAGAGCTATTTGAATTCTTTGAGAACATCTTGTCACCTTTTAGTCAAGACATAATGCAGCAAGGACAGAAAAGTGGATTGGCGACACATTTTGAAGTGCTAATATATTTTCATGTTATATATTTACATAGTATCACTCTATAAAGCACATGTTTAACATGTGATAATGGAAAATGAGACACATTTTTTTTTCAAATAATTGCTATGAATGGATGATTTCTTGCCATGAAACCCTTTTTTTCCAGGGAAATTGGCATGAAATAGGTAAAATCTTTCAAGAAGGCGTTCATTGTTGACAATATGTTGCAGAAGATACCTCCTTCACCCCCCTCTTCCTCCTTTGGTTGCGTAAGGTATTGAGGTGATTCTTTCTAAAGCCTGTGGCTGTTGTAGTGGATGCGGACCTCCCTGGTACCACCCAGCAAACCCACAGCTGGTTTCTAGCAGTCCGAGAGCCAAACCGGGGCGATGAAGTCCTCTGGAAGGTGAGCCGTCCTGTCACCGAGGCATACATCACTATCTGTGGCGAGTGGGGAGGCTGGAGTGTGTGTGTTTATTGTATAATCCACTCCTCTCGCCGTGTTTGTACGGTAATATTGAAATTAAAATCAGTGGGTGCCAAACACTGCAGATGACCTGGTTGGTTTGCTCTCCTTGCAGTTTTGCTCGCTAATTTCTATGCCTTGGCCTCCCTCACGCGTCCTGGTAATGAGAAAATGTGCTGTTGTCTTTGTTTACTGAGCCAGTCTGTCTGGCTGCAGCTCTCCACATTGTTTGAATATAAACAGGAGCGAAATTATTAGCTCACTCCGAGTGTTTCTTCTAAGTTACATGAGCACACAGCGTGTAGGGCGAAGCCGGAGCCCCAGCCACACCATACGTATTGCTTGTGCGTATATCATGAAGTGCTGGATGGCTGGAAATTATGTACAAGTATGCCAATTGTAGCTGCTCTAATGAAACAGGCTAATTGCGAATTTAGATGAGATCGCTACAGGATAATGTCTGACGTCTCAGATTATAGGGCTAATGTTTGCTCCTGCTCTTACTGTGATGATGGAATTAGCTAATAAAAGCCACTTGTCATGCGCATCAAGTCGTCTTTATATCTGCAGTTAAGAGGGAGAAATATATTTGAAGTTGACACCGACTGCTTGAAGCAATTTCAAGCCAAACTTGCATTATCGGTCTCCTCTCCTTATTGATTTTTTTTTCTTTTTCTTTTTTTTTTTTACACACACATACGAAGCACAAATTGAAAGGCGTCTCCCACCGAAAATGAGTCCGCTGTCACGACGGAGCCCCGCGAGCCGGCCGCCTTCAAGGAAACGCGCGGGGGGGGGGAGACAGCGGCACCGAAACGCTCCTTAATTCTGCATCTTGTTTTTGCATTGAGTCGCCTCAGTTTGAATGTGGCTGGCTCATTGGAGAGGAAATTTGCCTGTCAAGATGATATCAGTTTTCTTTTAATATATATCCACAGCTGTTTCTTCAGGAAATTGCTGTTTTATTTATTTATAATTTATTTATTGGGTTATTAGATTTAATAGACTTAGAAAATGAAAAGCCTTTCCCTCCATATGACAAGACTTTGGAAGATTTCACCCCCCCCCCCCTTCCAATTGTATACAAATTAGAGATGAGCTTCAGATACTAGTCAAAATTACATTTCCAGACTTTGGAGGCTGCGGCTGGTCCTGCAGAGGCCGACAAGATAAGAAATGCCAACTTCTGGCACTGACCCCCCCCCACACACACGCCTCCCTCCCTCGGATCTGACGAGCCAGCAAATCCTAAATCTGAGCTGGAAATTTAATCAGTATGGCACAACAAGGCCTAAAATCCTGGCTTAAAGTCCAGCTACTGAGGAAGTTCGGGTGCCTCGGTGCCCTGCGCTGTTCACTTTAATTCGGTTTAGATCTGGCGGACTGAGAATTCAGGACCCGCGCAGCAGGAAGCCATCGATTCAGAGGTCGAGTAGGCCGAGCAGAAGTATTTGAATGTTTTCGACCGCCCGATCTTCCACGTTGTGAGGATGCCACGTTTGCATAGGATTTAAAAGAGACTCTTGCCTTGTTTCAGACTCTTCTTACTCGACTCCCTCTTTCCTTTTGCTTGAGTTGTTCAAAATGTGAAAAGTGCAAAGATTCGTTGTTGAGGATTGAAGCACATTTCACTCCTGTAATCCTGAAATTATAGCTACCTAGCCCAATCTAATCTGTCTTAATGTTTATATTCGCACTGCCATAACCAAAGACCCCATTCTGTTGACTGTTCACCCTGTTCTGGGCTTTGGGAACTATTTACAAAATAATGTCTGGGTTTTTTATTCCATTTGGATCTCAGTGCTTGTTCAGCAGTTGTGGTTTGTTCGTGCTTGTTCAGTATTTACTGTTTATCGTCACACCACGTTGCTAAGCCACGCAGGTTCAACCCTCGACGTGTCCTGTATGTGTTGCGGAACTCACAGCTGGCGAGACTTTTTCATTGACTTTCATAGATTGTTTCTTACATGTATAAATTCATCATATTGTTGCTCCATCCAACCTAAATTGGGTGTCTTGATGTGAGCCACTGGGCTGCCCTACGCAGAGCTATCACGCATTAACTCCCAGTGTTTAATGGGGATCCACAGCCGTTATATCAGATGCTGCTTTGACAAGAGTATGAAGACCTGAGGGCGAGAGAGAGTTTTTATAGCTCCACGTCTCATCCGCTGAGATTGTTGTCACGGAATATTGTTTGCACTTTTCAAAACTGATTTTTCCATCGGGACCCCCTCGTGCAGGCTCCAAGTGTGCAACACTTACTTATCAGTTTGTCAGAGCTCGCTGTGCAGGTGACCAACCGTCCCCGGTGTCATTTTAAGAGGTCAGACACTGCGGCTCATCCGTTATCTCCTCATTAGCGCTGCATCTGTGCTTCATCTTCTGTTCTGTCTCCATCCTTTCAAAGTCACACAATCAGATCGCTCAGAGTTTGTTTTTTTAATGGAAACCAAGCAGATAGGTCTGAATTATTAACATTTTCCGTGTTGTCATGACATTTGATACCTGTATTCATGAGGCTTTGTTAGTTCGAATCATCAAGTGTATTAAAAAAGATATTTGAGCAATCACAGGTTTTTTTCTAACTTGTGGCCACAAATACTTTCAATTTGGTTGTTTTGCTTTTGCATTCGCGTTTATTCCTGATTGCTTTTGTGTTTTTAAGCGTCACCTTTCCAAAGTGTTATTTTGTGATTTCTCAGGAGAAGAAATACCGGCAAACTGGTAAAACTGCAATTTTAGGGGTGATACCGTTCTGAATTATCCGACATTTAAGTGACATTGCAAAGGAGTGCGCTCACTTTGGTTGTGTACCGTCGCTTTTTATTTCCCGTGCATATGAATTGAAAAGATAATATCGCGGCCTTTGAGCAGCTTCCGAAGCAATTTTCGCTAATACCGAGACTCACAAGTATGTGAAAATCCAAATTCTAGGTTATGAATTTGCCTTTATTCCAATATCACTTTCTGTTGTTGCCTGTCAGATTTATTTTTCCCCCCCCACAATGTGATTTTTTTTTTTTTATTCCAAGCTTCATCTCAGCCTCCCAATCATCCATCTAATAATCTGCCGCCACCAGGACAGGAGAAGTCACGAGGTAGCAACGCTTAAAGCCAAAATAGTTTCAGGCTCAAAGTGAAAAAAGGAAAGAAAAAAAATCCATTTGCAGCTCTCCTAGTTTCATAAAAAATATTGATACCAAGTGTGAGTGCATCAGTAACATTAGGCAGGAGGAAATATTATAATATTGTAATGTAACACGGTATTGATTTCTGTCCCGAGTCCGTTTTACACCATAATTTGGACGACGAAGGAGGAAGTAATTGAATGGCTCAACAGTACTTAAAAGGCCATTTTACCGATTTTCAATCTGGAAAATAAAAATGTCACAGCGCCGAGTGTCTGCTGAAACTGCACCGCAGCCTCTGGCCTGTGATACTTGTTGACTGCGCCTGGTTCGCAGTCAGAAGTTGTGCCATTTGATAATATAATCAACCGTTCAACTCGACTCGCTCTCCAGCTGAAACGTCCCTCTCGCTCCTCGCTACTTGTTGACATTTAGGTTCAGTTTCGACGCGATAAGCCTTTTTTGTAATAAGACGTAACAGGATTCCAACACAAACACATAACTCTGCACTGAACTACTCGGCACTCGTGTCAAAATCTGTGCTCAGGGCGCTCGGTGATGAGTGTTTGGGTGACACTTGAGTATGAATGAGGGTGAATATAAATTGCTTTTTTATTATATCACCTGCAGTGTCCTGTTTTTATCGCACATTGTGGGCCGAATTTTCTCTGAAGGGATCATAAAATTGCACTCAGTAAGAAGTTGTAGTCCTCTCTCGTTTTTAATTGCCGTGATAAATGGCAAACAGTTCACCTTGATTTTTCTTTGTTTGTGTCGGTGCATTTCTGTTTGCGCTTCTCTGTTTCTTTTTTAATTCTCTCCCCTAAAAAAATAACAATTAGCCATTTTAGTGCCATTAGTGATGGACTCTAAAACTCCACAACCGCACGCTCTCCTGCTCATGAACCATCAGTGAAATTATCCAAAGTCTATAATTATCAACCTTTATTTGTTGAGCTTCCATTGTTGAACACCTGTTTCTCCCGACAGTCCAAAGAGATAAAAATCTGCGCGTTTAACTTGAGTCGGATGATCTGATATCATTAATACCGCAGCGCCGAGAACAGATTTTATAGCTCACTTCTCGCTTATTATTATTTTTTATTGATACAGAAACCATCAGGCTGGTAATAATAATTTGGTGACCTGCACATCTTTGGATATTTCAGGCCTCCTTTAGATTCACCTCCTCTGTATTAAAGAAGAAGCAGCAGCAGCAGAAGCTTATAACCTGACATCTCAATCAGGCCGTTTCTGTGCCACAGTCTCATTCTGTTTCATTAGTTGATTCATTTACATGACAGATGTCCTCGCGCACGCTGCGCAGAGCCTCGGGGTGCACTGCAGCTGAACGCCACCTGCGGTGTGAGTTTGTTATTCGAACCCCTGGTCTCGAGTTGCCTTCCTGCTCTTCTCATGAGCACTCACTGCTGACCCCTGGCCGGCGTTGTCCTCACACCGGGGCTAAACGCTACGGTTACAGTTTGAGGACCCACTCCGACTCGCACACGCGGCTCCCTCAGTGAACCGTGCGTCCGTACGTGTTTGTGCACGTGCGCGTATGTTCGAACGTTAACTCCTGCCCGCGCCGATTTGGCGAATCCGCGTCGCGGGGTCGCATTCAGACGTTAAACACAGTCCTACGAACGACTGCAAAGTTTCGACACTTCACTGCTGATTGGGGTTAAGAAAAAAAAGCCAGCAATCATTCCCAGGCCTCTCTTCCTCGATGGTAGGTGGGATATAAATAAGATCGCTGCAGGCTTTAGGTACTGCAAACATATAATCTGTCTGCATGATCATTTAGAAAGGTTTTTTTTTTTTGAGTGCAGAAATTCCCATTACGTAGCAAATGGAGGACTTGGATGCCTTTAATGAGCGGTTCCAGATCACTCAAAGCATCTGTGATTGTACAGTTCTTGACTCTGGGCAGAAGTTTGCACAGATCTGGTGATTCTTGGTAGTTATTACTGCGGGTGGTCAGTAGTCGTCTGCGATAGGGGGAAAGCCTTCGCAGGTTGATATGACACGTTTGCTTGCTGAGGACGTGCAGTAAAAATAACCAATCCTGCAGAACTATAAAAAGCATCAAAGAGACCCAGGAACAGTATGTATGGCATGATAGTCATTCATTTGAACCCCGGTCGGTGGGACGACTTTGCTAACGAGTCTTTCAGGCCTTGAACAAAGCTTAGTCACTAATTATTGTGTTTCAGTGAACTTTGCATGAATGTACCTGGCTAAAAGTGTTTCTCCTTCCACAGATGAATAGTCACATTAGTCTTTCTCTAGCAGCTTAGCGTCGGCTCAAACGTTGGGAACAGCAGCACTAACAGGATCGTGAAAACAGGTGATTTCAGCGACTAAAGCAGGGAAGGAGGAAGTGACCTTTTTACTCCGCTTCTGGGGAGCCGAGCGCGTTTTTGTCCCTGTTGCTAAGGAAGAATGGCTGAGTGGGTTCACCTCTTCACCTGTTAATACCACAACAGCCAAAGATGTAAGTGTACTGATTGATTAAGTATGCAAACATGATTACGCGGTGCACAAATAGCTTGTGTACATAGCTTTCATGATATATCTGCTTCCTAATGATCTCTCAACTGTTGCTGTATGCAAACCACATACCTCGGTCTTGTGGTTTGGGTGCTTGATGTACTGAGGAGTGTTTTTCTATAAACCCCCTTAACTGATAATCAGATCATGCAGCGATGTTCGTTGGTTCTTTTGAACATCCTTATAAGTGAACCATTAATGAGCAGTTTGAGATTCAAGTGCGTGTCCTTTGAAGCGTGCTTAATTACACCTAAGAAAAAAAAAAGAGAAGAAGTTAGCACAAATACAGCAGGTTGATTTTATCCGATATGAGAGCCAGCGAGGAGCACATCCTGCGATTCCACAATGACAAATGGCCGATGAATGGAGGGTATCGACTCGGGCCCAGGATGAACTTGCAGTGCGACAAAGACACTGGCCTGTCCCTCTGCCCGCTAGGTGAGCTGTGTTAATGTAATGGCTGCATCCCTCCAGGGGGTTGATGAAGCCGTGCCCTACATGTATTTCCACAAGAGTGAGTACCAGAGCCCGGTGCGCAGTGTGTGCTCCGCCGGCGCCGCAGCACACGCGGCACACTCGGACGGTTCGCTCCATCAGCCACCTCGCTGTAATCTCGGAGCTTCAAAGCTCCTTATTGTCCGTCCCGTTTCTCCCCCCCCCCCCTCCCCAAATAAATTCAAAGTCACTTATTTTTCATGAGTCATCCCACACTGCCTCCTGATAGAATTCCTGCTGTATGTTATCTTTTCCCCTCTTCCTCTGCTGTTCACTGTTTATTTACACACACAACCAAGTGCTGCTGTTTTCTGAAGTGTTCCCAATGATAATGACTGCTGCGAGATAAGAGTTATTTTTAGGACATTGTGTTTGCATTTTACAGACTGCTGGAGCTCCAGCTTTCTGTCATAGATTCATTACACTTAATGCACCACCATTCAATCCTGACACGGTGCTTAATGACACATTAGGCAGGCAACGTTTTATGAGTCAGCGCGGGACTTTCAGATGGTTTTTTGATCACCATAAATATTGACTTGAAGCTTGTAAGTTAGCCAGCAAGTGAAGTGGAGGCAGCCACAAGACGAGCCGGCTCTCCCTTCCTTCCTCGCTTTCAAACACATGTTTGTGCGAGAGCTGCTTCCTTTATCTCGCAGCTTCAGTCTTTCTGTTCTCTTCACTTTCATTTGCAAAAAAAAAGAAAAACAACCAAACAGATGTATTTAGACTGTTGTGTCCTGGAAGAAAAAAAAAAACAAAAGGCAGACAGTAATTACATCTCGTTTAGACCTCCTGAAAGGCGCACATTTGATAGGTGATCCCCGAAGCTGTTAAGTCTTTTCTTTAAAGCCACCGACAAACAGAGTGAGTGCTGTGGGAATAGCAGAGGGGCCCACCACGATGCAGTCATCGCCAAACCGGCTTAATTCAGCCAGGATATTCTGGGACACAATAGAGGGGGGGGTGCAAAAAATGGGTTGTGTTAATTGAGTGTGGAGGCTGTATGATTTTTTTTTTTTTATAATATTTTTAATGGCCCTGTTAATTATTCTTTAAGGAATGGGTCTCCACGCGCTGAACCCGGCTTGCCACCCGGGGGGCTCGTCCGGCAGGCGGACATTAAGGAGGCGCAGCTTATCGTGTAAATGTCACCGGCGAGCTTTTTGTATCTATCGATGCTCTCACATGAATCAGTCATTCCCACCAAAAGAGGATGCACAAACGCGTTTTTCCCTCCATCGGCTTCATGAAATCTTCGCCTCCGCGGCGACGTCGCTGTCTGACCGACGCGCTTCCAGTGGCTAAGTTTTCCCTTTTTAATCCACTTCGTCACGTGTTATTAGACGTCTTCCTGAACAGCGGGCCGTGCATTCTGTGTTTTTGCTTTAAATTGGGAGTCAGAGCTAATCGATGCTTCGACTTGTCGCCTGTAAAGTGTTTCTGCTGTTAAATCCGCGCATGGCGAGAGGAAGTAGCTGGATGTCGTCGGAGTCTATTTAGCATCTCGTAAAAGGTGAATTTGAGTTCCACCCAGGAAGCTTCTGTTTGTTATTACTTTAACAGCTTTTTTTGTTGTTATTTTGAAGTGGAGCACTCTGCATCAACCAGTAGGAATGATAAGACAATTATAAATAATTGCCTTTATATATGCCTGAGAGAAACAGAGAAAAAGAGGCATTTTATTCCCATTTTTTTTACACAATGCTTCCTACAGATTGCATGAAATACTTGTCAGACTCCTATATAAACTCATTCTAATAGTAGTCTCATTTGCTCAGTTATTGCTGGACATTTAAGTTGTTTGCTATTTAGACTAATAAACTTGAGTTGCAATATTATCCCGATCTGTGTTTATGCGATTTTGTTCTGGAGTCGTTTTGCCTCCTGGTGGGTAAATATCACTCCTCGTACATCCAAATGAGATGCAGCCTTTTAGTTTCCCTTAAAGTTTTTCGCAGCCTGTCAATGTATATTGCTTGAGATGAGAGTTAGTAGGTCTGCGTGACGCTCTGGGTTACACATGCGGCCGGCAAGCTCCGCGTTTCACAGATTTCCATTGACTCCAGTCATGTGGCCCGTAAAGTATATAAAGTCCAGATAACGATATTAGCTTTTATGAAAGAGGGTGTTGACTGTAATGTTTCCTTAGCCCGAGCTAACAATGTTATTGTAGACATCTCCCCAGGCAAGTGGCCTTGTGAACTCTGCTCCACAAATGGCCTAGCCATGGAAAAAGAGTTATATATAGAAAGTGTGGGTGATGCTGGTAGCTGTGGTGCCAGCAAGAGTTGCATTCGTGTCTTAAAGCCACCCTGCTACCTATGAATGATTAACTCCCACAGACCCAGTGCAGCAACTAAGGAAAAATACAAAGACACGCTTGTAAACAATGATAAAGCTACACTGCTCTATTTATTTCCTAGCTAACCACCACTAGCACATCAGGGGAGGGGCGTTTTTTTTTCCGTCTCTCTTTTCCTCACTATAAAGGGCTTAAACACAACTCTTGAGAGGCTCCCTGTGTCAGGAGGCCTAATTACACCTACCAAGACTCATCATCTTAGATTAATGAATCTTTCTGGCCACTGCAGCGAGCCTATGCTCTGTATGTTGCCAAGGAGTTCACCGTTTTCCCTGACCCTTTCTCTGTAGTTACAGGCTAATGGAGCTATAAGCTATCATTGCTAAAGTACGCGGGCGACGACATCATTCATCACAGACCAATGGACAGAATCCTTAACGGCCCTCTAACTCCAGTGGACCCTGCGGGATTCATCGTACTTTAGGAACCCCATTGTTGGGCACTTAATACAGTCTCATTGTCTACTTTGCAACATTACAAGGTCCCGTGAACAGGAGGGCTCGGGGCGTGAAGTCGCTCTGTTTTGTTGTAGCCGGAGTCGACTGCCACTCTGGGTTTACGTGACCCGCGATCGTCCGTCTTCTTCCCTACTTTGGACAATGGCTGCCCGTCGTGAAACCTCTGGGTCTATAAATAACTTGGGGATGGTTGAGAGGGCTTAACCGGTGTGTGTTTTCTTTCGGTGAATGAAAAAGCTCTATATAAGGGTAGAATAAAGACAGGAGATTGGGGGGTGGGCAGCTGGAAAGGAGGGGGCTGAGTGTTCGCGCAGGTGAAGATGAGGTTGCGTCTGCCATTTCAGCCACACGTCATTATTTAAAGGCCCGGTCCTTTCTGATGTCACTGGATCTCGTGCACACTGAGTGCTGATTGATTTTCTTTCTCTCTCTCTCTCTCCCTCTCTCTCTCTCTCTCTCTCTCTTTCTCTCTCTCTCTCTCTCTCAAGGCCTTTCGCGGTGACATTTCGAGACAACCTTTTTCTCCAAGGGCACCTTAACCTTCGACTCTCAGGCGCATCTGAAAAAAAAAAAAGATATCATTGAGAAATCGACGGTTTTGTCGGTTCCCTCTGAACTCCTGCCACACAAACCAAAGAGTGTAAAGCATAAAAAAAGCATGATTGTGATACTAAAGGCCTTTATTTGGAAAATAGTAAAATAATTTGACGCACTGTAATTTTGCTTTTTGTTTCTCAGAAACTAGAATTATAAACAAAACCAAAAAATTGCCCTAAATGTTCAAGGTTTTTTTTGCAATAAATCTAAAATATATTGACATTTTACTGTTTTCAATGAATTATGTGAAAAATTACCTTTTCCATGATATCTTTTATTCATCCTGAAGTGCTTTTACTTTACTAATGACAAACAAAGTCATTGTTTAGCTATTAAGGGGAAATTATTTTCTTTTCAAGAGTCAAACTCCCTCTGGCATTGTTGTGCATCTCTGCATGTTATTTTGTGTGAATTTGGTTGTTAAGAAAAAAAAAGCTTGTCAGGCAAAGAGAGGCAGATAGAGGTGGTCAGATAAAAGCGATCGGCTCTCCAGGCTGTGTGTGAGATGGTCAGATAAAACATGACACTGCTCTTTGAGGTGGAGTGTGAAAAAGGAACGTGAAAAAAGCAGGAAACATGAATGCCGAGGCCAAAGCTTTGTTAAAACAATGATAACACTTGAAATGTGCTACTGTGCCCGGTGAGTGTTTCATCATCAAAAAGACAGAAAAAGGGGATGGGCCAGTGGGCGGTGAGTGTGTGTGGAAGTGTGTGTGTCGGGGGGACACAAACGGATCGACGGACGGACGTGGAGGAAGGAGCGCAACAAGCAATGTTGTGTTCCTGGTCACTTTCATCAACTATTAGCGATCGTGTTCAAATGGCTCCTGCTAAAGAGCTCGATGTATTGCTTCCAGTTTGTTTAGAGTGCCGCACTCGGAAAGGCCAGGACGCGCCGCGGCACCTGGGGCCTTCGGACACACTTGGAAACACACACAATTGCCACATTTATCCAAGCAGAAGAAGAATAACAGGCTGAAATTAACAACAGCAAATGTGACACGGTGAAGGGAGCCCCAGTCCTGCCGTTCTGTTCGCTGACTTGTCTCTGGCCTCTGGTGGTCAAAAAGTTGAACAAATCAAAACTGCGTTTCAGCTGCACTCATTAATGTCCCTGCACAGCATGTTGAGAAATCAGCATTAGCATTAAACTTGTGGCTCAAGACTGATTGATTTGTGTTCAAATCAGTTTTCCTGTGCTTGTAAGCATATCGACATGCATGGCCAATCAATGACCCTTTGCCCTTGCCCCCCCCCCTTCTAAAGATGCATGGCCAAGTTCTCACATTGCTGGGAAACAGCCTTTTATTGGCTTCTTGATATAAAAGGGCCCAAAAACATCACTCAGTAAGAGTTGCAGCAAAGTCAAACTGTGCATTTGTTCTTTTGGAAGTGACGTCATTCACCCAAATATTTGTTCATTGCGAGTCAAGTCATCGCAGCGCGTGACAAAGTTATCGCACGTGTCGCTAATGTTGTGCACCCCGACTTTTTATGCAATGATAACCTCCCGCTTGTATGTACAAGTCAAATTATTTGGCGAAAATAAAATGCAGGAATAAACCTGCGAGGAAGATAAATGTGTTAGCTATTCGCTTGGACTGAGATTTCCCTGTTTACATTATTTTCATGCTCCTCCAACCGTCCACTGATTATCTTTGGGCTTGTAGCTGAGGGGGCGCCGCCATCCTAAAATAACCCACGCTAACCAGGCCCATGATGCCCCACAACAGGATGCTTGGAGCGGTTTTGTTGTTTGTTTTTTTTTTTATTCACCACGGCACGCCGTCGTTTCTGAAAAGATTACTGCACCTAAAAACTATCTGGGGAAAAAGAAAAAAAAAAAAAAAGAAAAAGAAGAAAAAAATTGCATCTTGCATCCTTGAAGAGTCACCAGAAAGGCCTGCTCCAAAATATTTTGTAGCCCTTAATGCTAAGCGAGGCAAAAATGCAAAACAAGTAAGAATAAAAGTGCAGAGTGGAGGGAAAAAAAAAATAGGTTGGAGCTGCAGGGGGAGGCCATGCAGCTGAAAGCTCTCTGACATGATGATGCTATTTATTAAGAGTTATTTATGCAGGACTGAAGAGGTGATGGATAACAAGAGCATTGCCAAGGCTCTCCTTTGTTTTCAGGGTTAGTAAGTGTTCCATTGAAGCCGTATTGAATGGTCAGCCTCGCACACTTCAAGAGGAGAGAGAAAAATAGGAGCAGGCATGTAAACACACACACAAACGCACACACACTCGCACACTCACACGGGCTCATGGAAACCAGGACCGATAACATGTGTCGGGAACCATATGTGCACATGCGTCCGTGCACTCCTCTGAGCATACAGTATTTGCGAGGCGAAGTGCCCTTTAGTACATGTGTTTGTTTGCATGTTTTCACGAAGGAAGCCCGAAGATCGACGGGGTCTCAGGGGGAAAGGCCTGAAAATCTTTGACCTGAATACATATTTTCACATATTAGTGATGAGTGAGGGAGCCCCAGTGAAACGTGACAAGGCTTGTTTTCCCGCTTGTTTACAGGTAATAAATACTCTCCACCGTGAAGTTAGAAAATCCAGGCCAGGAGATGGTATAATGCGGTCCAGGTGGAAAAGGAGGGATACTCATTGACATTCAGCATAATTAATTTTAAGGCGTGCGCGTGCGTGCGTGCGTGCGTGCGTGTGTGTGTGTGTGTGTGTGTGTTGCCAGTTTCTGTACAGAACTGAACACTTATGGTAGAGAATAACACTCCTTTCCTTTTTTTTTTCGCCTTTACACAAGCACACACACACACTTTGCATCCACTTTGCTTCCTTGCAGTATTTGATTCGACACATTTTTCAGGTTTCATTTTCTATTTGAAGTATTGATTGTTTATTTCTGGTATTCCTGTGATCAACCTTTTTGTTTTCAATTTCGATAAAGTGCACTTAGCTCCTAAACTATGCAAAGAAGCAGTGGAGTGCAAGGACCGTCGCATAAAAAAGGAGTTTTAAACCAAAGCCTTCCCTCCAATCGGCAGCATGTTGCTTTACAAACTATATTTCACTAATGGCCTGAAATCTGAGCAGCACAGAGAATTTAAGCAATAAAAAAAACGGAGGGAAAAAGAAAAGTTACAAACTATTTTTTGAAAGAAACGGTGAACCTTTTCGAGACTTTGTTAAATGTCCATTTGTGTGTGTTTTTTAGGAACAACAGCAGATGACAATGGCCGACTTTTTGTGAGAAATTGAAAGTCTAATATATAAAAAAGGAGAAAAAAAAAAACAACCCTAAAAAAGAGCCTTTGTCCTTTTGGTTGAATAGAAATATCTGCTGACAGGAAAAGTGAGGTGCAGCGGCGGCACAACACATTGCTTTTGTGTCACTGTAGTTTAGATAATATTTGGGGATTTGTGTCATGTAAAGTCTTATCTGAGAGGACAAATTTCCAGCCCCTGCTCCCCCTTACATCTATCTTTCTCTTTGTCTGGTGAAAGGTGGCATTGTCTTCTTGGCCTCCGTTTTTTTTTTTTGGTGTTTTTTTTCCTTCTTTTTCTTCTTCTGGCTGTTAAAGCTGCAGGTGTGTTCGGTTGTGATCGGCAGGAATTGGATATGAAGGGGGACTGCCAGCTCCAAGTATGACCTCATTAATTACATCTGTCAGTGATTCCCCGCAGATCTGTCTCCTGCTCTTCACATGCTGCCACTCAGCCAGCCAGCCAGTCAGCCAGTCAACCAGTCAGTCAGGAAATTTTCTGCTGCGGGTTAGACAACCTGCCGGGCTCCTGCTCATAACACTGGCAGGTGGGGATTGGGGCTGGAGAGAGAGAGAGAGAGAGAGAGAGAGAGAGAGAGTGTGAGTGAAGAGAGGAAACATTAAGGATCGGGGGGGTAAAAGAGGAGGGGGGGGTGAGACAGTGAGTGAAACAGATGAACACATTCATGCAGACTCACTTCCGTTTGATTGCATAAAAAATGCAGACGCGAGCACACGCGCACACACACACACACACACAGGCAGACACCTCTTCGCCGTGCAGCCGGAAAGAATTTGATCTTTATTTAAATCCTTAAATTATAGCTGATTAAAAATTCATGGAGAGCCATTTATATGAAAGCTGGGCGCTGTGCAGCCTGGCCCTGTGATGTCTAATTGGTCTGAAGGTTGCCAACCCTTTGAACAAGTCGGGACGGAGAGTTGTGGCTGCCTGTGTGCTCAGAATGAGGATGTGAGTGTTTACCACCCACCCACCCTTCATCCTGCTCCTCTCCTCCGCATCCCCCCCCCCCCCCCCCCCCTCTCACTGTCCTGCTTTTACTGTATCGTACAGTGAGCGGCGCAGACGACAAAAGCTTTTGCGTGGAGCAGACAAACGGCGCGTCCTCGAATATACTGTGATGTTTTCGAAAGCACTCAATTTAGAGAGAGAGACCTACTTTTGTTTCGGATGCTGTGTAGTTCCTGGTGACAGTAGCTGGGCCTTTTTTTTTTTTTTCTTTCTTTTTCATTTCGAGCGCCTCTCAACCTCAGAGCTGTTTTCCTTCTCCTGGATGTTGGAGACGGATCTGTTCGTCTTACGGTGAAGTCCCGCTGGAGAGGGGTTTTTTTTCTCCTCCCCTCCTCCAAAAGGGTTTCGGGGGGCTTGCACCACCGCTGGAGGTCCACTTTACCCCGGCCCACCCCCTCTCGCCAGCCTCACATCCTCGCCGCCCGTCCTCCCGTCATTCCTGTTGCATGTGCATATGCAAACCCGCACATTACCGACGGCGCGCAGACATCCCCGCTCAATGGCGGGGGCCCTCCTGCTGCCCCAAAGCATGGAATACCACATTTGTTTGTTTACGCCTCGTTTTCTTTCCCTGAACTCTATTAACATTTATATTGCAGCTGAAGGTGTTGGAAGTCCCTCCTGCAGTGGGGAGGGAGGTGCAGGGTGGGTGGGTGGGTGGGGGGGAGACTCAGCTTAGATGAGAATGAGCTTCAGTCGAGCCTTCCTAGGCACAGACTTGTGTGTTTATACCTACATTATCCAGCTATTCCCCAACTGCCTCTTTTTTTCCGTCTTGGTAGCTTTTTTTTTTTTTTCCCTCCCCCTTTTTTTCAGTTCATATCACCATTTGCTCCAGCTCGCCTCTTATGTGACTCTTTAAGCTTTTATCTCTCTCCAAGGTAAATTGATTGCTTGAGAGAGAGAGAGGGAAAAAAAAAAAAAAAAAAAAGAAAGAAAGTGGTTGGAAATGCTTCCGGATTGGGCAGCCTGATTGAGCATTAGCATATGAATGGAGGAGAGACAGCTCCCCATGTCAGAGGAGGAGGAAGTGTTATGGGAAACATCCGCTAGACATCTGTGTTTCAGATGTTTCTTGCCAAATTTAACACATTTCGCCGCTGATCTGTGGGGGTATTCCAAGCAGACATTTCTAATTCACACCGCAGAGACTTTGCGATTCGTTCGTTCGTTCTTTTTTTTTTTTTTTTGCAACAGCACAATCTGTACTGTCATTTGGACTAGCTCCGCCTTCCATCGCGCTCCACAAACAGGGAATGGGGGGGGGGGGTGTGTGAACGGTGGACTCGACAACAATTTCATACGCCGTTAAACAAAGAAATGACAAAAAGGAGTATAAATGAGCTGTGCATGACGCACGTTTTGTTGACATCACTTTCCGTGTAACTCCTCCTAGCCCGAAGACCCAGACGAACCGATAAAGCTTGTCACACGCGGCTGACGCCTGTCATGTCGATCTTCCCCCTGCATGCTGGACCTGCATCAATTAGCCCCCCACCCCGATACTGCAGGTTATAGATCTGTATCTTTTCTGTATCTGTCCCCGCGACCCCGAGGGTTTGGCCCCTGCAGCAGGGACCCATCGCTCTGTTTGATAGCTTAGTGCAGAGGGGGGTGAGATGGGGATGGACAGAGGCATCAAGCCTATTATTTTGCAAGCTTTTCTTTATCTATCTTCGGTCGTATGTCTGCTGGCTACTGCGTGAAGGGGGTGTTTACCTTACGTGCGCAGCCCAGATGTGCGGGGACTCTCTGGTGTGATGACATTTTATTGTGTTAGCAAGTGCTGCAGAGTCTGTGCGTTCAGGACTCCTTCCTCCTCCTGCCGAAGAAAAGGAAGTTTTTTAACGAGTACAATTTTGCACACGAACCCGAGTAAAAAAATAGAGGAGGAACATTATTTTACAGCTAATGGGTGAAACTCTCAAAGATGTCATGCGTTCCCGATGGGAAAGCATCGTATCTACAGGAAATATCTTCCCCATACAAATGGTATTTAGTGGTTTAAATAGAAATTTGACATCGATTATGATGGATTATGACATTAAGAATGCAAATTCTTGCTCGGT
>JAUESE010000008.1:6112986-6124242 GCA_032274725.1 Malacoctenus triangulatus
CCCCCCCCCCCCCCCCCCCCCCCCCCCCCCCCCCCCCCCCCCCCCCCCCCCCCCCCCCCCCCCCCCCCCCACCTCTGAAAGTCATTGCTTTTTCACGGTATATTTTTAGCAGCCTTATGTGGAAGGATGGAAGCTGAATAACAAGTTATTGTCACCGGTCTTGTGTGCTTTATAATACCATTAACAATAGAGAGCCCGGAGGAATGTGCGACTGGGATTGCATCTATTAATGCAAAATGTAACGCACATATATTGCTGCCTGGCCTGTGCACTTAGAGCGTCTATGCTCAGATACTCAGAGTCGCAGAAATCCGCCTGCAGCCTCAGTGCATTGAATGCTACATTCTATATTATATGTAAAAGATGTATCGCTGTATTGTTTTGCAAGGAAATGTGTTTGCTGTGATGTTGATTTTTGTCTTTTTAGTTGTCACGCGGACGGGCAAAAGCTTCTCATACTTGCACAGTTGCATTAATAAGTGCCCACATAACAAATTTGGAGGAATTTATGGGAGTTATTTTGACGCAACAATCGCCCAAACTCACTAATAATGTGATGCGCGCGCACACACACATACACACTGCGTCCTTTTGCCGCGCTGCATGTCCGTCCCCTTTTTTCTCCCCCCTCCACCAGCTGTCCCCGCTTCCTCAGAGTTCACGTTGGGTAGGGTCTCGCGCTGTCAGGCAACTTCTGGTTTGTTCTGCTCTTTAGCTCCCTGGGCTGAGACAAACACACACACTCACACACACACCCCAGAGAAAGTACACACATGTGCCCTTCTTGCTGCACAAATTCACCCCCTCCAAAAAAAAAAAAACACCAAGAAAAACCAGGGAGAGTCCTTTTTTTGTGCTTTTTCTCGACTCCACCGTGCACTCGCCGCAACATTTCTCCTGATGACTTCCTACAGCCAACAGCAAAGTGTCACTTTCCTTCGATTTGCTAATTTGCATTGGTTCCCTTTCCCAGCATGGTTCTGTATATCCGTGCCCACAAGCTGAATGTCAGCGTCTCCTCTCAGAATACAAATATGTCCTGATATAGTATGTCATGTGTACTCCTGGACATCTCTAACATTTGCTAATACCCTTGATATTTCCCATCAGAAATGCATGTTGCCGTTTCTTAAGCCAAATACCATTATGCGTTTGTCAATCCCTTTCTGCTGAGAGAATAATTTCATCCATAAAAAAGGCACCATTCATCGTATATATCCTCTTTTTTTATGGCATTTAGATTGTGGTTTTGTGAATTAAAAGCAGATTAAATTTGCTATAAATGCATAGAAGCGACGGCGAGTCCCAAAACGCTCTCTTCCCGTGGATTCGGAGGCAGGACGAGACCGAGCAGTATAGGTGATCTGCCATGGCCTCATCTAATCTGATTTGCATGCCAGAGAGAATTATGTAATTGGCATTTATGCAGAACAAAGAAGGATCAGCTCGTGGAAAAGAAGGGGTTTTCATGTAGAACTGTGTGTCTAAGCCTGTTTTCTGCAGCTCTGTGCTGCCTACGGTTGGCTACTGCGTCGACAGACAAGGAATGACTGTTGTGTGGGACTGTTTGTCTTTCTGCCGTGCACTTGCATGGTGTCTTGTATTAGTGCATGATGAGCTGGCACGTGGCTTGAAGTCTGAGGGAGGGAGGGAGGGAGGCGGGGGGGGGTTGGAAGCTCACCAGATCTTTCACATATGCTACCTCGAATTTGTAAAGCTTTTAACTCTTCTGTAATTATGATGTACCAGTCTCAAGGCTCAGCGCTGTTGATGTAGACGGCTCCTGCTCGACTACATTTAAAATCAGACTCAGCTGCAAGTTTTTCTGTCTTCTTGTTCTCAGACACACGTTGTATTACACTTTAGGGTCTGGGGGCCATTTGCACATTACCCATATTAAAGCCGAGGGCATCACAAAATGCAGGTCTAAGAATAACCCCGGAATTATTTTGGCTTCCTCTCACACGGAGAAAATGAAGCCCGGGGCGAACTCCAACTATCAATCAGAGGTGATGAGAGTTGGCTCCAATCCCGCGATCTAATTTAACAACAAATTCAGACGTTGGAGAGCGGATATGTCCTTAATAAACGCTCACCGCTGTGCGTTTTTTTTTTTTCATCGACACAACAGGTCCCACTCGTTCACATTCACCTTCCAGTGTTGTGTTACGATTCCAGCGGAGACAAACGTACAACAAGAAACCTCGATTTCCATTTTTTGGAGCGAATGGGTTAAGGACGGCATATATCTCCTGCCAGCGTTACTTGACAGTAATGTTATAATCTGTAATGAATTTTTTATCACATTTCTTATGCACAAGGAAATTAAATTCATTAAACAGGCCCCCCCTTTGGAAATGAAATGCTGTAAAAGAGCCAGTTTAAGTTTAGAAAGAGACCTGGGGTTTTCTTTTGAAGATATGAACTAATGTCCTCTATAACTTTGTCTGTTTTGAGCGGCAAAACGTCGAAACTCGGATTGATTTTTTTTGAAATTCGAGCGCCTGTGAATGTTGGATTATTTTGTTTGTGTTAGTAAGTGTGCAGAAAGCCGGTTCGTGTCGTCGCAGACAGCGTGAGAAATGTTGCTCGTCCTACAGCAACCGTATAACAGTTTACAAGCCAGCCTCCGTTTTTAGCCGGCATGCAGCATTGCTTATGTTCAGGCATTTGTTAGCCGCGGTTGTGTTTGGATTTGCTCGCTGTGAGGCAAGCGACAGCCGAGGCCTGAGTCATGGAGCAGGGATTGATAAGCTGGATAACTGTGCTGAGTAACACCTGGAACCCCCCTTCTCCTACCCCCCCTCCTCCTAAAAATCTGGAACGTGGCCTCGGGCCAAATCTCCCGCAGTGAGCGTGAGACTCATGCAATTGGGCTCTAATCTGACACACTCCTCCCGCGCCTCCTATTCCTCACGCTTTGAATTGTTGACGTCGGCGCCGCTCGCCGGTTTGTGTGGCTACAAGCCGGGAGAGACGCTCTCCACCGCAGCCGGGGCCTCACCTGATGGAGAGCGAGCTGTCACATCCGGGCCGGACGGCCATTAGTCCGCCCCGGGTCGCTCCGCTCGCTCCTCACTCACATGCCATCATGTAAATGACGTCGTGGTGCACAGCTGACAGACACGCACACGCACACACACAGAGCTGACAAAGAAATTGTGTCCCCAGAAATATGAATAGTTAGGAGTCTTTTTGGAAGTATTGCAGTCACGCCGGCTCCCTATTTGATAAAGGTCAAAATATTTGCAGGACAAAAAGGCTCGTTTTTTTCTCCTCCCTCCCCCTCACAGGAGTAAAGAAACGGAGAGCTAAAGATCAGCAGGATGATGTGCTAATGCTTTAATAAGCCTCCATGACCCTGTAAAATTGGGGCTTTATCCTCATTTGTTTAAATATTACTGGGTCTGAGCTCCGGAAGGAGGAAGAAAATGCACCGTACCTGCCGATCATGTGAACGGCTCGAGTGGAATTTATTCTTCAGGTGCATGGATCACTATTTTTTTATTTCTTTAAGTATTCCTGGTTTAAGCTGGTTATTCTTTTTCAAATTAGATAGATAAATTGAAGTAAACTGGTTTGGTTTGCTTCCCGTTTTCTGAAATACACGGAGAACTAATTAGATTCATCGCATGTTAACTGAATTATTTCAGTCCTTCATTGTTTTATTCTCCGCGATTTCAACTCAGGAGCGATTTAAAAATCCAAACTCAGGTGTCTGATTCTCAGCCACTGCCAGAGACAGCTCATCCTGACAGCCCGCTTCTAAAACTTTTGTACTTTTCAAACTGGACTTCCAGCTCGCTTCGACACAGAAGCATCGAGCTCAGAGGAACCTTTTAGAAAGAACTGACGGAGCAACAGACTTTTTGTCAACTGACCGTTTGTCTGTCTCATTCCCCCCTGAAATTTTCTTCTCATTCTTTTTTTAATTCATTTCTCAGTCGTTCAGTCTTTCCTCATGACTGGCTGCTCAGGAATTGTGTTCGACCAGCTCTCGTGTCTTGCTGGCGTGATTCAACACCTTTGAATCGTCACTTTTTTGCCGCGTTCCCGAGCGCCTCGCTCTGCCGACCGGCCGACCGTCTGCCTGTGACTGTGCAGCGTCTGGCCGGCTCCGGAGGCGGGGCTGTGCAGAGCCGCGCGGCGCCGCCGCTGATCCGTTCCCGCTCTTTAAGGCGCTGCGCTGTCAGCAGGAGCCAGGTGAGGCAGTTTGTTCTGCTCACCACTCAATGGACATGTTTCATTGGCACCTCGCTGGAGGTCAGCAGAAGCTGACGGCCGGAGCTGTGGGGGTCAGACCCACTCCCCGGCTTTAGTCGTGAAGTGAATTACTCCGTAGGTGGGGCAGGTGGGCCGATCCAAGGCTTCGGGGGGCTGAGATTGAGGCCCCGGGGCAGCTTTTCCGAAGGTGTGTGTGTGTGTTCGGAGACTGCGTGCAAAAATCCATTCGACCATAGTGTCACACAGCTCCTATTTATACGCCTCGCATGTAAGGGCTGCTCGAAAAACCTGGCAATTCCCTTTTTTTTCCTCCTTCTTCTTCTTCCCGCCCTCCAAAGATTGTTCAACCAATAACTATTCTGTAGGGCACCTCACTGGAGTGATGGTGTTGGAAGATGTATCATTGAAGGATTAGGACTAGAGCTCATCAAAGAAAATAGCCCGGTCAGTGTGACGTGCCACTCTAAAGCAGCTGAATATTTTAAGAGAGCCCTCTTCCTCCGAGGAAATGAAACACAGACAAAAGATTGGAGAGCAGGAGGTTTTTGTTTGCTTCTGCCACCGCTCAGGGGCAGAGATGGGAGATTTGGCGATGTGGAGTACATTGTTACGGAGCGAGGAGGCAGTTGGGGCCTTTTTTTTTTTTTTTTTCTCCTCCTCCTCCTCCCGCCGCAGCTGAGGCCTCCACTCGCCAAAAGCAGTTTATATAATTCCAGAGATGAGAGAACAAAATATCCTCGACCATTTTTATTTGACTTCCTCTCCCTCCTCTCCCTCCTCCTCCTCCTCCTCCTGCTGCTGCTGCTCCTGCTCACTCCAGTCACCTCCAGACAGCACTACCTGGGTGCATCAAGGACAGTACAAGGGATTGCAGCATGGCCACACAGAGACAGGCACGGTGCGACAGAGTGTAAAAAGGCCCTCTTTACATGACATCTCGTCGGGATCATTGTGCTTACTCTGCCATGCATCGCCTGCTGCTAAATGATTGTGCATTGTGGGGCCGGGCGGATGTGTGTCCGCGCAACTGCCGACGCCGGCCGGCCGGTCGGTCGGCCGTGCCGGCCGGTCCAGGATTTGCCCGGGAGCCATCGGCGGCGTGGAGAGCCGACTCCGTGGAGCCGCGCCGGCGAGCTCCTCTGAGCACGCTTAAGAGCCGGGGAATTATTCCACTCATTTCTAGGTTCCTGTGAAGCATGACAAAAAAACTCGAGTGCTCCACGCTCGCCCAATTCCCTTCCTGAAAGGAGGAGGGGGGGGAGGCTGGTGGTGGGGTGGGGGGGGTTTAGAAGTCATTCAGCAAACACTCACCATGATGAACATTAATTACATCAATTAAGTGGACCACAACCGTTGTCGGGGGGGGGGGGGTGACGACAACGCGGCGTCAAAAATACACCGTCGGAGCGCGACGCCGAGACGCGGTGGAACGAGTGCACCTGTAAAAAAAACAAAAGGGCACTTTTCCTTGTTGATCTCCCACTTTCACATGCTCATTTGTGTAACTGTTGACTCTCAGAGGCAGATTGTTATCACAAATGCTTTCGGTGTTAGATATATTTTTAGTGCATATTTTACAGGTGAGGCGAGCGGAGCGCAGGCGAACCTGCCGGGCCCTTTTTTTTTCTTTTTTTTTTGCCTCGTTTTTGGTTTGACTGTCTGTTTTCAGCTGGTAATTGTGAGAAGTGCATGTTTCCGCATTTTATCAGTCTGATAATCAAATATTGATTAAAATTTGACCCCCTGAGACATATCGCTTATGCAAGTCCACGAAAACATGGATTTTATGTTAATTTGTTATCACATTATTAATTCATGAAATAATGTGCCATTTAGTAAATGCTGAAAAATTTAATGCAGCATTACTTTACAGTACTGGAGGCAGCCAACATCCAACATTAATCATCACTTTTAGGACTGTACAAACAGGTTGTCTGTGTGAAATTCTGCTGTTATTCTCAGTTGAACACACTCTGTCAGCTCTCTGTGAGAATTGTGTTAACATGTGCAAAAACACTCACAGTTTTTGGTGGGTCGTGATGAATAAACGGACCAAAATATCCAATAAAAGCCAACTAATAAGCTGAAAGAACTGTGATCGCTATAAAAAGTGACAGATTAAAGTCACCTCAGCTGCAGCAGCTCGCTGCGTTTTTTTTTCTTTTTTTTCTCCCCCCCCCCCCCTCCGCCTGACACAAAGAGCAGGCCACACCGCGCCGCGCTGACTTTTTAATAGGGAAGAGAGTCCTGGCGGGCCGGCTCCCATGGGAGAAGTGACACTCCTGTCCTGGAGGTGAACAGTAAAAGGCATAAATGTGAAACATCCAAGACGCCGCTAAACAGCCCGTTGAATTCAAAATCGGGGAAGACGCTGAATGCTTGACGACCTTGGCAGCCGGCGCCAAAACGATGCGCGCACTTCCAGTTTATTTTCGGAGCTCGCTGACCCACATAGTCAACTGGCTCCCACAATGAACCGCGGTTGCCATGATCTCGGCTGTTGTCTGGAGTTTGCTTTGCTTTGAAACCATCGACAGCAACAAGACCAGTGTAGCTTTCAACCTCCTTTAATTAATCAGATATTATTATATTTAAATACATCTGCAACCAACAGTTTTTTTTTTTCTTCTCATAATTGATTCCTCTGCAAATTATTCCTTAATTAATTGAGGAATTGTTTTGTCTATGAAATGATCGACAGTGTGAAAAACAGCCCCCGCTGTTTGCCCCCGGCCAAGGTGACTGATGGCTTGTTTCGTCTGACCAGCAGTTTATCTGGATCGGAAAAAGTGACAGAAGCAGAAAATAGTCCCGAGCTGCTCCCAACCAAAACAAGACAAAAAGAGGCCCGGCTATCAAAAATAATCAGCTTTGACATTAATTAAATCCCCCCCCCCCTCTCCCTCACACATTCCTAGACTCATAATTCAACAAGTGTTGACTTTGCGTGGTTGTTTCTTAAAGCGGTTGTTGCCAAAATGGGGCCTTGGACCCTATTAGGGAGACGCGAGACATCACATGAGGGGCCCGAGGCTTTGTGTGCTCGGATGGAAGAAAGAAAAACCAGAACACGATATTCTCCAGGATTTAAAGCAGAGCAGGGGAGCTGCCCAGTGCTTTCATTTCAAAGCCCTCTGCTTCTGGGTAAAATGAAGAGTTTTCACCAGCTTCGGTTTTTGTAAATCAGACACCAGAAAAGGGGGTTTAGGGATTTTTTTTGGGGGGGTCTTCAAGGAAAAGGGAACCACTAACCTGGAGAAGCAGGTTGTGATTCCTGCTCATCTCTACCTGGTAATTTGCTCTAAGCAGTGGCCTTTAATTCTGCACCATGTTTAAGTGTTGACGATAATTGCCTGTGTTACAGCAATCATAACCTTTCGAGTAACATTAAAGTGTCAAATGTAGGAACGGGTTTTGGTGAGAAGTCTTTATTGTTAACTGGCATCACATGAAATTAATTATCGGTTTTTCGCGCCGTCCGATTGGTCCCGAAGATATGAAGTCGCGATAAAGGAGAGGCGGATCAGAGGAGCCGGCGAGTTCGACGGCAGAGATAAAGTCCCGGGCTCGGCCACAGCTGCGTGGACGTGATACAGGAGACGCCTCGGCTTGAAAGCCGGGGGAACGGGAGGATATTCCTCCGTTTCTGTGGCCCTACCTTCCCCTGTTTATCTCCTCCTCCTTCTGTTTTCACATCACTCACGCGGCCACATTTTCTAGAGATGAGGGTTTCACAATGATTAGCTACATTGTCTTCATACAATGTGTGTGTGCATGTGTTTGTGTATGCGAGGGAGAGATAGAGGGGAAGCCGAGGCTACATTGTCTGTGTGTATGTGTGTGTGCGCACGCGTGTGTGAGGAGGAGGGGGAGGGGGTGTTGGTAAGGTGCGTCGAGGGCCTGTCACAAAAAGCCATTATTGTAATTGGAAGTTAAAATCCCATTTGTTTTCCCCTCTAGTGCTTACTGTCAGAACTAAGACAGGGGTCTTGTTTCAAAAATTAACATTTGGTATCAGTGTCAAGGGTCATTGCAGGGGAACATCAACTTATTGAAAAGGCTGCCACTCACGGCCGCTCGAGCAGGAGAGATTATTTACTTTGGAGGAAAATTGTTTCCGTCACACAATCACCGGCGGTGCCGCTCGGAACGTTTCCGATGGCTGGCTGTGGCGCGCAGTCGCGCGCTGCCCCCGCGGTGGCTCGTTGGTTCTGTTGGTTTCAGCTGCGTTTTGATGTTTTAAATACTTCCTAAAGGGTTACGACGCACAAATAGGCCTTCCAGGAGCTTCGCGATCACTGCTGCCAATATGAATGGTGCCCAAACTACACCCCCTCCCGCGTGTAGCTTTACAGTTTGGCTCATCAAAATTGAACGAGATATCATCATGGAAGAAGGACGATCTAATTCATGAGATTTCTTCGCAAAAACAACATGAATACGTAGCAGGTTTGATGGAAAATCACATCATTAACACCTGAAGGTGAAAAACTGACACGGGGGACGATGAGAGACTCAAGAGGGCAACGTAAATACCCTGAAAAGACAAAGGTTGAAATCTAGATTATCCCGAAGAAAAGCCACTTTCTCTTCTTGGAGTTTCCCTCAGTCGCACACGATGTGTCGTCTCTGCTATTGTCTTCCTGGAAAGGTTGGGTCAGGCCAGCGCTCTGAACTCCACTCACAACAGTGTGTGTGTGTGTGTGTGTGTGTGTGTGTGTGTGTGTCACCGCTCTGCACAAGTGAAATGAGTGTACAGCGGCGAGCCAAACATCCGAGCTGGAGGTCCCTGAACCTGGTGCATGTGCACAGGCAGGGAGGGGGCAGCAGAGACCCAAAGTAGATTCGGAGGCACCGTTGTGTAAATAACTGAGCCCGGTCCCAAATGGAGCTGTTAAAAGCAGCTGCGGGGTCCTGACTCGGCCTCGTCTGTGTGCCCCGCCAGACACAGTGGAAGGATCAAACCATGTTAGTGAGTCAGCCATTGCTGGAGAACTGCTTAGCCTCTCCGCAGAGGGTTTAAAAGGTCAGCAGGATTAGTTCATTGAGGTCCACTTTTTCCCTCATGTCCAGTGCACATAATTACGAAACCGGTAGAAAGGTTAGACAGGAAAACTACAGGCTATAAATATAAATCAATCTATGTCTTAATATTCAGGGAACAAATGAGATGTTTACCTGTTTACCTTCTTTTATTCCTGAAAAGACTCTCTTCTCTTTCAAATCCTTTGGCCCTAAATTTGTGGATGTAAAATTTGGTGACTATTGGAAAAATAACACTTCAGTCTGTGCAGCTATCGTGACAAAAACAGATTCACGTTTGATGCATTCGCTGTGAAAATCCCATTTTTTAGTTGATAGGATTATAAAAATCTTTCCACAGTTTATTCAAAACTAAAAGACCTGAATGAATATAACTACATTTATTTTACTTTTGTTGTTTGGCCACAATTATCTCTCTGATTAACATCTTAAATTTGATTTATCAGAGTAACAACAAAAACAATCCTCCCCAATCCTGTCATTGTTTTTTTACTGGAATACAGGCCTTGTGCCTTATTACTGGAGTCTGTATTTCAAAGTGTGTGATCGAAAAGTTAATGCAAAAGTGTGTGTGTGTGCGAAGAATTGTGGGTGTTCAGTGGAAATGGAGGGTCCACCTGGAGCCTCCTTGAAAATTCCTTGAAAGAGAGATGCTGTTGATGGGAAGGATCCTTCAGCAGAACAGACCTCAGGCCAGATGACAAGGATGCATCCTTGTCATTAAGAGACACCCTCTACATATGTGTGTGTGTGTGTGTGTGTGTGTGTGTGTGTGTGTGTGTGTGCGTCCTTGTGTTTACCCACTGTGCAAACAAAGCGGGTGCTTGGTGGTAAACACGTTGCTCCGCGCTAATACAGGCAGGGAAAAACTCCGCAAGGTGCCTTTAAGTAAGACTGAAATATTGGAGGAAAAAAAATGTTGATGAAGCCAGTGGGCTGCAAAAGTTATTCAGACAAAGACAGCTGTTCTCCTCCTCTGTCACATTTTTGTGACATGAAAAAAAAGGGAGGAATACAGCCTTTTACAGCCAATTTGTATGCCCTACAATTGTCCTCCTTCCTTACAAGAGCGCCCTACAAATGCTCTGCTTCTCCCTGCCACAGGACCTGGATGTACTCGTGTCTATTGGTAAAGTCGTGTCACAATTGTTCGGTATTTTTGTTTAGTATTTCGAGGCACGGCCGGTTCATGCTAAAGCGAGATTAATTGGAGTGCTCGGCATGCTAAATAGACCTTCCGGAGCAACGGAGGGACACGCTGCGCCTCACAACCCTGGAGTGACTTTTAGATATCCAGTCATGTTCACAATATATTGTCTTGGAAATTTGTTAAATGTTCATAACGCGCTCGCTCAAATGTCTCCGATTTGGCCACGAGCATGCATCTTATTAGCATAATATTCATATTTCCCCCCCCAAAAAAGCTCTTAAGAGCACTTCTGGCATTGTCCATTTCTCTTGTTTGCGTCTCATCGCTATAACGTTTGCTTAATGCCCGGCCTGCGCCCGGCGATCGCATGCTGTGCTCATTGTGAATGCAGTGTGAATGTGCTGTTTGGGTATGGGCCCATGCATCTCCAGGGTCCTATAATCAGCTCTAAGCTGCTTCTATCAATCTTCATAACTGTAGTGGGTTGAGGAGGGAAGTGCAGCTAATCAGCTCTAACCGGCCCCCATGTTCAGCTTGACTGTCGCTGCTGCGGCGGGGGCCATCTGCAGACGCCGTCCCCCGCACCCCCCACCCCACCCACCTTCGCAACGCGCCGCCTCTTCCTTAGATCCTCGCGAGGCCGCCCCGCGGCTAACCCGCCCGGGCACAAGTCGGGCTTCAGGGGTGGGGGGGTGGGGGGCTGTGACTTTCACTGAGTAGCTGTTAGCGTAGGTTAATGTAGGAGTGGTGGCCCTGCAGCAGTGGCAATCACAGCTCTGATCAGAGTCGGGCCTTTCAAAGGCGTTCGCGCAAGTTGAAGCCAGAGTTGTCATTAGCTC
>JAUESE010000008.1:6162364-6178792 GCA_032274725.1 Malacoctenus triangulatus
GTGATAGATGCACGTCAATCAAAGCATTAGCAAACAAGCCGGCACTCTTGAGGACGATTCAAAGTTCGCTCCCCCCCACACACTTCTTCTCTCATGTCCCACCCAAAGCAGGGAGCTGCCAGGTGTGCAGCAGCTCCTCGTATTTCCTTTCCACCGGTATTCCCAGAGCAGCTACCTGGAGGCGCTTCATTTTTGGGGGGGTTAAGGTGCTGCATTTTTAATTGGACCAGACAAAGCGCTGTGGCGACAACAAACACAACGCTGTGTAATATGGATAGTTTACGGGGCAAAGTCAAGGTTGTAATTATTGTGATTAAATCTGGAAGCAGCAGGACATAAAAAAAGTGACTTTGCAAAAAAAAAAAAGAAAAATCAATTTCCGTAATCCTCTTTAGGAAATGGAATAAATACCTGCGTATTGTCAACAGAGGTGGTTGTGCTGAGGTGCTGCTTTCCACAATCACGCAAAAAAAAAAGAAAGACCAATGACTCGCTTTGGAATTTTTAGCGAGAAATATGTTATTGTCTAGATGTAAACATATTCAAATCTGCAGCTACAACAATTGTCATTGTTGACATGCTCATTGTGTTGATTATTGTCTCAGGGAGCACGGGCGCCTGCCAATAGTCAGCGGGCTCTCAGATTGTGAATTCATCTCTGTCTTCCCAGTGATTAATGACAGCCTCGCTTTGCCGTCTAATTTTAAACAGTTCCTATTTGCACCGCAGGTGTGCTTCGCGCCCCCTGGTCATCAAAATATCAATTGTGGCCTGTCCACAGCTTGTGCGTCTGATTCTTTCCACAGTTGACTGCACTTTGCACCGGTGAGTCTCAGAAATGGGTCTCACACGTTTGCTTCACACCTGTAAATTACCTTCCCCTCTCCGAGTCAACATCTGTGCGTCACCGCCGGCTGCACTCCAACGCGTGTCCCGGGAAGTTGGGGGCAGGAATCGGGTCCACGCCGTCCCCCTCGTCCCCCCCCGCCGCTGCCGACCTCTCCGAATTTAAAAGGGACGCAACCTTTGAGACACAAGTCTGTTTCCAGATAAAAGTTAAAGCTTGTTGATGTGTTTTTTTTTCCCTTTTCTTTCCCTTTTTCTCCTCTTTTTTTGTTCAAATGCTCTCCACTTGAAAAGGCAGCACATTTCCACTGTCAGAAGTTCAAGTCTGATCCTTCACTCAAAACACAAAGCAGCCAAATGCAACATTGAGCAGGCTTTCTCTATCCCTATCTGAGGAAAGATTAGAGGAACATGCATTTCCTCCTTTGAGCTCACATTTCAAACTGTGCCTGCTCGTCATTACTTAACCGCGAGTGGAGCAGTTGTTGGGGAAAAATGAGACGCTGAGCTACATGCTGGAAGTCGCCGCTGCCAGCTTGGACATATTGGTCCTGGCTTATGTTGGAACTCTCAAATTAGATGGTCACAACTAAATAGCTCAGTAATGGGATCACTGGGATCATTTCATACCGTCGTCGTCTCCTCATCCCTCTCGTTCAAGCCCTCGCTGTGTCTTCCGGCATGCTGCCTCTCTCTAGTTTTTTTTCTCTTCCTTTTTCCCGTGGCATTAGCCGAGGGTATAACGCCTGAGAAGAGAGGAGATGCGTGCGAGGGCTGAATGTAGTTCACTTTGTTCAGTGGTATGTCTTTGGAGAGCCCCCGAATAGTAGCTTCTCTCGCTCTCTCTCCCTCTTTTTTTTCTTTCTCTCTTTCAAGACGGAATGTGCATGTGTGCCTGCGTTATTGAGAGGGAGACAAAGAGAAAGAGTTGATGTCACAGCAAGTGTGTGTGAAAGGCTTCTTTGATTTTCAGGAAGGTTTGATGGCAATTTGACAGGGGCTGAAGGGACATGGAAACAAATCCTTTGATGCCGACTGTCAACAAAAGGCTTCTGCCACATACAAATCGCTGCCTCCCCCCCTCCCCCCCTCCCTCCCTCTCTGCTCTCCTCCATGTGTCCTATACCACGAGGTGACTGGATGCTTCCTTCAGCCTCCCTCACTCGGAATCGGCCACAAATAGCAAGGGGGAGGAAAAAAAAAAAAGAAGCTAACGCCGTCTAACAAGCGCCACAGGAATGGCAGAGTGAGTGATGAAGCAATAGTTTGTTGGTGTTTTGTCAGCCTGACGTGATGGGGTGTAGGTAAAGATGTGAGTCCAGGAGCAACGGCAACCCGGTGGCAGTATCTCTCTGCAGCACCAAACAGTCGCTACAGGTTGCCTTTGGGCCAAAAAAAAAAAGGAAAGAAAAAAAGCCAGCCGGAGCGGAAATTTCGCCCAATTCCTTGCTGATAAGAAGGTATTGTTTCAGCATTTTGGAGCTTATTGTTCAGAAAATGTGAGAATTTAGATTGGCTCAAAAAAAAAGAGAAAAAAATCTTCACTCCTCCTCCTCCTCCTCCTCTTTTTTGTGTTTGAGGCCCCATTATTGGTGCTCATTTATAAAAGACAAGGCGAGGCAACAAAATGAGTACTGAAGATTAATTAGAAATAGTTGATGGGGTTTAGAGCGTGTTTGTATGTGTGCGGAGATTTGGGATGCATGATACTCTCTTGGTGTGGTTTGGTCATTTTTTGTTGCTGTTTCCGATCGTATGGAGCCAACAAATGGACCTAATTGCTTATTCTTTGAGTGGCTAATTGAAAAAATATGAAATGGCTCTCATATCTCGGCAGTCTTTGTGTGCAGGAGTGGTGCTTGAAGTCATGCCAGCCTGCCCCCCCCACCGTATCTGCATAATGCAACTGGAACCCACCTTCACGCGTCGTCTCCATAAGCGCGGCGCCGGCTCTGACATGTATGTTTATTCATGTACATCTCTATCGGGAGCCCGGATAGAAAATTTCCATGTTGCATGTGTGGTCATGAGAATGTCACGGCAGAAGCGGCGCGTTCTCGAGCCGCGCTGCTTAAGCTCCGTTTCGCCTTCAGAGCTTTTTCGCGCGTGTTGCTTGGATTAGGGTTCGAATGCCCGGTGGTCCTAACCGGGCTAAAAGAACTATCTGTTGACAGTTTAGCCACGTTTTGCCACGTTGGCGTGCCGAGTGTGTGTGTTGCTCTTCCAATTTGTCTTCTGGAGGTGTGCCCTGTTTTAAAAAAAAACAACATTAATGAGAGTATATTCTTGCGACTCCATCGGCGTCCCCGAGAAGCTGTGCGACTCTCCTCGGACTCACAAACAGTGCGACGGTGACACCAAACTGCCCGCGATTAAAGAGGAAGACTTAATGAAGCAGGTGTTGGATCGCATAAGAGACACTGTGGGAGAATTTAGGTTAGGTAGATCCAACAACAGTGTGTGTGCGTGATAACGGTGTGAATAGTTTACTTGTTTTTGTATTTCCTAGTGGAAAGGTTCACATGCGTTCTGAAGAAATAACTCCAGCTCTTTCCTGCTGTGCTCGGCTCGACTCTACAGTTTCGCTGTGTTTCCATCATATGTTTGTGTCTGTTCCCAGCAGCCACGGTGTCGTACGGGTGGAGTCCAGCTTAGACGAGACATCTACCACTGATTGGCCAGGGAGTGACATCATTGAAGCAGTCAAATACACTATTTTCTTTATAGCCGACCACGTGTTTCTGTTGACTTTGTAAAAGTGGTGAGATGTAAAACCATCACCGCAGTAAAATGAGCAGCAGGTATGTTTGTTTACACAGTTTTGGTGTGATGTGATTTTAGCACACAAAGGACGGCAGCTTTGATTCACTTTGCAAACCCACACGTGCCGACGGTGGACAAGACCCGAGCTGTGTAGAGCAGAGCTGTGCCGAGTGGAGCCGAGCTGAGTAACACTGAGTCTAATTCCAATTAGGATCTTGCGGAAAATTTGATCTAATTATGATCAACACATCGAAAAAAAAAAAATTGAAATTGAAATTTGTGCAACAAGAAAAGAGCCGGTTCTTGTGCGTGTGATTCACTGCAGCGTGATCTTCCTCATGCAGACGTATTGTCATCCTGGCTGTATGGCTGGTGACAGAGGACAGAATGGGTAATACTTCCAGATTGTATCACTTTGCTTTTTCAGTGAGCCGAACAATTAGGAGCAGTGATGGGATTTGTGTGAGTATCAAGCCATACTTGAAGATATTCTGTCTTTTTAAGAATTCTCTCAACTCGCCCAAATGCCCTGTCGGATTGCGGTGTGATCACATTGGGGCCGTGCAGAAATGGCTGAATTGGAATCTTATCTTCTTCCATCTTTCCCATTACGGGCAGATTGAAAGCCCTGCAGCGGTGCTCTGGCCCGGTCCCCAGTCAAGACCGCTTTTTAGACTGCAATTTGACAGCTTCTAAAAATGTCACATTTTGTTGTTAAGATGCACTGCCAAGCACTTGAGCCGTACACGCTGTGGCACCAGCACCAGTTCGCCTGTGAAGCTTCGCTGACCTTCCCTTCACTCCTGGGCATCACCCCTGGCACCGCCTGTCTCCTGGTGTCAGTATGACATTATGAACTTGAAGAGCCTGATGTGTAGCAGTAGGCACAAAGCCACCCCCCCCCCTCCTGCCCCCCCAGCTTTTCGTGGCACTCGGTCGACTCCAATCGAAAGCACCGTGAGCTCATTACTTATAGAAAAGACGGGGAAAAGGCAAGCTGATAAATGGTATGTCCTGTGTTGGCTTCATAGTCGCTAATGCATGTAAACAACGAGTTCTTTGTTACGTTTGTTAGTAGTTTAATTAATAAATCAATAGATTTCCTACAATAAAACACTCTCAGTGAATGTGAATTGGCTCTGCTTTGATTTCATTGTGAGCACGGGTGGCTTTTTATCTCGCGTTGCCGTTCTTTGTTTCCACAAAGAGAATAAAACTGAATTTCATAATAAATGTTTTTTTATTCATCACAGTGCCTGAGTCTGCTCACAAATAATTCCTCTTAGATTTTCCAGTAAATGCTTTTTGTTGAATTAGATTTTACACGATTAGCTGTTAACAAAAAAAAAAAAAAAAATTGACCTAAAAGCACTTGTGAGCTTTCAGCAGCAGCAGCGTTCTTACAGGTGAGTGACAAAAAGTTATTTTCAGTGTGCGCATCTGTTGACCTTTGGCATGTAAACATGTTTGCGGTGGAGCTCATCTCATTGCTGTGAAATTAGAGGTTGTCCTTTTACAAAGAGCGTGTGATCATTGTCTTATCAAATCACACAAACTATAACAGTTCAAACAGATCAATTACTGGGAGAAATGCTGGGGCTGAGATTTTCAAGAAGCACCGTTTTTTTTCATGTCCTGAATTATTTACAATTGATAGTTTAATCAAATAGATTACAAATGTTGTATGAGAAGTAAACTCCTTATTTGTGTGTGATCCGTGCTGGAGGAAGTCAATGGTCTGCTGTTTTTGGAGCTCTTCAGAGGACATCTGTCTCGAATCGAAAGTAATTAAGACGAGGCTAAAAAGGCAGCGACAAGTTGTGTTGTTTTTTTCTGTGTCTGTCCACCTCCGTCGCCTCAGACCGTACAGATGCTCATCTCAATGCTTGAGTCATCTTCTCTTTAGGACATACGGGCAAAAGCTGCATCTTGGACACACTCAGGAGGGGGGGCAGCACTTCCTTGACACGGAAAGTGAGCGCTTGTGTGTGAGGGGTTGAGGGAAGGGGACCCCTGCTGTCCACCATCTGGGCAAATGGCAGGTCTTTATGCCAGCATGGTAGCCACGGAGGGAAGAGGGCGCAGGGGCATCGCAGGCAGCTCCGAAGACAGACAGAGGGGGCATTTGCAGACACAGGTCATTCTCCCTCGGTAAAAGAGCCACTCGCTAACACCTGTGTTCCCACTCCCCTCTGCCCCACTTCAGACGGTCTGTCAGGAAAAACCCCGCACTCAGCAGAACTACCCGGCTCCCAAACAAAAAGACTCTGCAGCCTCGGCACAGTGCGTGCAGGTGAATAACAAAAACCACTTGTTCAGTTATTCATATATTCATATGTGTGTTCATATTTAGCCTTCACGGCGAGGGTGATGAATAACGTCGGCGAAGGGCTGTGCCACCGCTGACTGAGGAGAAGCGCTGGCTCAGTTTTTCATGTCTTCCGAGTGTGGGAGCGGTTACCGGGGGAGGCGGGGGGGCAGCGAAGTGACGGGGCGTCTGGTCAGGGTGTCCTCTGTGGGTCGAGCGTCGGACTCGCTCGGTCGGCATGTTAAAGAACGGCCCTCCTAATGAGGAGGAATCTGATTCTTCTTCTCTCAGCTGGGCAAATCGAGAAGTGAGGGGAGGGGGGGGGGTCGGAAAGAGCTGCGCGGCAGCCCCCTTATGTTCAACGGATGGATTAGTCATTGAGGGCCTGTCTCACATGGCAGGCAGCAGTTACACACAAAAAAGCTAATAGATCCTCACACATTATTTGCAGCCTTGCTCCTCCCCAGAGACTTTCCATACCCTTCTTCTGTAAAGCATTACGTGAACATGTTCACCCCGCTGCTAAAATCTCTCCCCCTCGGCTATGGTCTCAGTGCACCCGATCCTTTCATCCTCATATCTCTCAATCCAGGTAAGGCTTGGCTGGAGACCAGTGCTCTGTAGAAAAGGAGAGGCCCCCTCGGCTGTGCAATCGATTTCTGTAGAGCAGAATGTACAGTACGAGTGACCGTGTCGAGCGCAAAAAATGTAAATGGGCCGAGCTCTGAAACGATCAGGTAGCCTCAGTGCGCATGGATCAGGGAGTATGTAAGCACGAGATAGCATTTACCCCTGGTTTTAACTAAAGCACTCAGACATTCTCCTCTCCGCAGCCCCTGTAATTCCCTCTGAGTGCTCGGTGTGAAAGTGAAGCACCGTTATCAGCCTCTACCAAATGCATTAGACCTCCTCTGACTGCTGAAACAGACCACCCTGTTGTAGATCATTCCCTTCACACAGAATAGAGGTGATGAAGAAGCTGTAAATTAGGATAGTATAGTTTCATGCTGCTTAATGATTACGGCACCCCTGGGCAGCACAATCACTCCCTCTCCGCAGCTCTGAATTAAATACGATATATGCCCGTCAGTGAGTAAAGAATGAATTGATGGCGTTACCTGATGTCACCTGTGGTAATAATGTATGGCCATGATGATGCAGCAGACTTCCGACCACTTTGCACTTTTTCTGCATGGCGTGCGGGCAAATGAGCAAGGTTGCAGTTTTTTTGTGCACGGCTGCAGCAAGTGGAGGAAGTTGGTTTGATGATGGGACGGGTTTCAAAGTGCCGTCTTAATATTTGAGCATTTTCTTATGGAAGTTTTGCTTGTACTCTTTTATGTCTCCACTTTTTTTTTTTTTTGTAACACACAAAAAAAGCAGATTTTGTGTATTCTTATTCTGCACATTGAAGTAATTCCTGAAGCTGGTTGCTGCTTTGCTCGTTTTAGACAATCCTAATTTATTATCCAGGTGTTTAAAGCCCAAGTCTTTTTCTGTGCACTGGTAGCCACTTGCTCCTTGTATGCTTCCTTCATATAAGTTAGCGTTTTAGAAGAGAACTGCTGCATAGCCTTGCTGTCCATGGGTGAAGAATGGGACACAGCTGGACTTACACAGAAGCGACTACAACCTCCCCACACACACACACACACACACACACACACACACTGTAGGAAAATATCTCCACACAGGCAGAACATGTATATCCAACACAGAAGGGCCTCGGCCTTGAACTGACCTGGGAGACATTAGATGACATCGCTCATGGTTACTCTTCCGTGCGGCTCCGGTTTGTCGACTGGTTGGTCGGGCACCGTCCTTACACCGACTTCTCTCGCAGAGAGGAGCTGCGAGCGCTGGTATTGACAGCCACACGGCAGCAATCGTCACCAACCTCAGTGCCCGATCTTGGTGCGAGGTGCAGGTGAGGACGGGCCGTCCGCAGACTGGTAACCAGCACGGACACGAGCGCACGCCCCGAAGACTGTCAGCCCTGTCTGTGTCTCAGATAGGCAGCGAGGACTCCACTGGAGAGTCGCAGGGACAGTCACTGAGGGCAGAGATTGTTCCGGGTGCTGCTCATGTCGCTTGCTTTGGTCCGTCAACATGGAAGCCATTGTGAGTGATGTGAACTGTTTACATTTGAATTTTGAACAACCGAACAACTATCTGATAAATCCTGTTGTACAAGTGAGAACACGAGTAACTTCAAAATGATCGTAGGTCTTAGGACAGTTGTCATCTACACTGTGTAACTTCTGAGAAGGGGGCCAAACATGGGTTGTAATTCTACTCCTCGATTTATTCTTGCTCTTTCTTATGTGTTTGTTTAAACTTTGCAAGGTCAAATATAATTGTCTTGTATGCTCTGGATCTGCTCTCTTAAAAGCTGGTGTTCCTCTGTTATAGTCCACTGTTTGTGCGGGGTTGCGGCCCTGCAGAGATTAGATGACAGGAGGGGTGGATCCTCTCCTCCTCTATTCAAAACATGTCTTCAAAAGCAAATAAACTCCCTCAGTGGCAGTTTGGATTGGCTGAACTGTATTGACAATCTGTTGAAAGTGCAGAAAAGGGCTTATTTTCCCTTTTGTAGAATTTGACAGTGATAAAACTGGATTGCAGCAATAATGGCTGTCATGGATCAACACCTAGAAACATTTTACTCTGCTGATGTGGACATGAATGGGATCCAAAGTCATGTCTCCCTCTGGCTGACTGCCAGGACCTTCACAGGAGCTTTAATAAATGGTTTGTACCAGCAGACGGTCCTTGGCCTGGTGGTGTGTTTCTGTGTGTGTGTGTGTGCGTGCGCGCGCATGTGTGTGCCTCTGTGGCGCCGTGTGTGTGTGTGTGTGTGTGTGTGTGTGTGTGTGTGTGTGTGTGTTTATATGCCATGGGGATTTTAATAAGGACTAAGTGCGAAAGAACCCTCCAGAGGGAGAGAAAGACCAATAACCTACAGTAGTGCATGATGCTATACTAAAAGGGTTGAGGGAACACTGAAGGGGAGGAAGCAAAGGTGTACTAGCTATTTATTCGCAGCACCAGGGTGCACATGAATTATTCAATGTGACATTCATTCATAATTAAGTTTTTTTAAATGGATAAATAAATAGAGCAAAGTGTGGCAGGGGGATCGCTTCTTAACACGACACATATACAGCGTGTGGCCCCGAGTGATGTTTAATGACAATGCCAAAATATGTATTTAAGGGGGGGGGGCATTGTCGGGACAGGAGGAACGCATATGAAAGACCTGTGTGTGTGTGAGCAATGAGAGGGGCGGGCTAGTGATGCTGCTCAGTGGGGAGAAGATAAAGAAGTGATTCCAGTGGGTGGGCTGCCGCGGGCTCGGAGGAGTGGGGGGGGGGGGGCGGTAGGTGCTCGGGTACCTGATGCAAGGCTCCAGCCTGTGGGGTGGCAGCTCTGAAAGCTGGAACAGAAGGGATCCAGTGGACTTTTGTCCGGATCAGCTGGTCTTACCGGGACAACGCGGAGGACGGCGCGGTGCGGCGCGGCGCCGGGTGTGAAGTGCGTGCTCGGCACTCCGAGCGGCCGCTCCTGAGTTGGCTTTAAAAGAGTGCGGCGAGCAATGAGCCCTGTGATGACAACGATTTTCAGCCAACACATTTCAAAATACAGACGTGCCTCATAGAACCCGTGTGCAAGGTTTCATCTTTGGAATGATATCTTTTTATCTTCTCATGCCTGACAGCATATGTTACTCTTCATTTTCATCACTGTCATCCCGAGTCGTGGAGCGCGTCTGGGAAGGTGTCACCGGTTGCCAGTCGTTTCATTGTTTTTCATTAGATTCCAGGACCGAGCAATCCGCGCGCTCTCACTTATTCATCCCAGGTTTATTCACTATAACGTAAGACGAGCTAACTTTGGTGTCACCCAAAATTAGTTTGATGCACAAAGCTTTCCAGTCCATTTCCAAAGTGAACAACCTGTCACAGCATGCTATGAATTGATTCCCTGTTAAAAGGGTTTGAATATAATTAAGGCTACTGTTTGCTACTCAGCAATCCAAGTGGATCTCGCCATCACACTGTGCGTTGCATCGCAAATTTGCCTCCCTCAACACTATTAACACTATTTAACTTGAGGGCATTCATTTAATTTGCTATAATTGCTTTAGAGCCCCTCTCTCTATGCGCAGCCGGTTGTCTGTAGGTCTTGGGGGTGTTGGCCTGTCTGCATGCATATTGCCACACATAGGTTAGCTCAACTGTTGTGCCACAACTTCAAGAAGTCCGTGACGACTCAGTTAATGTTATAACTGTAGCCGATGCTAATGTGAGCACGTGACTCTACGACGAAATGTCTTATCTGCATCTCGTGATCTCGTGCGTCTCAGCCTTGCAAAAAGCGAGAGTTGAGCAGCAGTGATGTTCAGGGGGAAAACAGTTAGCATGTTGGGGATGTGAGGCTGGCGGGGGGTGCGGGGCAGGTGTTGGGACTCCTTAGGGAGCTGGAGGTCACATTACCATACAAAAGCCACTCCGCTGCGTAACCTTTCCAGGCGCTGCTCCCTTGCCAGGGGGCCTGCGGTCACACACTGGCACTGCCACAAGTGCCTCACCAACCCCAGCCCGCACACGCACGCCCGCCCGCACGCAGAGGAGGCACACGTGCGCTCCAGTCTCGCACATTCCGCCCGGCGAAACCCCCCCACTACGTTCCCCATGACAGAAACATTGCTTGTATAGTGACATGAAATATTTGCACTCGGGGAACATAAATCACGGGGGACAGCTCTAAAGCAAAACAAATACTATGATATGGTCCATTGCCATCATAATGCACACTAAAGGGAAAGGCATTCATGTGGAATTTAGATCCAAAGCCTAACATTTTATCTTTGCCAGCAGTCTTTTGCACAAACTAGCTCCTTTTTTTCACCCCCTCCCCCCCCCACCTCCTCCTTCTTCCTAAATCCCTACAAAAGCAAGACTGTTGTCATTTAAGCTCCACTCTATTTACAACTCGGCGATGCCGTCGATGTGTGCGAGACGCAGCGGCGAGGAGCGGAAGCAGTGTACTGGATGTGGGGAGCGCGAGCGAGACGAGCGATAGACATTGACTTTGCCTGGAAGCATGCGGAGCCTCTCCCGGTAGAGGGGGGGGGGAGAGGAACTGGGGCGAGAAAGCAAGATTGGAGAACGGAGGGGGGAGGCGCCGGGTGGGCAGCTGCGGAGTTAATGTCGATCAAATGGTGGGGGTTGGGCCCAGAGAATGGGTGGTCATATTGATGGACAGCAGCATCAACAGGGATTCGGCAGCCTATTAGAGATGATGCAGGTTTAATGTTGGACTCGTTTTTTTTTTTTTCTTCCCCCCCCCCTCCCTCACTGCCTTCCTGGAGGAGAGTTTTTCACTGGACGATGGAAGACGGGGAGGCAGGAGCGCTCGGGAGCGTTTTCCATCGAGACTGATTTTGAGTGGCAGGTCATAGGGATGGAAAAAATGCGCGCGGCGTCGCACATGTGTGCGAGGGCGTGCGCGAACGCGTTACCCCACAGGTAACACAGGCGCACCATGTAATTATACTCATTACACGGCGGGCTGTGGATCTGCATGATACGCTCGCAGACGCCGGGAAAAAAAAAAAAAACACACAAAAAATAAAAAACATCTCGATTGTTGACGGCGTCGTGGCACAGTAGCGGTGACAGTCAACTACATTGTTTATGCTGCAATTACCAAGACTGAATTCAATCAGTCAGGCCAATACCCTTTTTTATTGCAATTATGCAAAAGACCTTGCAGCTCACTGTGTGGTGAGACGTGATGTGCAGTAGCTTATATTGATTACTTTATTTGTAAAATTAAGTCTTTAAGAAGTCCCTGTCACTCAGCCGCCGCTGCATCCTGCATCACATGCAGGCCCGGCGCCCGCATGAAAATAATAACTCTTAATATAATTGATGTAATGTGCCGCACGCAACAATAAGGTATAACATCTAATCACGTTAAGTAGTCATTGCCAAGCTGTAATTAAACTGTTTGAGACAAGTGATTACCAGCCCTGATAGAGAATGTGAATATATAACAGGGGGTGTTATGAGAAGACCAGCACCCCCATAGGTCTAAATGCAAAGCGTCCCTTACTTATATCGATTGCCTTGTTTGCGTGTTGTCGTCACGTTGACCACAAAGCGCGGGGACGCCGCTGCCAATATGGCGAGACGGAAGACCCCTCCCTAGCTTCGTCATGCTCGGCTACACGTCGTAATGTTAGTAGCCCCCCCGCCCCCACCATCCCGTCCGGTCGCGCGCCCAACCGGAACACGGATCGTCCGCATCGAGCCCGTTGCCAAATTATTCGCCCAACACGCGCGAAGCCGTGACTTTTACGCGAAGGTTGTTTAAATACGACGGTATGCTCGGTGACTAATGAACGGGCCCCGCCCCCCCCCCTCCCCCCCTCCTCTCCTCCCCGCCAGCCTGTCGGGAACGAGTGTCTGTCCTCTTTAAACTGGAGTGATAGAATTAGCTGTCACAGTCTCTGGTTAAAAAATGAAGGAGCCCCGGCGGAGAGGCATGCCAAGAATGCAGCTCGGGAGCGCCGGCTCGCCTGCTCGCCTCTCACTTTACTGTAAATGCGCGGGATTCCTCGCGTAATGATGTTTCCTTTCAGAAGGCCCGTTATTTAGGTTGAGAGGAGGGAAAAAAACACACAACAGAAAAGCGAGACGTCGGCTATATAGCTGTCAGATTTTAAATATTAATATTTTATGGGGCGGCAGCTGGAACATTTAATGGCAATCAATAGATCACAGCAGGGGAAGGTATTTTTCACAACGTGATCTGTGATCTGACAGACATTTTCCTTTCGCTCTCCTAATTAATTTCGTCAGACACCCACAGAGACTTGCCGCGCCGTCGGCCGCGCTCGCCCGGCCACGGCTCCCGCTCTTTTGTCTCCGACTGCCCCCGAGCTTTCTCTTCCCGGAGACACCTGTAGGTCCTTTTTATTTTTTTTTATCCTTTCTCTCCCTAATGAAGGTGTTTGCGTCGCTGACGGACATGCCGTGTCCACTTCTTAACCCCGCTGGATGCCCCTCCCTGAGGGACTGCTGTGGCCCTGATGGAGGGAAGGGGGAGGAAGGAGGGGGGGGAGTAGTAGAACCCCCTTGAAATGAGTCATTTCCCAAAAGTTTGTGGTGTGGAAGATGTGGCACAGCGGTTAGGTCAGGGGGGGGTCGCTTCGGTGCGGGCGCAGCAGAAACTCTGCGAGTGGTCGAGTTGTTCAGTGAGTAAACTTTTCAACTCCTGAAAATGTGACACACGAGTGTTTTCTAAGCTAATCCTTAAATTCACATTAGTACAAATCATGTGGAGCAGCTCCTGTTAGGACAGCGTGCTTTATGAGTGGAAAGCTCCTTTGTTTCCTAAATAAGAGGAGTCACCCCCCTCCCCCCCTTCCCTCCCTCCCATCTCTGTCTCTCTCTCACTGAGAAATGTTCTCTTCATATTATTTATGACAAAGCTTGTATCATTCATAACAGAATATGGCTTTCTATCACCTGTATCTGGTCCAGGAATGTACAGGAAGAGTTGCCTCATTGCTTACAGTAAATAATTGAATCACTGAATAGCATTAATTGTGACTTGCTGATCTCATTTCATCTCAAATGGATCAAAGTATTTTGTTGTTTAGATTTAAGCATGGCTAAGTAATAAATTAAGTAAGAGTTGACTTTTATTGAATAACAAATTAAAACCTCGCAGTCCTCCTGAGTAAAAATAGGAGTGTTTCCTCGTTTTCTTCTGCTTAATATTTTATAGTTCTTATGAGGTGTCCCAGACTTGAACAGTGGTGACACATCAATATGTGGCCTGAGTTGTGCTCTTTGTGTCACTCTGTCGTCTATAGACTCACCTAGCAGTGATATAACAGAGATGAACGGCAGAAACCCTCCGGTGTAAAATGACGCCAAGTCGGCGTTGCCCTGTCCGTGTAATTTCTGTGAAAGGAACTGTTCTTCAAGCCTTAATAGCTACAAATCCAACATAATCCACCCAGTTTCACTCTGGATTGTTTTATAAGTACAGAAGGTAAATAGTCAATGATGTGAGGAGAGGGAGAAGCTGGCACTGTGGCACTGAAAGCTCACTAATTGTTTGCATTTTGGAGGTGTATTTGGTGAGCGCACATGTTAAAAAAAAAAAATGGAGGCAGCGGAGCAGGGCGCTACTCAAACGCACCATGAGAAATTACTGGGGAAATACTTTATCATTGAAGCTCAGTTTGTGCCTTTGTTTCCTTTGTGCCTCCGTTCAATTGAAGACAAAGAAGAAGAAAAAAAAACCCACAGAAGTGAGCGATATTGCAGAATAAAAATGAAACACGTGAAAAAAGAAGAAGTCGGCTTCTCTCGGCGTTGTAAAGTTGTAGGCAACTGCCTGGGGATCCCCTCACAGGTGCGCAGGCATCACTGGGCCCCCGTGTCGAGAACAAGCGCCGAGCGGTCCCAGTTGGGTGCTGATTCCACAGCTGAAGGAAGACTATTGATCTGACTCCGGGTTTGACACGCCGCCGAGTGTTCCCACTCTCGTCTCGGAGCCGGCGCGGGCGTCGCTCGTTTCTCTGGGATCCGCTTAATTTCATCGGCGTGTAGTTTGCCGGATCAAACAGCCTACAGGTTACATATCAGGTGTAGTCACCAGTGTAATTCAATCACGGCGCGAACACACAGTTTGGCCTATTGATTGTGCCGACGTGTTGTTTTGGCACCCGATTTGCATAATGGACTGTTAAAGTTGCAGCGTTTTCATTTTTTCTTTTCAGCTAATATTTTAATGTGCTCATTTAGACAGGCCCTGTTTCATCTTTGGGAAAAAAAATGGGTTTTTACACGTTACTTCTGCTTATTTTATTCCATGCAGGAATTGAGTGGGGGTCGTGCGTGCGTGTGTCCAAAAAGAGCGAATACAAATTTAGCAACAGGCCAAAATGATCTCCCGCCCAGAGGAAGCGCTTGGAAATCATGTGATCTCTCACTTCAGAGGCACAATTTAACCGCCTTTGATTGTATATTACGCCGTTCGGTGAAGGAAAGGAGGGAGGGGGGGGCGATCCGGCTGCCACGTGCGCTCTCGCCAACAGATCTGAAGAGCGAGCAGGTGGATTGATCGGACGAGTGAAGGCAGGATCAGACGTGGCGAGAGGGTCGACTAGATTACACGAGGGGGGCCTCGTCTGAGCGCCAGATTTCCTCGCCGCCTTTCTTTTTTTTTTTTTTCTCTCCCCCCGTCGTCGTCGTCGGACCCGGCTCGCCGAGCAGCAGATCAAAGCTCCCGCTCGCAGCATCTTGCGTCGCATCATTTACACATCTGTGAAATCGGGCACATTCATGGAGACGACTATGAAACCTCTCCTGCATTCATTACCGCGGAACTTTGACCGCAGACAAAGGTGAGGCGGGGGACAGGAACGGCGCCCCGCTTTTAGACGCGCGCTCTCACTCTCTCGCTCTCCGCCGAGCGTTTTTGTGAGCATTCACAACCGCTCATTAATTCTATTTCTACTTTGAGTATTGGTTATTTGCTTTCTTCTTTTCACTCGGGCAAGCTCTCAATTCATTAGCCGATGCACTATGAATGTATTATTCAATGCTAGATTGGCATTGGTGAGCGCTGAGTGTGTTTACCATAGCTCATGAAATATGTATCTGTTGAACGGGCGCGCGTGTAAGCAGCTGCCTGATATGGCCGTGATGAGGGAGAGTTTTCAGTGGCAGCCACTCAAGGACGATCTCCCTTATAGCTGGGGTTTTTAGGGGGGGGGATCGTTGATTATTGTTTTGATTGTCTTACATTAAAGCGGCGGTGTGCAGTGTAGATAACAAGTTTGCCTCAGGGCGTGTTTCCATATCGGGGGGATAACTTTTTTTTACCCTCCACCTCCACGGTGGAAGATAAGCAGTTTTTTTTTTAATTGATCGCAGGAAACAAAAAAAAATAAAATAAATATCACACCGAGACAGATACCAGAAGCCAATGATGGGAAAAAAGGATCAGATTTGTTCAAAGTGATAGTGAGGCCAGAACATCCATGAAGAGCTGTTTGTTAGATGTCAACTGCAGTAATTATAACAGAGCCTGCATGGATGAAATTATATTGAGTGGCCCTAATGGTGTCTATGGAGAAAGAGCAGAGTCGGGGTCGGGCTTTCTCTCCCCCACTCCCTCCCCAGCCCAGATGAAGTGGCTCACCACAAAGATGAATGATTGCTTTCTCTGCGAACTCCGGGGCTCATGGGTTGATTTAATTGAGTTGAATTAAACCTAAGCCAGGTAGAAATGGAGACAGAGAGAAAATCTATGCCGTCGATCTATAAAAGCCTTTAGGGCTTCGATCTGGATTACGTAGATTATTTTCCTGTCTGGTCACAGTCACACTTCATTCCTGTCCATCGAGTGGGGGGGGGGGGGGGGGGGGGGGGGGGGGGGGGGGCGGGGGGGGGGGGGGGGGGGGGGGGGGGGGGGGGGGGGGG
>JAUESE010000008.1:6219232-6231923 GCA_032274725.1 Malacoctenus triangulatus
GTGTGTGTGTGTGTGTGTGTGTGTGTGTGTGTGTGTGTGTGTGTGTGTGTGTGTGTGTGTGCGTGCGCGTGCGTGCGTGTGCGTGCAAATGCGAAGCAGCTCCTTACGCGCTACAAATGAGCAGCTGTCTTATCATCAATCCTGCCTTTTCACGCTTACGCGAACTTTATTATAACTGATACTTGCACACTCAGAGGTTTGCACACGTGCATGCGCGCACTCGCACGCACACACACACACACATACACACAAGCATACACACCCGCAGCCGCACATGCGCGGCCTCCTTCCCAACTGCCACAGTTGAGGAGCCGTCACATCAAAGGCAGCTGTCTCTCATCTCACTTTATCTCCGTCATCTTTTCCTCGCTTTCTGTTTCTCGCCTCTGTCACTTCACACATTTCTCTCCCCTCCTGCTCATTCCCTTGCGCTTCTCCCTCTTTGTTTCCCAGCCTTTTCTCTTTCTCACCTTTGCCTCTCCCTGCTCTACTTACCTGCCAGGGAGATTCTCCTCCAAAGAGAAAGTGATGTTTTTTATTTTATATTCATCTCCCATTTCTGGAGAGTTCACTCTCTCTCTTTCTCTCTTTTTTTTTTTTTTGAAATGCCGCCTCAAAGGATCCATATCACAGGTTCTTCGGTGTCCAACAACCTCCAAAGCCCAGTCCCCACCCCCACCCCCCACCCCACCCAATCCATCAGACGGCAGCAGCCAGCCTCAGTGACTCCTGCCTCATTTCTCATAAATTAGTCTTACCTCTCACACACTTTCCTTTTGTTTCGTGCTCTTACTCATTCCATTCTCCCCATGCCCTCTCCCGCCTTCCATCTCTCTCTGGTCCTCACATTTCATTTTTCTTCCTACAAATGCCACACAGCAGTCCCTTAAGAAATGTCATTTCTGTCTTCTCCTTTTGTTCTGTAATTTCTCCGTGTCTCTCCTTCTCTCTTGGGAATTCATTTATCGTTTGCCGTTCGTCTGTCCCCAGCTCTCTGATCTCTCTGTCTCCGTCTCCTTCTCCATATGTGTCTCTCCGTCTTTGTCTCCGACACCCCCCCCCCACCACCTCCCCCTCCTCCATTCCTCCGTTTCACTCCCTCTCTCCTGTCGTCCCCCTTTTTTTTCCCCCGCCACACAAATCAGTCATTACCGTTTTTCTAAAATGCAACGCTATCGTTCACTTTTCCTGGCAGTGTATTTATTGGCTAAACGACTGTGTTAATGACACCACAACGGAGGACAAATGACAGTGAAAAGGCTCTATTTATGTGAACCCGGCGGCGCGGCGCGGTTCGCAGTCAAGTGTCCCCCGTGAAGAGCGCCAGGGGCGTGCCACGCACTCTTTGGCATTTCCGTGGCCAGGTGCGACTGGTGCACCTGTGGCGCATGTGGACCCAGGGTGGGATCAGAAGGAATTTATTATCATACATTACACGTCGGCGTCTTCGACATGTTGCCAATCACGCGCACTGTTTTCATTTTTCACCCCTGAAGTAGCAGGAAGATTTAAAAGACACTCCAAAAATGTCTGTCCCTTCTCATCTCTTCATTTTTTTTCTCCCATTGAATTCAGTCCAAGTATTCATGTTTATTGCAAAAAATCATCTTTATTTCTTGTGCTCTGACACATAATCAGCACGACAAAAAAAAAAACTCAGCCAGTTCGGTAATGATCGAGACATAAATTCACGTTTTTAGTTGAATTAGAAGTCTTTTGTTTCGGGCTGCACCGCTGCACAAATCCAACTCAAATGGTCCCATGTCACATCATGTTGATGATCAGTGACACGTCTGCCTGCATTGTAATTAAAAATGCTCTAGGTGTTAGCTTGGCGGACTGGCGGTCGCAAGGGAGTCGTCTGTGAAGACAAGTTTTAATTGATCTATGTTTTGTTGTGCGATTGTGTGAAGCACGATTGTGTATCATGCATGCGAGCACAGAAGCAACAGAGACCGGAATGTATAATCAGAGCGACGCACACGCAGGAAGCAGGGGTCTGATTCGGTGGCGTCTTTTAAAGCGGTTGGGATTCAAAGAGCCGTCTTTAACGGGGAGACTAAAGAGGACAATGGCAGAGACACCGGGACAGGCTGGTCCAGTCGGGCAGAGACTTGTAGCTGCAGTGATTGTTTTGAACTGTGTTTCAATGGGGAAAAAAACGGGACTTGGAGCCAGCTGGCGAGGCAGCGAGAGGTGCTGTGCAATGGCTGCAGTTTTCTTTGTTTCGGAGCTCTCAATCAGTAACAAAACATTCCCCTTTCTCTGTCGATTGGAAGAATTACTAACACTTCAAGGCTGGTTTCTATATTGTCAGCCAAAGCAGTAATTAAGGTCTTTTTTTGTCATGGAGTTTAAATACCACTGGTCAAGATTGCAAATTAACATCAGTGCCCTCTCGACGTACCCTGCAAGCAGACAAATGGGGAAAAAAATGGAAAAAAGAGAACGAGAGCGAGAGAGAGAGAAAGAAAGAGAGCCGGCAACAGTTGTCACTTATCTTTCCCTGCTGTTATTTGTGAGATAATCCTTGTCACAGACAAACGCGGCGATCTGGCTTGGATGATTCAGAGAAAATTGGTAAGATGTATCACAGAAAATTCAATGCTTCAAATGTGATTCCGATTCTTGTGTGCAGGGTGAAAGCGTCACACACGTGCTCCCGAGTGGTCCCAGAACCAATTTGTTAGGCCGCTGACAACAGACGGGCGGGCTATATGAGAACATACAGGTCTTATCTGTGATGCTAAAACGCATTTGTCAGATCTTTGTGCACCGAATGTGTTTATGCTCAGTTGACCAGTATCTCCTGCTCTCATTTTACCCCCAGAATAAAGAGACGGTGGTTTTGTTTTCATCCATCGCCGGGCAGGGGGGCATTTATTTTACGTCGCGAGCAGCTGAGGAAAAATACTCGGTCACAGGTTCAGTGCTCCGATTTAATGGGCGCATTTGGATTCCGAATGTAACGCATGTCGCGAGCTGAAATTCTCATAAATTCTACATCCATGAACTGCCCGTGGCCCTGTGGAGTTTTTTTGCATTTCCGCGTCTTGAACACTATATGGAGCACTTTGGTGTAATGCCTCCCTCCTCTCTTGTCCCCGGGCCCAATTTTTTTTTCTTTTTCTTTTTCCTTTTTTTTTTTCTTTTTTTTTTTTCGCCGAACCAGAAGTGTCTCTTCCCCGGCGGATCTCGGGAGCAAAGATTCCACTCGAGAGCAGTTCTCTGGCGTGCCGGCGTGCAGGCACTTGTGTTCCATCAAAATGCTAATAATATCATCTGCAATATCCAGAGCAATATTATTGTAGTGCTAATTGGTGAAAAAAATTGTTCATGGGAGCACCTGCCCACCCCACTACTCAATTATTTTTAATTACAATGGCTGTAATAAAAGGGAACAAATTGTGTAATGATCAATGTTTCTTCAGCGAGGTGACAGTTCTGCTCTTATTGGCTTGAGCGCGGCCGTGTGTGGCTCATTTAGATGGCAGGGAGATACTTGTTTGAGTCGAGCGGCGCTAAGTGAATGTGGACCCTCAGGAGAGGAACTCTCTCTTCCCCTTGGTTTTATGCGGCATGATTTATTCATCACACCACACATCTGTAGAAGTGGTCTTTGGGCAGTTCACATGTGCCGGTATGTGCTATGTCTCCCCACCACCACCACCCACACACCTCCGTGTGGTTTCACACATGAGACGGTTGCCTTGTCACACGCGTGTGAGACGGAGAGCGGGAGGTGAAGGATGAAAAAATGCAAATTGAGAAGTATGTATGAATAGAGCAGCACAAAACATAATAATTGCCCGAGATCCGTTGAACCAAGTGGATGGGAAAATCCGTTATTTTGAAACAATCCCTGTCTTCTAAATTGTCAAATTAACTTTTTCTGCTGCAGTGGCTAGTGAGAGGGGGTAATTAACAGCTTCTTTTGGGGAGTTCTTCTCCCAGTGTGTGTGTGTGTGTGTGTGTGTGTGTGTGTGTGTGTGTGTGTGTGTGTGTGTGTGTGTGTGTGTGTGTGTGTCAGTTTTTCGAGCTGCCTTCAAAGTGATAATGCTCGCCGGCTGTTGCCCCCAGGGACTGCTCCATCTTATTAACTTGTCTTGGGAGACAGGGCTGCCATGCGGGCTGCTTTACTGCCTGCAGGGAGGGAGAAGGACCACTAAGTCCCGGGCTGTCTTCTTTCGCCCCCAAACGTTCGCCCGCTCGCCAGATTTTTTTTTTTTTTTTTACCTCGCGCTCGGATGTGTGTGGACTTGCAAAATCGACTGACACGGGAAGGGGAATAGTTCAACAGTCAAGAGACAATGATTACATATAATCACTTGGTCTTTGTAGTGGATCATAGCTGTCGTCAGACGCCGCGCTCGACGCCGCCGAGGTCTTATTGCGGAGCTAAAGAGGGAAGGTTTGTTTAAGGTGTGAGCGCTGGAGGCCTCGGTCCAAGTTTTTCCCTCCCCTGATACAGAATCCAATAGCCTTCCCTGAGCTGTCTGCCAATACTGAGAACAAGTCCAATAGATGGAGGCTCTTTGTGTCCCCAACTAAATGCGGGGATGTCACCATGTGGATCCAAGTTAAAGTGAAGCGCCACGGTAAATAAACACTCTGATGGACTTTTACTTAGAAAGCTCATTTTACCTCTTGGCAGTCTCGAAGCGTGTTACACGATCACGCCGGTGGTGACGGCGAACATGCGAAGCCGCCCTTTGGGAGCAACGTGGGCACACGGACAAAGCCAGAGAGGAGGTCGAAGCACGGACCTCAGGACGGACCCCCCCCCCCCACCCCCCCCCTCCAAAAAACGCAATAATTGGTTTGGTTTTGCACCAAAAAACTCAATCAGTTCACAAGATTGCGTCCATGCCGGTGTCTTTTTTTTCCCAGTGATTTCAATGAGGAGGAAATAGAGCCAGACACAGGTGGCAGCCTTGTTGCAACAAAGAATGAAACACTGAGATTTTTTTATTTTTTTTCACCTGTGAGGTCAATCTGTGTTTTATCAGTCAGGGTTGCAGCTCGGAAGCATTTTATCCAAGCGCTCCCTCAGTGCAACGTGAACCTGACACGAACGTTCCGTTGAGTGTCGATCAGGCCTGTCGTGCCCGGTGCCAGCGTGCGCGATGAGGTCAGGATGAGTTGAGGTACACATCGCTACGCCTGAGGGGAACGCAGAAGGACGTGGGAGGTCACTGAGGTCGGTCACTGTATCCTCGGCTGCCCCCAAGTCTTTGCGTCCCCAGAAGCAGGAACATTAGGACGCCGGCGTCTGCACCAAGCGTTGGAACGAACAAAGCGAACTCGATCGTCAGTCAGACACGCGTCCGTTCTTCGGCCCCGGCAGGTCTTCCTCGGCGCCTCTCGCGGGCGATGTGACCGGCCGATATCGCCGGGCTGCTCGCTCTCCAACACTCACTTTGTGCGCTAAAAGGATGCTTTCATGCTGCACTCTCCTCTCCTGTAAGCCGTTGTCACGGCTGAGGTGGCTGAATGTAAAGGCGAATAGGATTGGCACAGACAAGCAACGTGACAAGAGGAAACGAAAACTATCCAAGACACCTGAACAATGGCATGTGTTACACCCCCCCCCCTCTCCTCCCCACCCCCTACCCAAAACTCAGACGTTGGCCGGGTGGGACAAACACAATGGATGTACGTGTGGTTTGGTGTGTTTGTGTGCACACTCTCAGACTCTCAGCAGCCAAACTGGCTTCCGTTTTTTTCCTTTTTTTTTTTTATCACCAGTGCTACTTTCATACGTGGCAGTTCATTTCATTGTGTTTTATTTGAGCATATTTCATCGCGCCACTTCGAATGCGGCGCAAAATCATCTGGTACTCAGGCTAAAGTAGCGTCCTCACGAGCCGCGAGGAAAGACAAATGGCATGTGTCGGCGGCGCAGCCTGTTAATTCTCCCCCCGCGTGAGGACGGCGAGATGTGACCAGCTCTATGGAGGGGAACGCCGAGTTCGAGAGCGACCCCAAAAAAAACGCAAAAAGCAAACTTCCAGGCTGCTGTTTACTTAATGCAGAGCGGAGTGCGTGTCTGCGGAGGAAGAATCAATCTTAAAAAGATTTACCAAATGCAGACAAATTAGCCGGCATAAATTAGCCCGAGCATATTCATTATGCCCATCTCTCAGTGGAAGACAGCGCACACTGCAGTGTCTTTATCGTTTAACTGCACTATCATAAATGTAATCATGTGTTTTATCTTCGAGTCTCTAATGGCGATAAACACTGGCTCTCAGCTGTTATATATTATACATGCACACACCTCAGTGTGAGGAGACGGTGGTGTGTGAAAGCAGGGTTATTTTGTTAGCTTAACCCCAGATTGAGCCTCTTTGAGCTCATTTTTCAAACCGCTCCTTATCCTGCTGGTGTTTTTTTCTCCCTGCGTTATTGTCCTGTCTTTCATGCATCAATAGATGGATTATTATACATCCCTATTTGTAATTGGGGGGCAGGTTAGACAAGGGGATAATTAAAATAGTGTGTGTCGCTACTCCATTTGTTTTTCTGCTGCTGTCTTGACGTGCGGCTCGGTGTGTTCTCTGCCCTCCTTTTGTCCTCCAAGTTAATATTGTTGATGTGGCACTTACTGAGGACACGCAGACTTGCTGACAAACACACCAGCTCTCCCACATGCACGCTTATGGAACAACTTATCTGCCAGGCTAGCTCCAGCAGCTTTCAGACTCGGTATGATACAGCGAACGAGGATGTTATTGAGACTCTAAACTTATACTTCTGGGTTCTGTCAGTGCCGGCTTGTTAATCCTCAGTGATTTTTTAGATCATAGAAGAATTAAAATTGCAGGCTCGGGCATCCAAATTGTTCTGTTCTGCTTTGCTGTAAGTTGACTGGTCCTGCTAAAACAGCCTGGTTTTACACTTTTACATATGGCTCTGAGAACAAGTGTTTCTCCATGATTTATGATGTGGTAAATTAATCAGTTCATTAAAAATGAAACATAAACATCGTCTCGCAGCCCAAAAGCAATGCGCTCGCACCATTGTGCGCCCGGGTTCAAACTTTTTGTGCCTCTGACTGCGAGCATAACCTATCTGATGAAAGCTCGACATAACCACAAAAGGATTATTTTATTCCTGGGGAAAGCTCTCGGTAGCAGCGGAGATAATGCTCGGGCTCAGACAAAGGGCAATATTGCACGGGCTGACAGGTTGGTGTTCCCAGCTGGCAGAGGCTGACCATACTGGGGTAGCAGTATTGCCTCCAGCCACGGGAAAATTGGAATGACTGTGGCAAAGTCATGGATAGAACAGCCAAGGCGTGAGCCATGTGTTTGTTTCCATGAGTCTGGAGGCCAGTCCTCATTATAGTCGCTGGTAAAATATTACAGTTCAGCTGACACCGTCTAAGTGAATTGTCCAGAGCAGTTTTGACAGCCAGTGGAAGGCAGGGCTAGATTATGATGGATGATGACAACAGGGGTGGTGCAGAAGGAGCATTGATGTGTTTTGTTGCTCATGCAGGAGCTAATATGTACACCTAATGCGGGACAGCGTTGGTGACGGCGTGCACACACACGAGCAGGGGGATGGCTGATGGTTATGTTAAAATGTTGTTCGAAATAATGTAGCAATTTTTCATACCTACAGAATTCATTCAGGACCGCGTCTTCGCCGGTGTCACAGCCCGAAAGTTCTTACAGCCCTGAATGGGAATTTTCACATCTGAAAGAAAGGAGGGGGGGGGGAAGAGAAAAAAAATGTTATTGTTGCCTTTTTCTTTCTCCGTCTGCTTTTGTGATCCTTCGCTTGTGTACCTCCCTCACTCGTTGGTGAGATTTCATTGCTTTTCTTGTTTTCCTATCAGCACAGTTTTGTTCCATGAACTTGAATAGTTCCGCTTGCAAGTGGAGAATTAATCAGTTCATTGATGAAAAGTTGATTGCAGTCTTTCAGTGCTTCAGTCTCCCTTTCCCAGTATTAAAAAGAAAAAGCAATGCTACGTTTTCAAAGGCAATATTAAAGCGATTAAAAAGAAAAAAAAAAAAAGAAAAAATCGGCTTGTTTTTTTTTCTTGGTGAAAACTGAGCAGCTGCTGCAGCCTGCTAACCGCCACACAAAGCTCAGACTTCTCAGAGGCCAGATAATACTCCAGTACAGAACATAGTCTTATTACTCGATGAAAAGCACAGTGCACAAAACGTTCAGCTGTGAAACGAGACAAAAATAAAGAAAGTAGATGTTAAAAAAAAAACAAAACGAGCCTTCGAACGCTAATGCGTTGTTACTTTCCATTTCATGGAGCTAAAAAACTTGAGACTGTGAATTTCGCCAGCGTGTCAGACCTTCAATAGACCTTATTTAACACAATTAGACTCGGAAGGTCATGGAACGTCATTAGGAATTGCCGGGCCGAAGACGGCTGGAGAGCTTCATAAAGCTTTTTTAATTCTCCGACTGTTCAAACCTTTTGGTAACGCGCAACAAGCACGGGCCCCTCTGGATGACTTGGAAGCTGGAAATGAAGCCGATTGATGCCTGCGAAGCGGAGGGGGAAGCCATGAAGAGTTATCAAAGTGCTTCCAGCTCGCAATTTCAACTGTCTGAAATGTCATTAGAGAACTGGTGGTTAAAGGGGGAGGGGAGGGGGGGCGGCGAACTTGTAAGTGGAGAGCAGGTCTGGACGGAGGAGAGAACTGGTGGGCAGGAAGGTGGAGGACCACCAGGGGAGACCGCTGACGGCAGAGCTGCAGTGTTGTTTCTCACACACAAACAAGCGTCTGCGAGGGAGGCTTCGTCGGGACGGCAGCGCCCGCCGCGACCTCATCAACGGTCAAACGTCTGAAATTCTGCGAAGCGACATCTGGGCGAGCCGGCGCGCAGATGAGGTTTAATTGAGTTTTCTGGCCGCGGTAAACAAAAGGTGTGTTGGGTCGGTAGGCAGCGTTTGATGAGGAGAGTATCTCGTCAAACGAGGGTGGCAGGATAACGCGCCGGATTCTGGCATTTAGGGGAAAATAATCTCTTTGTTTATTGCAAATTTTGGATGCAAATGCGGCGCCGTTTGTCTGGGAAGGAAAACGCGGTTTCCACAACACAGTGATTGAAAGCATGTCCTGAAGTCTCAGGCTGTACTTTGTGAACTCCTTGCAGAGGCCTTCGAATTTACAAGAGAACACGAAGCCATGCGGAAGGAGCAGTGGCTGAAAACTTAAAAGGACTCTTCCAACTACAAGAACCGACATCTCTCTGTTTTTGAAAATAGCTTAACTTAAACCCTAACTAGAGATCATGACTCCACCAGGAACACACAACATGCACAGCATGTGATCAACAATCAGAGACAATAGTTCACAAAGTTATCGCGTCTTTACACGCTGGAGCTTTTGCTCCACATGCCTGGCTTCACACTCTTAGTTGGCTTCACCAGCGGGCCCCAATGACAGCATTCCCCCGCCCCCCCCCTCTTTTTGCCCTTTGCTGGAGCAGATGGGAGGAGGAGAACACTTCATCCCCAGGTTCGCTGGTCCTCTGGCTTCTTCTGGCGGAGCAAATCCATCTCGCAGTAGTCACTCCGGCTTCTGGGCTGCTGCCCGTTTCCTCCTTCCCTCTTGTCCTCCCTTCCAAACACTGACTCATTCACTCACTCTCTCCACCCCCCTCCCGCTCCCTCCCGCTCTCTCATCCACTCTACTCTTCCCAATTTGGCCACCAGGGAGGTGTGTGGCACTGGAGCAAGCATTATTGATAGAGCATCTGTTTAGACATGGTGCAGGATCTGTGGCATGTGGGCGAGCAGCTGGGGGTTCGAGCAGGGGAGACATTATGTCATATTACATATCTTGAGATGTCTCGTTCACTTGTATCTATGCCCATTTCACAGGCACACAGACACTCGGAAACACAAACACATGCCCGCCACCGTCGCCGGCACCATCCCGTTGTCTCCGTCTTCCTAGAAAGCGCGAAAATAAAAAAAAGAAAAAGTAAAGGCCGGATCTTTACGAGGATGGTTTAAATCATTTATTAGACGACGTGCGGGAAGTTGTCGGCTGTCACCGCTCTGCTGCAGCAGCAGTCAGGAAAGTCAGCTTCAGAGGCCATTTCACACCAGGGAGCCAGAGGCAAATATTCTGGCTTCATGGGTTTATTGGGGCAGTCAGACCGACGGAGCAGCCGATCCAGATAATCACCACACATCTCCGGTAGATGGCCAAACTTGTCAAAGCTCACGCAGCACTCTGCCAATAGATTTCCATCCTTGGCAGATGATAAAACGAGGGATTTTATGGAATTTTACACTATACAAAATGTGTCTTTTTATGATGTCAGATGGTGGATCTTTGTAGCAACGCTCTGGCAATAATTTCATCAGTTGTGTACCTTCTTTTTTTTCCCCCTGCATTAGTTGGAGAGGTGAACGGCTAATATATGCACGATTCTAATCAGTTTTAGGCCTGATAACTGAGAGCTATTTCTCAGAGGTGCAAGTGAAATACAGGAGTGACTGCAAAACCAAGTTTAACCTCTTAAACAACAGGTCTTTATTTAATCAGACTGAAAAATACAAACACGATTGAGCATTGTGCTGTTTGGGAAGACCCTGAACCAAAACTCCACTGGACCATCCAATGTGAAGGTTCACACACACAAATACAGACTCAGATTCACATTGCGGCTCCAGTTTGTTCATGGTGATACCGTGGAAAACCAGAGCGACATGCAGGATGTGCTCATCCATCAGAGTGAATTATTTCCATGACGACACTGAAGTGGAAATTTTTCTCCCTTTTTATTTTTTTCTTTTTTCCATCATTAATTGAAAAACGCATATTCAAGACCCATTCGGTGCATCTTGTCTTTAAAGCGAAGCAACTTCATGGCTTATGTAAATCGCGGCGCGCGCACCTGATCTCGGCTCTGAGTGGCAGAGATCAGGTGTGCACAATCATATCATCAAATTGAAAAGCCGTCATTTGAAGTAAACAGACGTCAGTGAAAAGGTGCAGGTGCAAGTCCAGATGAGGAGGCGAGTACTCTTACCTCTCCCCCCCCACGCACACACTTAGCTTAGCCGGCTTTGCCTTGGATGTTTTTAACGCTCTCTTTCCTGGCAGTTTTATTAGCGCACGTAGGTGCATCGAGTTCGATGTGAAAACTGTTGCAGTCCTCCGTCAGTGCGAGCCAGTGTGTTTACCTTCAACCTTTACAAGTCTGTCTTTGTGACTGACTATTATTATTATTCTAATTCCTCTTTATTGCCCCTGAATTTCATATTTGTTAAAGAAAAATGGCGTTCTAAAGAAGCCTGACTCCCTTTATTTTGGCTGATTGGTTCATTGATAGAGAAAGGTTACTCCAAAAAAACATATCACTTCTTTTAGCGCTTCCTTTTGATTTGATTTTTCGTGTTTGTAAGGGAGCACGTGGAAAAACAAAACAGGATACCCCCCCCCCTCTCTCGTTTGAATCCTGCTCAGTCCCACCCCCCACCCCCCACCCCCCCACCTTCCAAAAGAGGTGGCTAAAAGCTCAGTTGCAGCGTGTTCGTGAACAAAGGACAGAAATTAATACGCTTCAGAAAACATTTCAAGTTAGGCTTGAAGCAACAAAAAAAAAAAGAGAGAAAAAAAAACACACCACAGTGCTCGGGAGCTGCAAAACAGGGACTGTCCCAGCTTTAATTATGGATCATAAATGTTAAAATGCTAGCTGATTTAGCTCGGCTGCAGTGGGGACAGGCTGTTATTAGGGGAGACAAGGCTTTATTTGAAATCCCCCCCCCCTCCTCCTCCTCCTCCTCTTTATAGAATGTATTTCACACATTTTTATAAAGCAGCTTCCCTGTTGTCTGATCTGCTCTCTTTTGCTGTGTTAGAAGGCTTTCAGTGTGTCAGGGTGCATAATCCCCTCCATGTACCTCCCTCAGAAGGCTTTTACTGTGACGCAGCTGCAGGAAGTGCCGAACATTTAACTAACATTGAGAGAGCAGCCAAAATTAATTAGTCGAGCGGAGCGATATTTGTGCGACACGAGGAAGCTAAGTACATGCAGTAGTGCTGCTTTTGAAATGTACACAGCTCTACTATGACAGTCATTATCCCATACCACCAGGGCTTTGGTTTTATATTACTCTTTTCTCCTTCTCCTTCTTTTTTTTCCCTCTCTCTCTCCCTCTCTTCCACAGGCCTGCATCTGTTTGTACACTCTGCACCCCGAGCTGTAATACGAGACTCAGACATCATTTTATTGCCTGCTTTTATTTGCCTGTTGTGGCGAACTTGTCGCACCCTCTGGAGAATATTTGCATTACACGAGTTGATGAAATCACGCGCTGTTTTTTTTGCGGGGGGGGGGGTTTTCGGCTCTTGCACTGCCTCGTGCAAGTCCCCCCCACCCCACCCCCTCCCTTCCGATGCCGAGGAACTTTCCCGGACGAGCGTCGGCGCGCCGTCCAATCGGCTCGGGCTTTGACAGCCCAGTTTGGCCACTTGTCCTGCCTGCCGACGCCGTTAGCGGTCAGTTATGGGTTTATGGCCAGGGACAGAGCTGTCTTCCATGCCATTTGTTGTGTCTGACCTTTAAGATGATGAAGCACAGGGAGGATGACCCCTGGCAGGGTTTGTTCAAAGAGCAGCCTCTTGGTAATGGGGGGGGTGGGGGAGGGTGGGGGGGGGGGGTCCAGTGGTTGGCCGCCTGCTGGGGGATTGTT
>JAUESE010000008.1:6282828-6295887 GCA_032274725.1 Malacoctenus triangulatus
ACACAAAAATTGCAGCGTGCTGTTTGAACACCACTGACACTGCCCCGACTGTGTTCCCCACCCCCACCCCCACCCCTCCTCCTTCAGTGCAGTCAAGTTCACAGAGACTGAGAAAATACAGGTGCAGGTAGGAAAAGAGCCGGTATGCACCTTAGAAAAATGCCACTTTACAGTCATAAAAAGTGCCGGTATGTGTTGGTACTGTCATGAAAATAGAGCTTTGTGTGCGCTGGAGCCACTTTTTTTTTGTCACTTCTTCAGCATAAAACTGATGATAGTAAGAATTCAAATGCAGCTTTCTGTGTGTGCGCATCCCTTCGACTGGAAGTTTATTCTGGGCAGAGAACGCGTGAGGTGTGCTTATTTTGTTCAGGTTAACAGTTCAAGCATCAATTTCTAAGCGTTGGTTAGAAATTTTAGGGGACGAGTGCAAAGAACGGTTATTTGAAGCTATAGGCAGCTCTGGGTGTGACTCAGGGTATTATTTTATGAAGAGTTGTTGTTTGTACTGAGAGAATGCCGATGGAAAGATGGTGTTTGTGGCAGGGTTTTTTTTTTGTCATTTTTGTTTTTGTTTTGTTCTTACAGTCCTCATCTTTCAGGTCTAATCGTTCCGCTTTTCTGTGCACACTCCCGAGGAAGGCTGAGTTTTTCTGTGCTGCGGGGCTGGAGGAGCGAAAGCTGAGGACAGTTCCCCGGAGTCCGGACACCAAGGCCCCCGGGCCTCCACAGCTCATAAACAGATGTGTCCTTGTCCCCAGCCAAGCGCAGCCACTCAAGTGGCAAAGCAGGGGCCCAATAATTGTGAAGAATTGAAAGCTAAATATTGGCTTTATCTCCTCAGTAATAAAAGGGCCATGAAATTGATTTAATGCTGCAGCGCTTCTCTTGGGTGGCTTCTTACAGCGTGAGCACAAAACAATGAGCAGCAGCCATCTATTAATTAACCCACCTAATCCTGCAAAGTTAATCTCTCACCACAACTTTGCCCGCAACTAACTTCCAAGCCAGTGGGTCTATTGGGGGTGTCATGACAATGGCAGTGAGGGGAAGATGGATTCAGCACTCAGGAAAAAGGAGAGAGAGAGAGAGAACGGGGGGAGGGGGGCGGAGAGGTGGATCGGGGCACGAATCGCTGTTCCTCACAGCAACAGCGTAAGTGGAAATGCAGGGGTGCATGGCCGTCATTAGCATAGTATCAGAGTTGATTTGTGTTTTTGTGAAAAGAGGCGGAGAGTATCATTTGAGCTGTTGAAATCGGTTCCCCTCGCGGCGCGGGGCCGCGGCGAGCATAAACGCGCTTGATTTTTAAGTCGCCCCTTTTTTCCGCTCGTCTTCCGCGTGTTATTTTCCTCCCTGTCACCAAGCTACCTGACTCTCTTATTCTCTCCTCAGCTGTTAGATAGTTTGGGGGGGGGGTGAAGGTGGCATTTCTTTCTCCTCGCCGCCTGCCTGCCAGTCGCAGCATGATGGCACCTCACACCCAACGCGCACACTCATGGTCATATTGTGTCGACAGAGTTGTGAATTACCTCCTTCTCGGCCGGCTGATGAAAAGCTATGTGTTTTTCTCTTTGGCTGTGGCTCGCCTGACCCGGCCCCTCTCTCACCCCCCACCACATACCTCCCCCCCACCCCCTACACCAGCCTCCTCTACCACGTCTCATCAGTCTTTTGTGCGAGTTTCTCCTCGTAGAATAGCTGCACGAGGCTGCCACGGAAAAATAGGTCACCCGCTGGTGCTCCTCTCACCTCCACAGCATTCAGAAGGAAGGAGAAAAAAAAAAGCCTCTCCAAGGTGTCCTGTGCCATTTTGTAACGTCTAAACCACGGTCCCCCCCAAAATGTGGCCGTAACGTGGTCGACGCACACACACATTCAGTCGGGAGGGAAAGAAAAAAAATCGGAGGGGGGAAAAAAAAGTCCCAATTGAGGAAATTTGAAGATGATTTTTTTTTTCTTTGCTCGTGAGGAAAGCATTTCCTGTGGAGATAATTTTAGGAGGCTGATTAGGCGTCGACGTGTTGAGCCCAGAGTGAGGAATCTCATCACCACTACTAATGACATGCCATTCCTGTGCTGAGCGAGGAGCCCGGGCCCTGGGCATGGACTAGCCTCTGTCAGCCACCTCTAGCTACTGTGTTCATTAAGGCCAACAATGTAATTACAATTCACAGATACTGCGTCGGCTTAATTACAGCCTGATTATTAGGCTGATATTTGCTGCAATATGACGGCCCTTTAAAATGGGGTTTATATTCTCATGAAATTAAGGGGCCTTTATTTTATTAGTGTATCATAAACTGACAGCTTTATGAAATGCGTCTATAGACACACTTGAAAGCCTGGAGCTCCAGAAATCTCAGCGTTGGAGTACGATGACTGTTTAAACAAGAGTGTTTACAGAAGACGAAGCAAACACAAGAGACTTGTTCGGTCTTCTCATAAGCTCACAGATGGAAATCTCCTCTGAGTGACAAATCATCCAACAGATGCCTCCATCTGATTGTGAGGGGGGGGTGGATAAAATTCTTCCGTATATCTTTCACCTGAATAGCCAAACGAAGAAATGTAGAATACATTACGATGGATTATTCTGATTCCATAGAAACTCGCCAGTAATTGGGAGCACTCCCGAACAAAATGCAGGCATGGTCCCCAGAGGTGGGGCTATTATGCCCATGTCTGTGCAGCTCAGAAGTGGCTATAATCTTTTATCCAAAGCATGTGACATGAACACCCCCAGAGCCAAAGTCTTTCACTAATATAATCAGGGATTTAGTGGATTGCACCCGAATTCAGTTTACTCACAGTTTTAGACTAAAGATGAATGTAAATCAGAGGACGACGTGTTTCTTGGAAGATCATTGGTTGTATTTGCTTTCATTCACCGGATGTCAACTGTACACTGTGGACAATCACAGTCAAAATATGGAACTTATTCGGGACACCAGTTTATATTTTACTGGATTGTTCAGTTTTCTGTCATTGTTTTTAAACACCTGTACTTTATTACTTTATCGCCCCGACGCTCGGCGGGTTGCTCGTGGTTATCGCTTCATCTCTGGGTTTTGAATGTCTCAGTAAGTTCTGTCGGAGTCTGCTCATAGATGTCGCCCCGACGTGAGACCCCCCCCCCCCTCACCCTTTTCCTGGCAGTTATAGTTTTCATCCTCCGTGCCAGGATCGCCGTTCCCCCCGTAGCACCGCGACGTTACTCAAGGAAGTGATGCATGTGTGTGTATATATATATGTGTGTGTGTGTGTGTGTGTCTGCAGGCTTCCCAGCGACAGCATATGGACCGGTGGCGGCAGCGGCAGTAGCAGCAGCGCGTGGCTCAGGTAGGGGGGCCCGTGGAAGAGGCGGCTACTTGGCGTACCCACAGAGCACAGGGCCAGGTAAACGCTCTGTCCATGTTCTGTGTGGCTGCTGCTCTCTTCAACTTCTCCTGCTCTGCTTCTCCCATTAGACATAGTCCCCCCCTCCTCGCCCCCCCGAGACCCCCCCTCAAAGCACTCGGCATATAGCTCCAACTCACACACACACATACACACATCTGTAGTTATAGGTCCTCCATATGCAATCCTAAATCTCTTAAAGGCATAATCTGCCATTTAGGACCCACCGAGGAACATTTATCGACACATCCCTCCCCCTCTGGGATCCCCCCCCCCAAAAAACATCAACCACAACAGAACCGTGCTTATAAGCAAAGATTCTCAGATGGTTTTTAAAAGGGCTGATGGGATCCAGCCAAAGTTAGAGGGATTAAAATACAAATTAGGCCCAGTCATGATAATGTAGCCCTGTTTACATAAAGAGACAGTAGGGATGGGTGGGGGGGGGGACCTCTCTAAAAGGGAGTTTGATGAGGCGCAGCCTTGATGAAATGGGGACCTGAGGTCAAAAACATTAGTACTTGATGTTTTTGACATGGATAAACACAGTAACACTTCCTGTTCAGAGCACGAGACGAGCGCAGGGAAATTTGAAGAGCTTTTTCTCAGTATATTCTCCCTGATTCACATTAGCCTGCTTAACCTTCGAATGTCACAAATAATATACGTCCCTCTTTGATGTGTTAAATGTACTTTAGATGAGGCAACCTTAGTAAGCAGGTTAAAATCACAGTTTTTAACATACTTGTGGATTGTCACTTGATGGTTGAGGAAGGTTTGTGTAGCACCTAAATTCAACTCTGAGGTGTCAAACTGAAGAGCCACATACATTTCGGTGTAACTTCAAAGAGCCACGTCAGAAAAACAACTCTGTAACTTACAGAACTCTAAATGTTTTTAGTTTTGGGTGCAAAAATTTCTCACATTTAGATTGTTTAATTTTACAAAGGGCCTTAATTCAGCTCTCGTTGCATGTTTTCATTGCAACTCACAGCTAGTTTTAATGCTATTTTATTAGCACAGTTTGGACCTTCAGCTGGGCCATTTTTTGGCCCCTGAGCCTCCTGTTTGACACCCCCAGTCTGCACCACAGCCATGTTTTTGTCTTTTCTCTCAGTAACCATCGTACATGTTCTATCTCTCTGGTAGATGACCTGTTTTATTTGGAGTGGAAGCACCCTGAACTCTGGATGCCTCTCTAATCACTCAGACGTCGTTCCTGCAGTAAATTTGGGCTTATTCGGTTGTTGCTCTCTAAGTAAACACAGATGTTTAAAAAGAAAAAAATCAAACAGAAAGATTAGTTCATGCCTCTGTGGTACGTCTGTTGGGATCAGCTTTAACTACTCGCACTCTAGTAAAACAGACCGACAGCACACGTCCGAACCACATTCATCTGCCAAGAGATTTGCACCCAAAAAAAGAAATACAGGATGCAGGTTTTCTCTCGGTCTCAAACAGCATTGATCAACTTGTCTGCTTTATTTAGACATCCTGCTTTTTTTTCCAGCCGTACCACTGTAGATCTCTCAATAGCTGTCAATAATCGCTCCCCCGGCTGAACACGCCGCCTCCAGGCTTCAGAGGGAGATTTGTCTCTCCTAATCAGACTTACTGTTCGACGCTTGTCGGTGGAAATGTGTTTTAATCGTAACCGCAGACGTTGTGTGGTCGAGCGCTCACAGACGCAAAGTCAGGAGACAATTGCCGCGGGACAACGCACGCTGCCATGTGAAACGTGCACCCTCGCAACGACAGTACGAGTGGCTGCAGCAAAACGACCTGCGTGCGCACAGAAGTGCAGACAAACAAATTTCACCCTCTTGTCCTCATTTGAGCTTAATTCAAATCAACAGAGGCGACACTGGAAGCCAATCAGGTGCTCTTTCTTTCACATCAGGCCATTTGATTTTTGCATTTTCAAAACAAACAATTTGCCCAACAATTGCCGACGAACATCAGTAAGACGCGGGAACGTTGATTTGGGGTTAGAGGCAGGCAGGAAGCAGGAGACGTGATGGCAGCCATTATGTACAGTTTAATTCTGACAGCTGCAAATGGAAGGGAGACAAGTAAATGATTATGAACCGGGGCTGAGAGGAGGGGTGTTAGAGTGGAAACAGTGACATCATTGGCCCGTTTCAGAGGGCTTAAACAGCCAGCAGCCCAGAGACGATCACTCAGTGAAATCTCCACGCGTCGTCTGTGAAAAGCAAACAAATTGTATCAATAACAGCAACAAAATCTGATTTATGAGCCTAATTTTACAGGGTTCATAAACTACCCGTATGTTGTTACTGAAATCAGCCGTTTCCTGTTTTATTGTTACCATTTATTAGCCAATCTGAACTCTGGGAGGGGGGAGAAAAGAAAGCCTCATCAGTGCGTTTTGATAACTCGTGACTTCACGACGCCCTCCCCCAAAAAAAACATAAAAGATGTGAGCGTTGATTTATGAAGTGTTTGAGGCGATGTTAATAACGTCCTGCATGGATTAATGTGTCGAGTGGTCTCCTTCTCCACACAGACGCAGACCAAACAGAGGACACAGATTGTTTAAGCTTGACCTTCCTCTCTGTGTATCGTCTGGGGATGTGGCTGCATCTCGGCCCCCATCTTACGGTCTAATTTGTGGCGCACTCGGCTCAGTGTCGGCTCAGACGAAGCAATTCTGTCGCTTTTACTTTTTTTTTTTTTTTTTTTTGCTAAATTCTCTAATTTGAGAGGAGAGAAGGATTTCTGTTGCTGGGAAAGAAAAAAAGAAAGAAGAAGAGGAGAGAGAGACTGAGAGAGAGAGAGAGAGAGAGAGAGAGAGAGAGAGAGAGAGAGAGAGAGACTTATGGATGACGTAAGGGTGGATTCTTTGTGCTTTGACTCCACCTACAGTTCCCATAGAGCACCACATACTGTCTGTATGGTTGTCTGCTTTGACTCAGTGGGAGAAGAACAGGAGCAGGATGACAGCTTCAAAGGAGACAGATGTTAGCTCAAGAAGGAACATGATCAACATTCATAGATATATAGATATATATAATGTAGATATTGATGTTGATATTTTTAGGCACATCGCAAAAAAATAAAATATCAATTACTACTAAATTATCAGGTCCTTATTCATTCAATCCCATGAAACTGAGAAGTTTCAAGCATTCTTTTACATTTTAATTGTTATAGTAAAGGCCAAAAAAAACAAAAATATTTGATTCTTTGAAATATGATATTTTTTCCTTGTGATTTTAATGATTCATAAGCTCAAAATAGGAAGGATGCGACATGATGATGATACAGAAATTTTCTATCATTTGTGATGAATCTTCTATTGATGAGAGGTTCACTGGGCAGAATGTAACTCTGTTCTGTCACGGATTGTACTGAAATGGGTTAGATGCACCTGTTTACTCTGAATATCCACAGAAACCTCTTTGTGGAGACAAAGCCTTTGTCCAAGTACAGTGGGGCTTTTTTGTCGATTGTCAGCGATACACACACGCGCGCGCACACACACATACACACACGCGCACAGAGGGAGTGTGGTGCGAATGTGGAAGACATTTTCCATCAGTGACAGAGGGCACTTTCACCCTACTCCTAATGCTCAACAGACAAAATGACAGCATGCTGACTTCCCTCTGTGTGACAGAGCTCTGCTGATGACAAGGTGTATTTTGGACCTCTCACTGCGGCCTGCTTATTGCAGGAAACTGCACCGGAAAAATGTCTTGAGTACACAAGTAAACAGTCGCCAGGACAGTGCACCTATCTGTCTGTTACTCGTGAGAAATCCAAGCGACTCATCAGAGCTGAAAACTGTACGTGTGCTCCAGTTTTCTTTTTAATGACCGCATGAGTTTGTTCAGAGTTTCCGTTCTCGGTTTGGAAGCAGTGAAGAAGTCTGTTATCACGGCAGGAGAAGCAGAGCAGTGAGGTGACGGCTCCTGCAGGCGGGCCGGGCAGCATGTTTTACCACGTAAAAGCCGAAATCAAAGACGGTGTCAGTCCACATGCTTTCTCGCAAAGGTCGGTCCTCAGTGTGCGTTTGAAGACGGCTCCCTCCCGCCCCGATCTCCACCAGGCATCATGCCGCAGCTCAAAAAAAAAAAGTGCAAGAACAAGGACCGGTCTCGACTCGTGTTTTGTGGGGACGTTTGAGAGACTGTAGCTTCGGGCGAGGAGGAGATCAAAGAGATGTAGCTGCTGCGCGGAGTTTACCATCGCCTGAAGGTAGAGAGGTGCCAACCCCCCCGTACTTGGCTTCATAGGCCGGCGTTGCAGTTTTGAACCCGGTTTTGAGGTGTGACAGGAGGCCACCGGAGGTCGGCGAGGGCCGCCACGTATCGTGTGGGGCCGAACATCTGCATCGCGAGGCCAGCGAGGAGGAAATTGCTAATTTAGAGATGAGTAATGCATGCGGCAGCACCTGGGTTACACTTTGGAGAAGACTAGTATTCCTCTGCCGTCGTCACGAAGGATAAACCTGCACAAATAATCCGCAGTTGCTCACTTTTTTCCAGAGACTGACAGGTAGTTTATTCAGGAACCGAATAATAACATCAGACATTCACAACAATAACTCGCTTTCAGATATTCACACTGAAAATTGCGAATACTTCACGGTCCTCCAGCTAATAGCCCGATCGGAGGAAGTTGTCAGTTTACGCCCTCCTTTTTCAAAGAGGGTCAGTTAGGTTTGTTTTTACCCCCGTTTTTAAAGTAAAGTTATCTGAAATCTCCTGTGCACTGTCAGGCTGAAGAAAAAAAAAGGACTTGGAAAAATGCAGGTGATGCAGATGGTTCTGACAGACCTGGGAACTTCACAGGTCCCAGACTACTGTGGTTGAGTGTTTTCCTGAGTCCCTCAGAGCTCTCCGAGAACCTCAAATGTCAGTCCGAGATCTCGTCTTCACCCGCAGCGTAAACAAAAGCACCTCCAGCTGCACCCGCAGGTCCAGGCACTTGCTATGTATGGTATGCCTGACTCGTCCCAGGTACTCTGAGCTGGAGGGGGGAGGGGGCGAGGGGGGGTGCTGTGGTCAGCGCCTGGCGCAAATTGGGCGGCGGCGTAAATTGCGGAGGTGCCCGTGCCAGCTTCATCGGGACTCAAAATGGTCTCGTCATTTAAAAGCCATTTCTTCCCCTCAGTTAGGAGCAGCTCTTTGTTCCGCTCTCTCCGCCACGACTCTCACTTCTTCTTCCTCATCTTTTTTTTTTTTCCTCCCTTCACCGACGAGAAGAAGGAAACTCTTGTGACAGACATTTCCAAATTAAGATTATTATCAGTTTCCTCGCAACAAGCCCTGTGATCTCCAGTGGTGCCCGAGAGGAGACGAGAAACCGGCTCTGTGCACTGGGGCTTAATCAGTCTGGCTCTTAGTGAGCTCGGGTCCATTTGTCCCAGATGCTAATCTGGGGAGCTGAGCTCTGAGGCCAGAAGCACTTTACATGTATTTGCTACAAAATAACACGAGCAGGCACGCCAAGCTCCTTCCTGCGTGTTTCCTTTTTTTGAACTTTTTTGTCTAAGGCCCAGGGAAAGACTTGACACATCGGGGAGGGCAGAGTGTCCCTTTGCACCTCCGCCACAAAGCGGCGGCTCCCACAGCTGTGGGGAGCAGATGCTCTGAGGTTACGGGCTCCGGGCCTTCAGGGACATCGCCACGCTGCCCTCCAGGGGCTGCATGCATAACACACGCTGCGAAGAAAAAACTTCACACAAGTGTGTTTCGTCCTCAATCTAATAAACTCAGTCACGAAAGACAGTGTTGCTTTCCTGACAGGAGGACCGTACACATTCCCAGTATGTACAAATAGGAAAAAATACACAAAAATATGTAAACAAAAGATCAGATAGCACGGAGATTAAATTAACGCCCAGATTTTGTAATTTTAGATTGTATTAACATATAAAATCGAAGACAGCAGTGCTGTAAGACATAATTCTTCGCTCGGTTAATTCACGGATCCCTCCCTCTGTATCAAACTGACCATTAGCAGGAGTCGGTATCGCTCTCACATTTCACTCACAGCGAGTCTTAGATTTCCTTCAGACCACTTAAGCCTGACCAGACATGTTGGGGGGGGGAGAAAAAAAAAAGTGCTCCGGCAAAAGGCCAGTGCTGTCAGCTCCGAGCCCGCTCACGATAGGATAATCTGTGCCGACTGTCGATAACTGAGTGCCCTTTCTCAGGCCCGACCCGGCCGGATCCCTCACAGGTTAAAAATCTGCATTAAAATCATTTAGTGCCGTCTGTGTGGGCCTCCCTGCAGCAAATTAGTGCAAACTGATTTACTACACTGTTGCGCGTTGTTTTACCCGATGATTCAGTGCTCCCATCGCCGCTTCCCCAGCGCCGCTTTTCCCAGACCGAGGTTGGAGGCAAATGTAAATCAGTGGCTCTGTTGAGATTATCCATAACTGGAAAAGCGCGGCGAGGAGAGAGAAAAGCAGGCATAGCATGAAAAGTAAAGAAAACAGAGGCCTCCGTATGGGTGAGTAAATGCAAGAAGAAATCATCTGTTAAAATTCATTAGCCAAGCTTCTCTGAACACAAAATGACAAGACATTAAATATGTATTATTTATGAAATGTCTGTGCTCTCTGAAAAGGGTGTCTAGTGCTGTTAATTACTCAGCCATTCATTCAGAAAAGATTATTTCAAATGGAAAGTGAAAGCAAGGCTCGACGGCAAAAGAGCTGTTAGTTTCTTTCACGCTATTTTTAAATGACATTGGTGAAAATGGGAAAGCTAATTATTGTAGCTCGAAAAATTCAAAGCTAATTCGAGGAGCAGCATGTCAGGTTTATTGACATCTTCTGCGGAGTGATGCGGCTTGATGGCCGCCGAGGAATCTCACCGGCGCCACCGCTGTGGGGGGTGGAGGAGGAGGAAGTGGGAGTGGCTGTGTGGCAAAAAAAAAAAAATCCCTATTTACAGAAATGAAAATAACTGGTGGTGATAGATTGTTGTATTTCCCAATTCCCCTCTATCTGTTGGCCGCATAATAAGCAGGTACATTCATGTATATTCAGGCTCCTCCATGAAAAGTCAAGAGTAAGTTGATGATCAGAATTGAAAATTAAGGGCCTATAAATGATTTTTAGCAAACCTTTGGCGGCAGCCCAGAATATCACAGCCGCCTGTTTGGTTGTTTTAAGCAACTTAACAGTCAGCGTGCGAACATCAGAGGGGTTCTGGCTCCAAGTGTGCTCTAATTTAACAAAAAAAGGAATCTGGACGTGTCGCCCGCTTCGGCTTCTGCGTAATTTAAGATGCGGTTAATCACAAACTTGCTGCAGACCACCAAACTCGGGGAGGGGCGGGGGGAGGGGGGGGATATTTTTCCAGCCTCCTGAAGTCCCGGGAGGCTATTTTTTATGATCAGTGTGATTAGTTTTATTCTCCAACTAGTGAGAGAAAGAGAAGTAATGGTTTCAGGGCTTGTGGTTCCTCCTTAAAGGCAGTCACCTGGCAAAGTGGGAACGAGAACAGGGCATTTATCCACTTAAAGAGAGCCACCCCGATGATGTCAGTAACAGATGACTGCGAGACACTCCCCCCTCTCCATCGCCTCACAGCCGGCTTTGGTCACCGAGGGCAGGGAGGGAGAGAGGGTGGGGGCAGGGGGAGATAATTATCAGTATAAATGAAGCCCTGCGAACGATTCGCACTGCTGGGTCCCCTGATCTAGTCTCCAAGGCAACCTCAACACGCTCATTTGTTTTGTAGATGAGTAATTACATCCAATTAGTGGCCAGTGGAAAAAAGGAGTCCAAGAAAGGCCCATTGTTCTGGATAGATTGTGTGAATATTAATAGTGGGACGGTCTGAGGCGCAGTGATATGATTGGTGATACTAATGCAGCTGTGGGCACACTCTGCCCAGCCTCGTCCTGCATAACAGATCAGATAGCCCCCTGATGAAAATATATGGCCCTGAGACGGCGCGTCTGCGCGTTTCGCGCCTCAGTTGTGCTCGGGTCCAGCTGCCGGTTCGCGGCCAACAGAGCTGGACTCCTTACCTGAGCCTCCCACACCTGCACACCGTGCACAAGCCGGCGCTCTGTAATTTCTCAGGAGGAAAAAATTATTTATAGTACTTTTTTTTGGAGTATTATTATTATTATTACGTGCCGCTCCATCCGCACCTGCCGACTGTGTGGAAGTGGAAAGAATGACGGAGGAATTTGCCTGGTTTCCTTTAGGTTCTCGCTGCTGTGAGTGACATTTTAATTAGTTTGAAATCTGACAGATATTTGGTGCATTAGTCGTTTTTGAAGCAGGTTCTGGTTACACTGAGGGTGAGACTTCAGCCGTGCTGCTGATAAGAAGATGCATTATGAAAAGATACTGGATTCTTTTCTCGTTGATAACTCGTGATTCATCATTTGTTATGATCTTCGTGGATTGCAGTGGCATAAAAAGTAAACTTGGTTTAGCAGCAGCTCCAAAAAATGTCATTGTTTTAACTCAATAATATAAATTCACAGTAAAATTATTATAGTATAGTATTATTTTTCATCAGTCTTCATGTCAATCTTTCCATTAACTCTTCACTATCTCAGCTCAGAATTTATCAAATCACTTTTCAAAATATGACTTTCTGTAAAACCACTGACGAGCATTATGTCATTATATATTGGAAAGAATAAATCAGATTTTGCTCGTCTTCTCATAAGTTCTCAAGTCCTCTGAAATCGTCTCCTCTTTGCTAAGATGGCGATCGGTAAGTTTTCTGTTTGACATCGTAACATTTCTTTGAGTGCTGAAGCATTGCGAAACTGTACAAGTAGCGCCTGTGTGGCTCCAGCCTGTACGTCTCTCAGCAGCTGCTATATATTTAGAAAGACTTCCTTATGAATTCCCAATGAAAAGGTTTGTGCGCTTGTCAAATGTCCCCCCCCCCCCATTATAATTATTCCATTGATCCGGTTTTCCTCATTAGCAAGACCAATCAATTTTCAGTGACATTTGTCTAAGTGAAGTAAATGGAATGATTGCTTCTTGAGCTTTGTTCAATGTGTCAGGCATTATGTGACGTACGTGGGAAGCCTGCCCTATTTGGAGCCTATAATTTGATGAGTGGGCAGACAGCCCACAAGTGGTGAGATCAGAGTGCTAAAAAGCATTGGCGGCGAGAAACATGGCTGGTGCTTACATTCCATTTGGCAGAAGTGGACTGTCTCACTCTGAATGGGTAAAAGGTGAAGTGGCTTTGAATGGCTATTCGCTCCAGGACTCAAATAAAAAAAAAAAAACAACAGGAGAAAATTAAAAAAAAGCAAACACACAGCAGGGGGAAACCCAGCATGGAAAGCAACGGTGTTGCCAATCTCAGTCCCTCCTGAGTAGATTAAGTCTCTTATCAAAGAGGTGTTGAGAAGGAGCAGTTTCTTTTAATTGCGCTCTTTATATGAGCAGCTTGTCTCAGATTAAGAGAACAAGCAATAAATGTCACCGCGACTTATTGCTGAATGACATTTTCTAAACTGTTGATAATCCACCATCTGTGTCAAAGAAAGAATCACTGGAAGGGGCCAATCTGAGACGTGCGCGGGGTACTTAGTGCACTTTGCCACGCTTATCATCAATAAACATGAATGTCTCTGTATCACATTCACATAAAAACCTTATCAGTTTTTTCTTGGGGGGGGGGGGGGGGGGCG
>JAUESE010000008.1:6296698-6311130 GCA_032274725.1 Malacoctenus triangulatus
CCCCTATACTGTATCTCCCAGGCCTCCCCGATTATGGGTTTTACTCTGCGCCCAGTGACCAGAGGGGGGGGCCCTGCTCCTTTGCTGACTATGGCTCCCTGGGGCCCCAAGCGGCTCAGATGCTGCACAGTGAGCATGCCACCTCCGCCTGCAACTCCCCCCTACAGCACCTACACAGCCCGGATCAATTTAAGAACCCAGGTTTGTATAAGAGCATCTATCTCATCCACCTTTTGGAACTTTTTCAGTTTGATTCATGACATTCTTCCATGCAGATGATCTAATCTTTTTTGATATAATTTCTCTTACTTTTTTTAAGGAAAAAAAAAAATCCCCCTTGAAAAAAAAAAAAAATCTTCCTAAAAAAAACAGTCTTGCTGACGACGTAGCACTTTGCATGCTCCTCCTCCTTTTATTTTTCCGATCCTTAATGTAGATTATTTATGTTTTCTTTGTGAAGTTATGTTCCAGCCCCCTGCTTGCACATAAGGGGCCGACACACACACACATACACACACACACACACAGAATGTAATCCTCCATTTGCATGTGAACCAAATAACTCCTGATGATGTCGGAGAGCACGCTGGCCTCGCTGCCGCCGCTCCGGTTCCTGTGATTTTTGAGCAGCAGAAAGGAAAGAGTAAGTGTGGGAGTGAGTGCCATCTTCCAGCCGAGCCCTTTAAGCATTCCAAGTGTAAGAATGATTGCTCGTATTATTAGCGTGTGAAATTGGTAGAACTGCTGTACAATGTTGAACACTTAATAGACAACACTTTTTTTTCTTTTCCTTTCTTTTTTTTTCTTGCATAATACAGCCATTACTCGACAACACAAGCACATTTTCATCCTCTGTGCTTTTTCTAATGTTCTCCTCTTGATCTTATGTAATTTTGAAAAAAGCAAAGGATGAGACTCGAGAAAGAAAGCAAAATCAAAACAAACTCCACAATGTTGTTCTGCAATAAGTGATGATAAACCCGTCCTGTTTCTTTGAGTGCAGACAGCAGTTTGTGTTCTTCTATTGGGTTTTCTTTGTTTCTAATTTAGAAGACGACACACTCATGATCATGTTCGCGCTGACATGACATACCACCAACGTTTATTTCACTTCTCAGCAGCTGCAGGTACAGAAGATGCGATTTGAGTGATGAGGGAGGGAGAGAGGGGGGGTCAGTTTAAACACGCCCTCTCTGCCCCCCCCCCCTTCTTTTTTAGACCCCATTAAGACCACCGATGCCGCTTCTCTGTCGCACAATTCAGCCTCGAATCCTCTCGGTTTTGAACTGTTGTGTTCCACCTGCCTCTCAAGTGTCTGCGAGCAGCTGGTGTCATCTGATGGTGAAACACTGAAAACTGACTGGAGGAGAACCGAGGAGGCGCAAGTAGAAAGAAAAAAAAAAGGCCCCCGATAGCTCGTCTCCAATTAAAAACTTCTTGTCACCAATAATAATCAGGAAGGGAGACGTTTTTCTGTCACCTGGCCCAATAAAGCAGGCTCAGAGTTTGTGGGGAGAACTCCTCCTGTAACGGTTAACGTGTCGGCCAGCTGTCCCGTACAGATGTTGGCGGGGGTTTGTTTTTTTTTCTTCTCACAGGCAGCCTGTACATGTTTTAGGACGGGGGGAAAAAAAACCACACAGATCGAAGACAACCGCACAGGTTTGGAAAGGAGTTTGGCATCTGTGTCGTAACTCTCGTGCAGACGCGCAGTTTACCCGACTGTTCATTTGGATGCCTGAGTGCGCGCCACAGGTGAGAGCGCTGCAAACTGCGCCCTGATGCCATCGCTGCCTTCGGTTTTGTAAGCTCGGCTGTGAGGTGCAGGGTGTGACAGGTGTCAGAGGAGGAGAGAGGAGGAGAGAAGGGGAGAGGAGAGGGGAGGAGAGGAGAGGGGAGGAGAGGCTTTCGTGCTACACTTTCTTTAGCAGCTACAGTTGAAACATTGTCGGCAAAATATTCTGTCGCTCCGCGTTCCAAGACAGAGCGAGTCGAAGTTGTGGCGGCGCCGGGGAAACCGCGCTGCAGAGCAATCAGACCTACCTGATCTATATTTGACCCAAATTACATGAAACTCAGAGACAATGATAGTGTTTATCCAGTTGTTTGAGGGGGAGGGGGGGGGGTTAAAAGGCAACATGAATATAATTGATTGTCTTCTTATAATAAGGCTGTGAACCCGGCTCAGGGAGGGACAAGCTGCTCCGGCTTCCTCGCAAGGAAACAGGATCGCGTCTTCGAGCTGATTTTTGTTGTGATAGACTTTTCTGGTGCAAAGTTCTGGCATCGCTGCCTCTGTTTTTAGGGGGGGAAAAAGTGAAACTATTAATTGTTTGGGTTTTTTTTTTTTTAATCCCCCCCCTTACTCAGCTTTAGCATCAAATAGGTTTCGCTCAAGTCTTGTTTTTTCATCAGAAGTGTCAGATAAAAGAAAGCACCAAAAGTCTTTTCTCTTCGATGAATCTTGTGCTTTCCCACATTACAGTTGCAGTATTGTTTTGACCCCCAAAGCTAAATGCAGTGCAGCTCCCCCCCCCCGTCTTACATTTTCATTATAAAAAAAAAAAGCAATTTTGCTGAGAGAGGGGTGAACCGCACTTCAATAAAAAAAAATCACCGGTCGCTGAAAACGAGGATTGCCATTTCAACTGAAAAAAAAAGGCGTCCTTAATTATATAATAAGCCAGCAAACTGAGGACTGTGCAGGGAAGATAAGAGCCCGAGTCCTCACACTTTAACAAGCGACTCCTCCACCTTCACAGAGGTGGACGTCGCGTCTCCAGAGTCGCTGGCGAGCTCGACGCAACTTGCGAGGTTTCTTCTGATGGCCGCGACGGCGCCTCGTTTTTTTACATCCACACTTTGGAGATGCGGCGGTGTTTTGGTTGCGGGTTCCTACATGGGGGCCTCCTGTCGGGCGACGCAGGGTTCACGAGCTCATACAAGATGGAGCTTCTTCTCAGCTCGGGGAGATTTTTTTTCCTCTTTAATGCAGCGCTACAGTTTGTTTTTCCTCCCCGCAGTCCGTCTGTGAATAAGGGTGAGACGGAGGGTTATGTGAAGCTGACAGCAAAGGAGATTGCTGTTAAGAGATCACTGCATTTTTCTTTCCCCCCCCCTTCGTCTGTTTTCTTTCTTCCTCTTGTGTTGCCGATGTTAGTGGCCGTCGGTAGGCATATGGATTTTCAGGGCGGGGAAAAAAACAGCGTTTTTATTAGCCTGAGTTGCTCTTACTCACGGGGGCAAAGGTTGGTAAGTCATGGACAGTATTTCTTCTTTATCCCCCCGCTGAGTTTGGACCTGCTGGGGAACCAGGGTCAAAACATTTCTTACCCTCCCTCCTCCCTCCCTCCCCCCCCCCAACCACCTTTAGCCTCCCGCCCTCCCTCGCTCCCTCGCTCGCTCTGACGTACCTCCTCGGTCTGTGCTGGAAGTTGCAACGAAGGATGTCGCCGGCGTCTGATAGTCCGTTGCGTTCAGGAGAACCCAAGTAGAGTTGGAAAAAAAAACAGCCACGCCCTTCACGTGTCAGAAACCTGCGCGACTCTTCTTATTCGGCAGCCAGTGGTGTTTTCACGAGTACTTCTTTCACATTATGCATGGCAACACTTTTACACTGCAACCTGACTAGTTTCTTAGCATGGTGGAAGTCTCTCCTAGCAACGTGCCTGTTTTGTGTTGTGCATGACTCTACAAAGTGACTCCTGTGCATACGACACACAGCATGGAGATTCTATCTGGAATATCATACTGGATTCAGCCTTCATTTGGTTTGCTCAAAATCACCATCGACTGAATTTTTTTTGCACTGCTACGTCAGTGAATTTCAGCTGAAATCAAACATTAAGCCTGTAATCCATAACAAGAGCTGTAACAACGTCCTTGGAGACAAACGTATGAATCCAGTCATGTGTTCTTTATTTTTTTATTATTATTTTTTATTTTCCAGTCGTAGAAAAAATAAGGGCTTGTCGGCGAGCCGCGTGGAGTGTTTCTGAGCTGCTGCGCTCCTTGCTGTGTTTGTATGCAGGCACCAACCCGTCGAGGCCCGGAGGTTTCCCCGGCGCCAACAGTCCGGGGCCTGTGGCCGACCTGTACGGACCCAGCAGCCAGGACTCAGCTGTGGGCAACTACATCAGTGCTGCTAGCCCTCAGCCTGGCTCCGGCTTTGGCCCCAGCATCACAGTGAGTACTCACAGCCGGGCCGCCCTGCCCCGTCCCGTCCCTCTGCACCCGCCACTAAAATAAGACAAACTAAAGACTGTGGCAACAAAAATCCTGCTTTTTTTTTTTCTTCAAGAAAAACTAGAGCTTATTAATTACAGCCCATTAAATTCTTCAGCCTTCTGCTTTTCGCTGAGCTTCCTGGGCTCTGATGAGGCCAGTCAGAGCATCAGAGCAGCTCCGGGGTTCAGTCGGTCTCTCTCTGCAGAGGGGTCTCTGCTGTCAAGTTCACAGCATCTCGTACATCAGGGTAAAACCCCGTCTTAGCTCTGAAAGTTATCCGTGTCAAATGCAAATGTTTATTCCCCTTAGCTGTTGCACGAATCACCTCAGCGCAGACCCCGCGTCACCTCCCCGGAACAAATTCCTTTTATTTTTAGAAGCCCATCTGTCCCCGAGCTGGCGTTTTGCTCCACGGCGAGGACAGCGCTTCCAAGCAGGATCTGTCTCTTCCAGTGTCCTTGTCCAGGTGTAGCTGCCCAGCCACATGCGCGCTAAAGCCTCCCCCCCTCTCCCTCCCCTCCCCTCACTTCCTCCCTTGCTGATCAGTTTAGCCGCTGGTTGCCATGTCAACACATGAGCGTAGGACTGAGGAGGCAAGTAGAGGTGACAGCAACAAAGAGGTGCTCTGGGTCTGGACAATGTGTACAGATCTGTGTGGACGAGCTGGGACGTCTGCGCTGGGAGAGGTGAGGTGCAGCAACCTGTTAGTAATCCCGCCTCCCTCTCAGTGGAATCACAAAGGAGCCACTTCAAAAATACTCTCAAGCCCCCCCCCCCCGACAAGGACAGTGGTGTTAAAAAGGACGAGTATTCTCTTGTTTTTTTGGTTTCCCTCAAGTGGGCTATTAAATCTAATCAGATGGATTAAGAAGCATCGTTTTTTTATGTCTTTTAGTAGTTTACTGATCTTCTGTTTTTATTAGCAAACACAGACGCACTCGATCCACCATCCAAAGCCCCCCACCCCCCCCCCAGAAGAAGAGCACGCCGGCTGTTTGTTTACCTGCCTCGCGCGTTGACCACCGCACGATAATTAACGGGAAACGTTGGTCTCGTGGCCGTCGGCACGGCGCGGCAGGGCCAACTTCTCGGAGCATGTTTGTGCCGGTTTACACGACTGAACTGAGTGACACGGCGCGGAGCGATTAAAGTAACACCTGCTTTCCGGAAAGACGCCGATTAACGCACGATTTAACTGATCTGGAGTAACGACGGGCCCATTAGCGGCGCGAGTAAGCAGCGCAGGTCTGGAAAGGTGAGGAACTCCCTTTTCAAAGTTTATGGTCCACATCATCAGCTTGGATTTGCGACGACAGTAACCAGGAAGCGGCGAGAAGATTGACTCGTGTGTTTTTTTTGTCTCTGTTTGAAGACGAGTTCAGGAATGTTTCATTGGTTCTTTATTTCGACGTTTTTTCTGCAGTCGTGCAGACGGGCTTTTTCTTTTTTTTTTTTTTGACGTGCTCTTTGTGCCACATTGTGACTTACAATGTGTTTCGGAATCACAAATTGCATTCGCACTTTTGTGCCTCTCTTTTGTGAGAAACAGTGCAGGAGGTTCATCACGCTGTGCGGCGCATTGAATCAGTGGGGCTGAATGTAACAGCTTAGCCCGGCTGACGTGAATGCAGGAGCCTCATATAGCTGTAACAACGCATTGTCAGTGCCGGATAGAGTCACTCAGAGCCAGCCAACAAACGGCCCGTGATGAGGTTAAAGCTCATTTTGATGTTTGGGGTTTTTTTGTTGTTTTTTTTTTGCCAGTGTGTGAAACTGATTTATGAAGATCCACGCGAAAAAGCAGAGAAAAAAAAACAAACGTCATGTTGTCTTTTTGCTTCCCAAGCAAAGCCTCCCTTATTAATTGTTTTAGGTCCACTGGCGATCTGCCATAATCTGCTGGTCTCAGTGTAGAAAGCAAAATATTTGTTATGAAAGACCAGGCTGGCTCGTTTTCAAGGCAGATTTACCCGCAGATAGTTTACAGATGGAAATGAGGCCATTTGTTTCGATTATTCTCCATTTGTTGCAACAGTTTGTGACCACAGTTTATCCCCCGCCATCGAGGATGTGAGAAAACACGTCTTTTAATTCGAGAAAAAGTCCAGTGAAATTAGCGTAAAAATGTTCAGCTTTATCACATTAAGGCTTAAAAAAAAAGCTCCTTTTTTTTGTCAGATATTGTCTCTTTTCTCTCCGAGTGTCAGTGTGCGCTGTTCACGCGGCCACATACCAAATCACTTCTTCAGAATCACCCGGCGAATCGCGCCGGGTGCAGCGGAGCAGAGAGGTGACGCGGCGACCCCCCCCCACCCCGACTTCCTGCCTTCGCCGAGATCATCGCTCTATTCACGGCGCTCAAATCGGAAATGATTCAGAACTAAAATGTGCTTTATAATTCATTTCTTTCGCGCTGAAGTGGAATACGTGTAAAACATCGTCACATCTCACAACCTCATGGATGAGTTGAGATCCACCGATTTTTGCCCCCCCCCCCCGTCTCACGCTTCACTGCCTCTATTAATCCCTTTAGCAGTATGAAAACAGCCACTGTGAAGAAGCAGTAATGAACTTTAAAGTGTTTCTCTCTCCTTTTTTTTTTGTCCTTCATGCAAGACAATTAGAGTGCAATTAGTTGATTGGGGTGATAAAGACAAATAATGGCTGCTGAAAGTGCCTCTGTGTTCACTGTGTGGGTTGGTAACGCAGGATTTCTACAGACCTGTCAGCTCGCAGGGTCCCCGAGCGCTGCGCTGCGCTCGGTTCTGACAGTGTTTATCATCCTTTTTCTCTGCATGCTTTCAGATTGAATCAGTTGTGTACGTTAGCATGAATGAGGACTGTGTCTGCTGTTATCTCGGCCACCGATTCTCATTTAGCCGGTTTTTCTCCAAATTCTACCAAACACGAGCCGGGGAAAAACAATTTAAAGGCGCTGTAGGTTGAACAAATCGGTGTGTTTTTCCCCAACTTGAAGTACTTTATGGGAAAAGAAACTGAATCGCAGCTTTTATTACTGCAAGCTCTGTTTGTCTTTTATGAGAGTGAAAAGAACAGAAAAGCAGAGTTCACATTCATGCTAGCTGTGATAAACAAGGTTGATATGTTACTCACTTTTCTCTTTCTTTGAAATGCATACTGACAGAAGCACTAACTGTACACTTTTAGGGCCCGTTGATTGCGACAGCTTTTACAAATGGATACCATTGAACAGGTGGCCGGTGGTGCCATCTCATCAGAGGTATTGCATTTTATTTACTGTGCATTTCTATCCCGTCTGTCTCTAATGTGTGTCCATCACCCACACCTCCACCCCCCCCCCAACTCCCACCCCACCCCAACACATCTGAGGCTCTGGTGTCTGCTGAGGGACAGCTGTTTGATGTCTCAAGAGCAAGAAAGAGAGAGAGGGATGAGTAAAGAGAGAGAGAAAGGAGAACGGAAAGGAAAGCGGAGGAAAGACAAAAGGGAACTGAAGGCAGAAATGAGGAGGCAGGAAAGAACTGAGTAAGATGGGGAAAGGAAAGAAACACGGGCAGGAGGAGGGAGAAAATGTGGAAAGGAAAAGTAAAGGGTGAGTCAGTGAAAAAGGAGGAGATGGAGGAAGAGAGGAAGGAAGGATTAAAGTAGCATTATTGTGATGAGAAGAAATGAAAACGAGATGAGAAATAAGGAAGGAGAGAGGAAGAGAGAGCACGACAGGAAGAAGGGAACAGAAGGAAGACAGAAAGAAAAAAGGGACAGAAATATTCCCCATTCACAAAGGTGAAACCTTCTCGTCTCATACACACACACACACACACGAGCAGCACTTCACAACCCGGCTTTCTCTTCCCTTATTAACATTTTGAAATGCAGCTTTGATATTTTAGCCATACAGACCACATCAGCAGCATCACAGATCACTTCCTGTCACACCCTCACACACACACACACACACTCCAGTCCCTAATGTGTTTGACCTGAGCCGTGGTCGCACAAGGACACAGCTCTCGGCGCGTCTGGCCTGTGAAATAACTCCTGAAATCACCTCACTAACACGTCGCCTCGATTCATTCGACGTCTGAGAGCGAGCAGCAGAATATTTCTCTGGTCCTGTCGCTAACGTCGTCCTGCATGTGTGCTGCATGAGAGTCTCCAAGAAGGATGGCTGTTGTTCTTTTGTCAGGGCACGTATCTGAAAATGATCCTCTGACAGTTGTTTTGATGTTTGCACCTGATTAATAATTAAGACCGATACGTATGTAAGATGTGAGTCACCTGGAGACTGTTGGGAATTAGCTTTACGGGCTATTTTGGGTTTTATTTCCTTTGTCCTGCTGTAATTCTGTGTACTTATGTCACACTCCACAGCAGGTTGCGACCTGCTACTATTTACTGTAATTGCTTTCACATTTGTTTCATGCTATTTTGCTTCAGCGAGCATCCAAAATATTTAGTTTAAAAAGTCTCCGATTTCTCCAGTTAAATGTCACAACAAGTCCCGCCGTGCCCAGCGCTCGTGGTCGGGATTCGTTCTCATTAAATGCACACTTTGTAACGCTGTTTTGTTTTTTTTCTTTGTCCTTTTTTTTGTTTTGTTTTGTTTCTTTTTTTGTGTGTGTTTCTCCTCTCTATCACCCAGCAGAGTATATCTGGTGGCCCCGGAAAGACAGGACGAAGTTTCTAATTGGCTTTGTGTGCAGGTGACGCTCATCCAACGGCGAGCACGACAGCGTCACCCCGGCAAAAAAACTGAACGCGAGTCGGAAACCATACGAAGAAGAAGAAGAAGAGAAAAGAAAAACGTTAGTCATCTCAGAAAAATAACAACTGCTGTACTATAATCCAAACCTCCTATAACTTTACCACCTGGTTTGGTCTCATGTTTGAGTTCATTCACCTGTCTCCCCCTCACTCCCTCTTCCCCCCCCACCCCCCCTCCGTCAGCTCTCCTCTGTTGTTTCTTTAGAGGGTCGTTCTTTTTTTCGAACCTTTTTAATTCTGTGTCGTCTCATTCGATCTCCTCGTGTCGTCGTGTAAACGGGTTTCGGTTTTGTTTTGAAGCGCGGGGGTCACAGCCACGAATATCTGCAAGTCACGTCTTCATCTTTGTACGGGTTGGTGTCAAAGGAAAAAAAAACAAAACAAAAACAAAGTACAGGGGGTGGGGGTGGGGCGAGGGAGGGGAGGGAGGGGGGGCGTCGGGGTGTAACATTTGGGTCGCTCGGCCAGAAAAAAAAACGAAGCTCGGCGAGGAAAGACCCGCAGAAGAAGAAAAAAAAATCAGTTTTAAAGGAAAATTTTAAGAAGGTATCTAAGTAATAAATCTTAGTAGCTGTTTTCTTTCTCGTGATGTCTCATTGTTAACCATAATTACCTATTTTTGGGCAATACAAAGAGGACTCCAATATTTTTATGGTCCTTTTTTATAAGTGTTGTTTTTGTTGTTTAGAAATATATATATATGCTATAACAAATTTCATATAACGACATTGTGAATTCAAACTTGAGAAAAAGAAATGTAGCTGTATATATTATTCCAGTCACTGCATATAACCAACTCAGTGAGAGAATAGCATATTTTTGTGATGGTGTGTCAAAAAGAACATGTTATAGCGTGTGAATAGAAGAAGAAGAAAAAAAAGCTGTAAACAATTATTATTCTACTTTTTTTTTTCTTTTTTGTTTTTTCTGTTTTTTGTTGTTTTTTTTTTGCTGGAAGACGGCAAAAAAAAAAAAAAATTAAAATAAAAGCGACCCCCTGCGGACGAAACAGAACACAACCTGCTCTGTAAATACTGAAATTTTACATGTGTCATACCAGCAAATTTACCAGTCAGAGACAGTTTTAAGAAGTAACGACGATGAAAAAAAAAGTTTGTTTTCTTTTTTTAAAGAGCCTGATTGGTATCTTTTGTCGAGCTGTTGAGATATCGTTTCAAAGAGAAGTAATGATTTGGAAAAAAAAAAAAAAAAAAACTGACAAAAAAAGCCGATTGAATCCAAAGCACACTGTACTTAGATGTGAAGACTCGAACTTGAAGCAGGCTCTGTGCGTCCTGACACTTTTTCTACTCTCCAGAGGAAACTTGTTGGCTGTACGTTGCTGTTTTGTTTCATCCTGCTCCTTCCTGATCCCACGATTTATCTTCTTCCTCCTCCTCTTCCTCGGAGCATGTGGGCTTGGCGTGCGTCGCCGGCCGTCCGATTCTTTTATCTTCTTTTCTCTTTTTTTTTTTCTTTTTCTTCAAATGAATTAGGAAAGTCAACATTTTGATACCATACCTCAGCCGCCGGGACTCCTTCTCGTGGAATCGCGGGGCAGGTTTTAATTTATTCTTCGTGGCGAAACAAACGGGGGTGGGTGGGGGGGGAGAGATAACAAAAAAAAAACACTGAAAGGCAATTAAGCAAGTAATCGTTGCACTGTGAGTAGTAAAGTACAGGCCATTCTCCTATTTGCACATGTATATGTTGGCTTTTTCAAACAAAGAGAGGAAAACTCGGCCTTGCGCTTTTTTGGGGGGTAGTTTGAAGGATTTTGGGGGGTTGGGGGCGGGGCTTAATGTATTTCTCACACCTCCTTGTTTCTGGAGGGGAGCGAACAGCTCGGGAAGAAGCGCGTGAGACGTCGCAGTGCACGCTTCGGGTTTTCTTTCGACGTTCGACCCGCGCGAGGATATTTATACAGGGTCAAAAAGAGAAGACACTGAACTCTTCACTGTCTGTGCCGCCGCACCGGCTTTCACACAGCGGGCGTGCTTGATGGTTTCACTCATGGCAGCGATTTATTATGAAGAACTGACGCTAATGATAATAACAATATTCTCCAGCCGGAGCGCGCGGCTGGTTTCCTTTTTTCTTTTTCCAAGACGCCGCTGCAAGACGTGTGTGTGTGTGTGTGTGTTGCGTTTTCTTTTTTTTTCTTTGTATCCACTCGTTGTCTCATTATTTTCTTTTGATTTCAAAACAACCAGGTAAAGAAATATGCTGGATACTTCTGAAGTAAACAACATGGAGGTGTGATCAAGTAATAATTTAAAGAGTTTAAAAAAAAGAGAAAAAAAAAGAAGAAAAAAAAACCCTTGTAATGTTCAATTATGTAAAAGAAAAATATGAAATACAAAACTATAAAAAAAAAGAAAAAGAAAGATGCTTCTTTGCTGATTTCAAGTTTAATCAGAGTTTTATTGATACTTTGTGGTTTCTATATGAATAATTGTAATATACTATTAAAATGTACTGTGCATCCATTACTTTCTCTCTTTCCATTCCCCATCCTCAGAGATCCTCCTCTCTTTTGTTGCTCATTCATGTATTTCATTAGTGTGTAAAGAACTCACAGTTAACTTGTAAACAGAGTGCTGTCTTTGATACCAGTGTAGTGCTCTTTGTTGTTCTCCCTTTGCTCTACCTCTCCTCTCTCTCATATCTCCTCCCCCCCGCCCCTCCTCCCCCCCCTCCCCCCCCTCTCTCTCGCGCTCTTTTTCTATCTCCTGTAATTACAAAGTAGATGTTATATAGGACTCATTAATATAATACTTGTAGTGATTAGTGGATTTAGGACCAGTCAAGATAGACCTTTCTCTCAACGATCATGTTATTCTGATATTTGCAGACAATTATTTTGTTTAGAGGTTCATTGTAATTTATTCCCTGTATGTTGGAGTTGATTTGGACTTTTTTTTTCTTTTCTTTGTTTTGTTTTGTTTTTTTCTTTTCGTTGTCTTTTTTGCCACTCTCACCTGGTTTCAGCTAACCAAAGCTCTCATGGATGAACAATAGAGGAAGTAGTTGCTGTAAGATGGAATTGTACACAAGGCATTATTTGGATCCCCACCCTTGAATGTTTTTAAAGGGGTGTGCCATACTACCTTAAATGCTAACGCTAGATATGCAAAACTCTTGTTTTTGATTATTTTGTAAAGAGGGACACAAGCTCAAATCATGGAAAAAGACTTTGTGCAAAAAAAAAAAGTTTCATATTTTTTTAAAAAGCATCACCACAGTCGTAATCATAAACTCACAGAGCTGTTTTAGAAAAAAAAAGAAGAAACTCTTCCGTCTTTTAATGTTTGTACACTTTGGAAATATCTCGAGAGTTATTTTTTCAGACACTGATCTCGTATTTCCTCTCAGATCTCTTAGAGATGAAGAAGAAGAAGAAGGAAAAAAAAGGCGAAACTTTAAATCATTTTAATCTTGGATTCTGGGATCTTCTAATTGCTCTCCTGTGTTGTCATTCCACACGGGCGTCACTGTACGGCGAAGTGAAATGAAAAAGACTGCAGAAAGACCATAAAAGGAACATTAGCAGGTGTTAGCGGGCTGCGGCGTGCGTCGGGGGCTGATTAATAGACGGTCGGACAGGCACAGGTGAAAGCCGTGATTCATCGCGCGACGAGAAAAAGATGATATTACACCCTGAATTCAAATGCCTCAAAATAGCAGGTGGAGGGACGCCCAGAATCCGGATCTGATCTGAGGCGAGCGGCCGCGTTTGAAGCGACGGCTAACCCGTTCCCCGGGCCAGCGTCGCTTCAGCTAAACACACACACACACACACACACGCATCTCGGTTTTATATCACTTAATTCATTTATTTCACCTCATTGGCTCTTTAAATTGGATGCTGTTACATTACTGGTAATGAATTAGCATCAGTGTGTTCACTCTTCTCAGCCAGCACACGCTGTTAAATGACAGCCAGCGTGCGGAGGACGTGATGGCCGCGATGGTCAGCGGCGCCGATAGACGACGGTCGGACGCGAGGTCGAGGAACCTGTGAGGGAAATCCAGTGTTACGTTTCAAAGAAGCAGTCACGCTAAGACAGAGCAATAAGAAAACATTTGGGAAATATAAAAAAAAAACAACTTTAATCATAGAGCTCATTCACTCAGATCAAACGTCTCAAATTAATGACTTTCGCTCCCCCTCGTTTACTCTCCTGAGAACACACAGGAGGAACTTTTACTCTGAAAGGATCAGCGTGTTCCACCGATTCCCCGAGTCCGTCCGAGTTCTCTGCCGGAAATGACAAACTCGCGCCGAGCCAGCGGACGCGAGGGGCTCATTAGGAGCCGCCGTCAATTCCAATCGTGTTGCCATTTCATCTGCAAAGCTGCGACGAGCGCAACAAGTGCACAATTTCTATTGTTTGGCTGGATTCACTGTTGCGGCGCCTGCAGGATCTGAGACTATAATTAACCCTTTTTCCTTGAGAACAAAAAGCTTGAAATGGCTCATTCTCCCTCATGCAATATATATATATAAATACATATATATAAAAAAAAAAGAAAAGTCATTGACTTCTCTATTGTTTTGTGATTCTGTAGCTTGGACTTTAAGGTAGCATGGCTCTGTTGCTGTAATTTCATTTTATCTCAAACTGACAGCAGTTTACAGCTGATGAATGTTACACATCTTAGTAGACTAGCGTATCCATTCGGGGAGAGGGGAGGGGTCTCGGTTTAAAGATAAAAAAAAAGAATCAAAAAAGAAAAACAAGTCAACCTGGAAGGTGTTGACATTTGTAGTGTACTACCGTATCCATTTAAACTTGAATCTCGAGGCAAGTGCTAGGCAATGGCCAAACAATCTGTTCCCCACCCCACCACCACCACCACCACCACCACCCCAACACCCCCCCAAACACATCCGTCAAGGGGAAGTCCCGCCCTGAAACCTCGCGCGCTTCCCACATTTCTGTCATCTTGGAGTGTGTTTTATGTGTGGAAACACGCGTCCTCCTGCTCAGCCGCCATTCGTGTCTCCAAAAAAAAGAGCGACTTCGACGTCTCGTTGAATGTTGTTTAATGTTTGATCCGGGAAAGAAAAAAAAAAACAAAAAAAACGAAGGTTTATTCATAGTTGTGCTAAACCTTCTCCACGAGATACTGGATGCTGTCACGGAGCACCTCCACGAGGCGTGTCCATGGGGCGTGTCCAAGGGGGCGTGTCCTCGGAGTGACCCCTTGCTAGCATTATTGCTCCCACTGTAGCTCTGCTGTTTCAGAATAAGACAAATCAGAACCGTGCAAGGTGACAGAAATGCCACAACATGAACGGTGGTGTCGAGTTTCAGGGTGAACTTCCCTCTTTAGTCCAAATCATTGACATCTAAATGTAAACCCACGATTGCAAAATATTTCTCTCTCTCTCTCTCTCTCTCTCTCTCTCTCTCTCTCTCTCTCTCTCTCTCTCTCTCTCTCTCTCTCTCTCT
>JAUESE010000008.1:6321346-6339854 GCA_032274725.1 Malacoctenus triangulatus
CCCCCCCCCCCCCCCCCCCGCGTCCCCCCTCTACTCCCACTGACACCTCTCAGTGACGTTTGAGAGAACTCCCCCCTCCCCCTTTCAAATATGACACGATTCCACACGAGGCAGCCAGTCAGAAGGAGGGACAGTTTTTTTTGGGGGGGGGGTTACAAGTTGAGCCCAAACACCAAGTCCAGCATTTCCCGTTCCAGATGACCGATTACTGGATGAAGAAGCAGCACTTTCGGTAGTTTTCAGATTCGTCCTCTCAAAGAGACATTCAGCTGCTACAGTAGTGACTTCCCTCCCTCCCTCCCTCCTTCCCTCCATCTCTCTCTCTCTCTCCCTCCCCCCCTCCTTGCTCATCGTCCCTCTCTGCATCTGTGCGTTTTGCCCTTCAGTAGTTGAATATCTGAGTAGTGTACCTTTGGCGAAAGCAGATCCGGAACCGATGAGGCGGCTCGTTTAACACCTCGCTCGCCCTCACAACACGATCAATAACAAACAAGAATATATATATATTAGGAGCAACTCTGGCCGCAGTTGATCTCAATGATGATTCACAATGACCCAAAGAAACGCATCCATTTGCATAAACTCTGCTGCGAAAACAACTTCGAATAACATCAGGGGGGGCCGTCGAGGGAGGGGGGGGGAGAAGGGTACATCAGTCTTAAATCAAGAACTAAAAACATCTACAGCTCATCCAAACAAAATGAGACAACTTGATTTTATTCCTTTTAGTTTCATCCTACTTGTGCATCTATGGATAAATTAGGTTACAACGCAAAAAAAACAACAGTTTTTTTTTTTTTTAAAACAAGTTAAGAATAATTTGTTAAATCAGTTCAAATTAATTAATATGTGCTACTTCAGACATTAACTTGACGACAGACTGGCACGAGTATACGCCAGCAAGCAGTTATCCGTCCTCCGTTCCCACCATGCAAACACGTTTGGAGGCTTTCAGGTCGCACAGTCAGCGAACAGAAGCCAGCGAAAAAACAAAACAAGAAAAACAAATTCTACAAAAAAAACGCGTTGAAATGCTTGTTGTGTTCGCGTGTCGCCTCAGACGGGAAGAAAAAAAAAACAGGATTAGCTGTGAGAAAACTTAGAACAGCATCGCAAATGTTACAAAAAAAAAAAAAAACAACAATGGCACAGATATATGCTGGAAGCAGATTTTTAAACAATCAAAATTGCTGTAAAAGTTTTTTTTTGTTTGTTTTTTTGTTTCGTCTTCCACACAGGCACCTGAACATGAAACGACGGGGGGGGGGGGGGGTCAGGAGTTCTTTTTCTTTACTTTTTTTTTTTTTTTAAATAAACAAGGAACTTGCATATAATAGGAAGAATTCGCTACGCACACACCCGACACAACAACATAAAGAAAAAAAACAACAAAAAAACAACCTCACAACTCTGGAAGCCTGCGTCAGCATCCTTGAGGTGATTGCACATCCTGAGGGGGTGGGAATAAAAAAAATGTTTTTAAAAAAACTCAGGCTTTAAACACACCAACAGTCAAGTCGTACGCCCCCCCCCCTTACACACACACACATCCACTCACACACCCCCGTCACTGATTAAACATCTACTCGGCTTCAAGAACCTGTTTTTGGTTTGCAGGCTTCGATGCTAAATAACAGCTTTTTCTCTCTCTCTCTCTCTTTACAAATGCATATTCAGCATCGCCTTGTCGCTGTATTAAGTGCTTGGAGAAAAAAAAATAAACCAAGAGAGGAGCCTCGGAGCAACTCTGATTCCCCCTGTACCAGGCCCGTCCTCTCAGAGAGAAACAAAACACAACACAACGGTGTTCATTGTAAGACTACAGTAACATCACACACCAGCCAATCTGATCACCCTGTTTGAGAAGCGCCGCCGTCCAATGAGAAACCTCCCAGCCCGAGCGGTTTGGCATGATTGTGTCGCTCTGCGAGTTATCGGGGGGGGGGGGGGTCGGAGGAACATCTGATGTGTGGCTTCGTGGAACTTCACACCAGACTGCGTGTCAGCGGAGAGCGTTCAAGAAAATAACGCCTAATACTAATTAGAAGCGTCTCCTAAATTGTTGCACGTGCTCCCTTCACCTGCCTGATGCTGCACTCGTCTATCACACGCTGCACAATGGAAGCCAAAGCTAAAAAAAAAAAAGAAAAAAAAGGGGGGGGGGGTTGGATACAGGGAGCCGGTTAATAATGGACGTTTAATGTCAAGACAACTTGTACCAAAAAATAATTTCATAAAATAAAATCTTCCCAAAAAAAAGAACCCTCCTGGCTGAAGTTGCAGCGTCCCCCCACGAGGCTGCAGCGCCGCCTAATCAGGTAATCAGGGACACAGTGGAAAGAAGAGTACTTGAAAAAGCTCCTACCCAGATTAGAGCTCCCCCTGCAGAAACTGCGCTGATGTTTCAGCGTTAATAAATCAAGAGGTGCTTCACAGCGAACACATGAGGGAGAAAATGAGCCATCAGAGAATGCGAGGTTACAGCCTGGTACACATCAGGAGTAAGGAAGCGGCGCGTGGAGCAATGTGCTTAGTTTAAAACAGGAAAAGATGGAGGGGAGCAACAGAAACGTCTCATTTGAGAGCCGGAACGAGGCACGACACCACATAGCATCACACTCTGCGACCGACTGACGCGTTGTCATGACATCGCGCGGGACTCCGTACACAAGGACTCCAATTTAACATTTACAATGAGAATATATCACATGAAGGGGCCGTTTGGCAAAAAAAATAAAAAAAAATAAACACAATATTGAACACAGTCATGGCTTTATCAACACTACCTGAGTTACATTTAATAATTCTGTATTTATTAACTTTTATTCTGAAAAGTAACAGCCCAGAGCCATTCTTTCAAGGAGGATTTCTTGTCAGTTCATATAGATCTTTTTCTTCTTCTTCTAATAATTATAAGATAAAAGCAATTAGTTTATATAAAGTGCTATTAATCCACACATTACCCAAATCAAAGAAACCCGGACAGCTCCTTTGTTATGTCGAATAAACCAATCTTGACTCGGAGACGGTAAAGGAAGTGATGTCACAGCCGGCCAGGTAGCAGTTAGCACATTTGGGCTCCCTAGATTTAATTAGATCTAACATGAGCTCTTTTCACACAAAAAAACTAAAGAAAATCTAATTTGTGCACCTTAAAAGAAAACGTTGCGACCAAACTGAACTGCAGGCCACGCCAGCGTCACGGGGAGGGGACATTTGTAGCTCCACTCGGATTTTCTTTTTTTTGTTTTCCACTCTGTGTTATTGCACACTGGTTTGCGAACGTAAAATGTTATCCACAGTAAAATATAACAGTACGACTCGTCTTCACATTTCGATGCAGTTTGACAAAGTGGCTAGTTTGGGTGAGGAGGAGGAGGAGGAAGCGGAGAAGGAGGAAACCTATAATCGTATTGCAACCGTGGCGTTCCCGTTATCTTTGAGTAGCGATGAACCGAGACCACCGACTTGTTCGTTTCCACCGGTAAACATGCAAGAAATGCAACGCCGCAAGGCAGAGAAGTAAAGACCAAACGATGACACTCACACGCACAGAAAGAAAAAAAAAAAAACACATCTGATAATGCAACAGGTTCTTTTGACGAGAGGATCTGAACAGAAACGCAGGCAAAAATAATGAGTCTCGACATCCTGAGTCTTGCTGCTGAAGCAAGACACGCAGAAGACCGCAGTGGAAGCAGTGTCTGTTCAACAGTTTGTCCCTCGGACCTCACTCGCCGACCCCAAGTTAAGAACAGTCTGATGGCGCATGAAATGTACGAAAAGCTTCGAGATTTAAAAGGTTTCCACTTTCACCTGCTTTTAAAATCTTCAGCACACTTACTAAACACTGAAATGAAGGGGTGGGGTGGGAGGGGGGGGGGCACTTCTTCTGGGACGCTGCAAAGCAGGTACAGCTCGAGGGGGGCGGTTGCTTTTTGTTTTTTCCTAAAAGGATTCAGGACAAGGTCGTCCCTTCCTGGATGGGGCCTCGCCTATGAAAGTCCGATAAACTTTTCATCGGGGCTCCAAAAACCTTTCGCTCCACCACTTCAAGGCATTCTTTGCGAAGCGTCTTCTCCTTTCGGTCACCACGGATTCAAGCTTGCGCACGGATGTGGATGTATAACGTCTAACGTATCTACAACGAACTCATTTGAATGCGCGAAGAAAAAGAAAAAATGACTGAGGCATCCCAAAGTCCGACTGACGGCTGCCACAGGTCAACAGGATAAAGGCTTGTGGGAAGGCGCCCTCTGAGACGCCGTCCCGCGTTGAACGTTCTCCCTAAAGAGCTGCGAGGCAAACCACTGTCGCCGCTCAAAGGTGCAAGAGTCCATTCATCGTGTTGGAGAGGCACCGATCAACTCCTTTAACGTCCATCCACAGCGTGAGTGTGTGTGAGTGTGTGCACGTATGTGTTGGTTTGATGCTCCTCGAAAGAAGTCTTCTTATTCCACCCGAGGTTCCGAGGAGGAAACATCTGTCATGCTAAACTATCAATGTTTTCACAGTTGTCACTTTTATCTATCCGACAGGATTTGTGATTTCCAAGGTAGATAACTGCAGCACCCAGAGGAGGAGGAGGAGGAGGAAGAGGAGGAGGAGGAGTACTGAAGAGGCTCTACCTCACTGATCAGGTCCATCCTTGGTCTCATCATAAACCACTACTCTTTTTGGATCTGCAACAAAGAGCAAGAGACAGAACACGTGGGGTTACGTCATGTGACATCATGCTAGGAAAAAACTGGACGACTTAAAAAAATAAAAGCCTGTGAAAGTCATCACAACAACGTTACCATAGGGGTGTCAAACATGCGGTTTGTGTATAAAAAGTCTGCTATTCAAATTTTGAACACCAACAATCCGTGAATGAGCACAGTCGTCACGACAACACTGACGCCTCCTCCCAAGAAACTCAGTCAAAGCTTGCTAACTTTATTGGATGCTGTATTTACATCAGCATCGAATCTGAGGAGTCGCATAAAGAAAAAACTATGAAAAAGGCTGAGGGTCACTGACCGAGGTGAAGTCACTGACGCTCGCACTTCTCCAAACAAAGATGTGTCATGTTCACAATAAGTTTTTTTAAGAGCATTGAAATGTAAACAATTTCTTGATGAACACACTCCTCTTTGCGTCGAAACCAGTCGTCTTGTCTCTGAGTTACGATGCCATTGTTCTGCTGCTCACGCCCTAATAAGACCAAACAGGCCTGTGTGCTTCGCGAAAATGAGTGTGACACTTGTGTGCAAATTAAAAATTGAAGATGGCTTTATAATTCAAACAATCATCTACAAAAATGGCTTAATTGGCCAAGCATCCCCGATGTAAACAGTGACGGCAGCGTCCAAGCCGCAGACATAAAATAACACCCGCTCACAGTGACAATGGCATATTTCCCTTTAGCTTATGTTGGGATGTTTAGCTAACACAGCCTCCAACATCTCTGAACTCATGTCTGTGTTGATATCAACAGACTGTTTGGAAGAAGTGCCGCGTGTCGGCTGCCAGCTGGCCCGGCGACAGTACCAGAGGACCCTCCACCAGCAGTATGTCACACTCCATAACTCCAGCACTGCCTGCCTGTCTTTCTGTCTTTCTGTCTGCGCCGGTGATTACCTTTGGTTTGCTCGTGTCTCTGCCGCACACTCGTAAAAAAAACAAACAAATGTGGCCTTTTGTCTTGTGGGCATTCTGTGATCAATGAGCATACATCCTCATGTTCTCAAGAGGCATGTCACAGGCTTTAACACCAGCTTGGTGCACACGCTGTCACGCTGCCAAACCAGCGCCGCTTCTTTTTTCTGCCTGTCCTGATGACTGACTTATAACGAGCCAGAAGTTTTAAAGAGAAGATAATAACCTATAATTATGTCGTTAGAAGTCAATGAATAGATGTGCACAAACACTAATAGGATTTTGACTATAATGAGATGCAGGGTTGATGACAACCTGCAAATAAAAACTTCTCCTATTGTCAGGTAATCATTTTAAAGGTTTTTGTTTTGTTGCCTGAAAAGACTGTAGTTTATGGCAGATTTCATTGTGTTTATGCCACTATATAAACAATGTATGTATGTATAAACAACAGTGAAGTAAAGCCTTCACATGCCTTACTGTAGTATTTCAGCAAGTGGTTAAATGACATAAGGAGGCTAACAGGTACATAGTGTCATGACATGAAGCAGAGAGTAGTACTCCTTCACTGCATTGTTTTTAATGCTTACAATTAGTCAGAAAGTATGAAAGTATTAAAACAAAAGTCACCTGATTGTGACAGTGTTGTATCGTGTTTCTAGTGTAACATCTGATTCATCAGTAATAACTTAAGTTGTGCTCAGGTTTCAAAACAACAGTGTCGAGCTGTGAAGTTCATCTCGCCTGTTCCTGCTTCTCAGAGCTCGATGTCTTCAACAGACCAAACGCTGATGTGAAAAGAACACCAAATTCTATTAGCCGCTAGGATGATATCAACTTTGGAGTTTGTCTACATTAACGGCGTACCCACAGCGGCCAATCAACACACATTAAGCTCGAAGCACTCAGAGCGCCAACTTCCACCATGAAGCCTCTCAACCTTTCTTGCTATAACTTCTTACACTCTGGACTCTCTTAAAGGGCCGCACACTCATAAAGGGCCATAGAAATATTGTTTTTTTCATCATTTTGGTTCACCAGGAGACTAAATGACCACTAAAACTTAATCACTTGGTCTTTGTATCCCCCCTGCCCCCTCATGTAAAATTTAATCAACCCCCCCCCCACTAGAATTTTGAGTAAACCTGGTCTCAGACAGGCAGAAAGAAGCAAAAAGCATAACTTGCTTGGGGGAGGAGATAAAACATGTACCTTTTGAATGTGGAACTCAAAATGAAAATGAGTTTGTCTGTAGGTTTTGAAAAGCAAGGACAAAGAGAAGCAAAACGAAGCTGTTCAGTTTACCTTGTTTTTGCAAGTTGAAAATGAATTCCATTTCTGTTGAGAGAAAGCAAAGTGATCACTTAGAGGACTTTGGATTCAGAGAATTCATGGCAATTGTTGAACAGAAGCATCAACACAAACACAAATGCAGTTTGTAATTTTTTTTTTTTATACAGCTGACACTCGTGACACAAGGATGGGCAATTTTACTAGCAATAGCTTTAAATGCAAAAAATTAACCACAGAAATAGAGTTTCCAACTTATTTGTGAAAGGCAGGAACATGCTAGTCTGCAACTTTTAGTGAAAAGTTGAAGCTGTTTCAAGAATGTCTGCTGGATTAAAAAACACTTTGGTTGTATGTATGTACAACTATTTCTAAGTTTCACAACACAATGAATTCAAAGAGAAAGAAGTGTGAGTTACCTTTAGTGTGATAATTGACAGCAGCTTTAATGTCAAACGACCCCCAGCTACACCTCCTGCCATTGTCTTTAGAGTGGGCCTGCTCTTTAGGTGAGCCAAACAACAGAGTGGTTATCTGGCCCTGCACAGGCTTAGCACCGTTGTCTTTACTGGAGGCCGACACAGTAGAACCCGCAACCTTCGCCTCGAGTTTTGTTTTTTCCTGGCCACATGGTTGCGACTTGTTCTCGTCGCTCGCTGTGCGAGCAGCAGAACAAGCGTGAGACAGATTGCACGGGGCACAAGTCCTTTTCTCGGGGTCTTGAGCCAAAATACCCGGCTCCAAGAACGAGGGGCTAACATCAAAGCAGGGCTGGGCGCTCTTGGCCGCCCCTGCCAGAGCCTCGCTTTGAGATGCGACCACAGTTGTCGTGTCCTCTCCAGGCACGTGCCCGTTTCCTCCCTCCGGCCCCAGGTTGGGCTCATTGATGAAGGAAAGCCCCCACTGATTCTGGAAGATGTCTCCCAGGGCTTTCTGATTTGTCTGAGCCGCCGGTGGGTCAAGGTGACGAGCACTAGGGAGCACAGGTTGCATATTTAAAGGGTAAATTAGAAGAGTACACTTTCTAAGCTCGTATGCTTCTCCATCTACAGGACTGGTTGAAGAGCTACAGTTACTTTCCAAAGGAGATGCTACATTCTCGCCACTTGGGATAGATGGGGCTGGTGGAATACTACTAGCAGCAGGAGCAAAGAAAGTCCCCACTGAGGGGCAGCCGTTTCCATTCCCAGAAACAGGCCCATTAGTAAAGCTAGCTGAGGTGATAGTTTTCATAGCAGACATAGGGACCTGCGAGAGTCTGACAGGAGGAGGCAGCGCCTCTCCTCCACCTTGAGCTACTTTGTTGAGGTTTTCTTTTACTTTACTTGCATAACTGATCTTGGGAACAATTTTAGCGCTGCTATTGTCCACAGGAAATACTGGCGGGGGCTTGAACAAAGTCCACGAGTCCTCTTTTGAAGGCGAGGAGAGCTTGCCTTTGTGCCTCTCCTCGCCTTTTTTACCGAAGGTGCCAACAGTTTTGCCATCAGAGTTTTTCCTCTGAGATTCACCCGCAGACGTTTCCGACACGGCAGCCCGGCGAGCTGCTGACGGCGCCTCTACTTTATGGGTGGCCCGAAGGCCGTCGAGTCTGGAGGTCACTCCCTTCTCGCTCGCCTCCATATCCAAAGTCCCCAGCTCCTGTGTAGTGTTGCCCTGCTGTGCGTCCCTCTCCTTCTCTCTGATCACATTGTCAGTGTTCTTGGTGTTGTTGCACCTCGTCTTGCGTTTCTTCGGCGTAGTATATCCACCTTCTGAGCCGCTGCCGTCGTTATCCTTGCTGGAATAGCCATTTGTAATTAAGCCACAGTTTACGACGCCATTTTGATACATCACAGGGTCCTTTTTATCCAGAGGTTGGCCCTCGTGGTGACTCAAATCCAGGGCCTTTTCCTTGTCATTTTTAAGGTCCATATTCTTCTTATGGTCCAATCCTTTGCTGCCCGTTTTTGGAACAGTCGCGTACACCTTTTGTGTAGACTTGGGCTTCACATTTGCATTACTTGCGTGTCTGCTACCATTGCTGTTGGGGGGATACGACATACCAACAGTATCAGACAGATGTGGATTCCTCTCCCCCTCCTCGTCACTGGCGTTCAATTTTTTATTGCCTGAAAAGGGAAACAAAGTCAGTTCATCCTGAATTGAAGCAACAAAAACACACCCACCTTCTCCCAAGTATAAAATTACATTAAAAACACAAAAGCCTTTAAAATTAGTCCAATTTACGTCACAAGGGGGAAGCAAACATAGCAAAGAATCTCATAAAATTTTTTGCTGGTGTCCTACATAACCACCTGTAATTACTTTCAAAAAACAACAAAAATCCACATCTAATCATCGCAGGATAGAAAGTTTGTCCGATATCTCCTTATGAGGATCATACTTTCTCCATCAACCACATCCACATACAGTAAGTCCACTGATAATCGTTTTATGACACTTTTCCTGAGCTCTTTTTATAGGTTTGCCTGAGACCTCATTACTTCTGACAAGTTCTGGACATGTGATACAGCTCAAACAGTCATCAGCATGCCAGACCACAAGCTGCTGAACTTTCCTCGGAGACAACTGAGCTCGCATTAAAGAGCAGTTGTTGCATGGTGTATAAGGATGGCTCACAGCTGCATTTATCATGCACACGTGGATTGGCAGCAGCCCATAAATAGGGCCATGTATCGCACGGAAGACATGGGACCTTCTGTGTCAATGTGGGACTCCCCACTAACCGGTGGTGTCCTCCATGACAGTGAGCCAAACAGAGTCTTGTCTCTGCTGCACAAAGGTGGTTTTAATGCTCACTGGTGTTACTAAGTGCTCATGACACGACCAGTCGTTAGGGCTTTTTGCACCAGAAGAATACAGTAAAGGTTCAAATGTGTTGCATAACTTTTTGAGTTCTTAATAAATTACTGTGTGTACAAAGCGAGTTCAATGACATCACCTGATTCGTTTGGGATAGATTGAAGCCTTTGAAAAGTTCAAAAATTCTTATTCCCAGTGTGAATGAATAAAATGAAAACTTGGAACACAATTACTTGTCATTCCTCCAGATTAAAAAATTCACAAACACACCATCTATGGGAGGACGCCAGCTTGCCAGTGACATCGTTTTTAACATGATGAATGACAGGTTTCTGAGGCGTTGAACTTGCTGTAGCTGACAGAATTTTCCAGGAGCGATCTAAATGTTAGTGAAGTGTTTGTCAGCTGTTCCCTGAATTACATGCGTTTGCCATTGCAACTTGCATTGAATACTTGGCCAACTTATTATGCTGCAGCCAGTTTTTAAACCTGGCTCGTCCAGAATAAGGGGTTGTGACTGAGCCAAGTATAATGACCAAGAACAAAGTATCAGGATTTATGCAATAATGCCAACATACTGAATATAAACAGATCAAAAAACATCATGCAGCTTGTTTTTATATGATCCAATCGTGGAAAACAATAGCATGAACCTTGTAATCTTCCTATTTTGGTTTCCACTCGATACCTCAGCAACGACAGAATACGAGCAAGAAAGCTTATCATATATGTAGTGCAGTTATATGGTCAATTTTAGAAGTAAAATGGTTCAATGGCCAAAATGGACTCGCTATTCTCCATTTTGACAGTGGCTCAGATTTACAAGGATTTTTTGTTTCACACAAACATCTAATTGCGATATAAATGTTGGGAGATTCAACCGTTTGAAGTGAGAAACAGGAGCGAGTGGCTCGGCTCCATGACACACTGACATGGCATGACAAAAATGTGTCTAGCCTCTGGTTACACTCTCACTTTCCCCAGGTGACTGGGTCCAAGGTGGACACATTAACACGCACTATATCCCTTGGTTTCACAGACTTCTCACAAGTTAGAGGGGAGCGAGTCGTGCGAGAGTTCATAGCCGTCCTCTCGTACCTGTTCGGCAGCAGAAAACAAGCCCATGTAGTTATAATCGAGGTGCTGCGTGGCTTCACATTGACTGGACAACATGCAACAGGCCTGTCAGACACGGCTAGCTCGCTAATGTCAACTAACCAGCAGCTCGTTTGTCATTACCACGCCCTGGTACCCGCAGCAGGCGGTGTCACGGCCGGCCAACACCACCAACACGGGTCCGGAGAAAAACGCCAGCGATGTGTCAGCACAGCAGACTGTGGTGGCCGTGCGTTTTACTCAGTCTGCAGGTAACTGTAGCATTAGCTCGCAGTGATATTGTAACATGGCCGACAGGAAATGGCAGCTCAGAACATTCCAGTGGAGCCGGCTCCGTTTCCTAAAGTAGACACAAGCATGCTGAAACGAAAAAGAACGAGCTCTGGCTGCTGCCGAGGGGGATTCACCGTGCACCTCTCGGGCAAAGAGCCGAAAGCACACGGTGACTGAGAGGGGGTTTAATGGGGCGATTTGGGTGCATTTAGCGACAGAAAAATGGGTGGTGGAACCGGCGCACAAGGTCAATCCCCGATATGTCAAACCTCCACCAGCGACAATTGTCACGCAACGTTAGCGAGCCAAAACGGGCTAACATAACGGTCGGTTTGTCGTCCCTCCGTGGGTGAATGTTTGTCTGATTAATACTTTTTATATGTGGCCGGGCGCCTCTTGAATCAACAGCGTACAGTTTGAACTACAAGCTAGCATAGCAGGCTAACCCTCAATCACGCTTTACTTCACGTTAGTTAGCACAATGCTAGTCGGCTCGTTGACATTAGCTGAGCGAGGCTAGCGAGCGTTAGCTAACTTTTCCGGATGGCCCAACCTGTTTTCTTCGTCTGCGTTTCCTGATGCTGGCACTGGAGGTGGCTCTGATCATTTTTCACACAAGTTGTATGTTGGATAGAGTTCCTGTCCTCTCCGTGGTGGTGAAACTGCCTGTCTTGTGCCCGATCTTTGGGCTGTTCCTCCATTGAAGTGAAGAATGTCGGACTTGTTCAACCAGTATGTTAGCTCACTCAAGTACAGGACAGTCCAATCACTACCAGAGTAAAACGGAAGCTATTTGAAGCCTCTGTAAACGTCAGCAGTAAACGTCTAAAAATGGCACTGTTTTGGGTGTCACCGTCACTAAAATCCACGTCTAGTGTTTGTGCAGAGTTAAACACGGACTATTAAAAGATATTTGTCGCGTCCGCGCGGGCGTTTAAACTGGCATTTCACACTGAAATATAAAAAAAAGCCAGTCTAAAAAAATCTTTTTAGGCTGGGCAATAACGGGGTGGGGTTCATGTATGAACCAAAATCATATGACCCGAGGCGCTGCCACGTCTCCAGCCGGTGGACACAGTCTTTGGAGGGTCAGGGCAAGTTTGAACACAGACTTGTGCACAGGAAAACAACTTTTTGCAAAGTCACTATATTTTCTAACTATGATGTTTGCAGATTATTTTTTTCTTTCGTCTCAAATGTCTACAGATGACACAGTAACTAACTCGTGTTACACACATTAGAGATGTATATGCAACCGCAGAAGTTGCATTTCTTTGTCAATATTTCAGAATACAAAAGTAAACCTTAGCTGTGTCACATGAATTTATATACACAGTATATACTGCATAAAATAGATCTAAATATCAATTCATCAATGCAAAATGCTAAACAGTTGTTGTTTTTTCAAGTGAGTGAAACCATTGAACTCATCCCATAAATCAAAAACTCTCAGTCTCGACAAACAGGAGTTTGCTGGGAACTTGAAGGTATCTCCATGAACGATTCAACAGCGCCCTCTTGTGACCTCCTCAGCTACTTGACAGAGTTTAGCATGTGCAGTGCAAATTCATTTTGCAGTCGGAACACAGTTGCTGAGTGCTGCATGATGCAACTAATCCCGTCGAAGTCCGCCCTCTGGAAAGGCTCTGGCGCTGAGATGTCGGAGTCTGCGGAATGATTCGTAATTTCTGTCCCAAGGTGAGAGTGATATGATGACGTCCACTAACTTTTTTTTTTTTTTAAACAACTCAGCATCAGAGATCCACTTATTATTCATTCACAGCCAAAGGAGGCCAGCCGTCCTTTACACTGAGTGCACTGGCCTCTGTACATGCACGTGGCAGCTATGTTCCCTAGTTAAGTATTCATATGACAGCTTCATTTGATGGCAGGATTTATTCAAAAATGAGAGGTTTCTCGGTGAGGGCTACTCTGCAAGTATATGCATTGGGGGGGGGGGGGAAATCCCACACAGAGCAGGAAGAGCTCAGGAGCCACTTTCTCTCTCAGAGAGCTGAGGGAGGAGTAATAATAAATAAATAAGAATGACATGAGAGGGGAAGGATAAACCTAATTAAAGTGCTGATTAGAGCCTTCTGGAAATACAGCAAGTCATGATGAGAAAAACTAAATATTAGTGATAATATGGCAAAGAAATTATATCGGAGTTTTAGACTTTGTATCAAAAAAAATTGCAAACTTGAACCTTGAACCGTCCATCAGGAAGTTCCACTCAGAGTTGTTTTTTCTAAGTGTCCCATTGCTTTATTTCACATGTACCAGCTCGAGCAACATATTGATTTCTTCAGGAAATGATACACAGTCACAATTTATTCTTTCTTTATATATCTGGTGTTTGGGGGGGGGGGGGGGGGATGCAAAACAAGGCAAGACACCAACCACTCCGCAGGCCCTGAGGTTGACTACAAGTTATGTTTAATGACTGTTTACATGCAGCCAAATCACTCACTCATTCAACCAGTGAAGCCATTTTCCAACAAACTGTAATGAACTTTTTTTGGTCCTTTTTTTTGGTCCTCTTGCATCACACTGCTCACCTGAGTTTGTTTAATTAAAATCACTTGTCATTACAGTTGTTTTTTAAATTGAGGACCTGAAGTGTGACTGTTACTTGTGTGCAGATTGAAGAACTCAGGTCCCAAATATGAATCATTAGAATTATCCAGTGACACAAACACTGTTGTAACATTATAAAGTTCCATCTGGAGTCGCTCATCACGTCATGATGCCGTTCTAATGTCGTGCTGCTTTTCCTATTGCGGGGGTTCGTATGTACAATGAAAACACCATGTCAGACAGAAATAGTCGAGTCGTAGAAAAATAGTATCTGGACTTTGGTTTCAACAATGAGGATGAAACACGGCTGAGAGCATTTCCCGGGCCTGTGGTGCACGGTGAAGGTGAGAAACACAACACGGCTGCAAAGAAGTCTTGGAGTGACGGATGGTTTTTTGTCCCTCCGTGACACCGTATGAGCTCCAGACACTGTCAGATACAACACCTGCAAAATGGTGGAGGGCTTGTAAAAGAGTCCTTTGAAGACACGAGGACCAGCAACCCCCAACCCCCGCCATTAACGTGTGAGTTGAAATGCTTGAGCTGTAAACTGTACTGACACACACGCACACACACTGTAAACTAACGTGTCACATGTGAAGCATCAGCGCTAATAAAAAGTGCATTTCTTTGGAAGTATTAAAAATTCAGAGGAACCAATGGACTCCTCCATGTCACGGAGCGTCCCGATGGCGCTGGACATGCAGTCACCGCTCCACTGAAGTCTCTCAGGCCGTCAATGTTTCAGTGAGGAGTGAGCGCGGGACCGCGGGGGTCCAGCGCGTTCACGGCCTGCGCGCCGCCCTCACAGCGAAGCCTGGAGGTCCTCGTGCCGCAAGACTTTGTAGGTGAGCCAGTAGAGGACGTTGAACATGAGGAAGCTCATGGGGAACAGCGCCCGGGAGATGGTGTCGATCCTCTTGGCCCGGTCCACGAAGCGCCTGCGGATGTCGTAGAAGCCCAGGCCGGGCGGCAGGTCGGCGAAGATCGGCGTGGCGTCCATCTCCGGAGCGGTCCCGGCTCCCAGGAGCCCGAAGCTCTGGAAGAGGAAGCCCTGCTGCGCCAGCTCCTCCTCCTGCAGGAGACAAACGCACAGGAACAGCGTGACCGCGCTGGCCGGGGTAGGGGGGGGGGGGGTCGCTTTGATCGGCTGATTGGCTGGCGTTTATGCGTGGCGAGCCGGCGGCGCGTACCCTGGCGCAGGCGCTGCACTGCTGGGCGGCGTTCCCGTGAGGAGCGCTGTTGCCCGACATGTTTCCCTTCGCCTTGCTGTCGCCGCTTCCCTGCTGGTGGGGGAGAGTGCAGAGCACGACGACAATCATCAAACGGCCTCTGTTGTGATTGAACAGGCGTGCGAGTGCGACACAACTCAGCCGCGCCGCATAAATGTTTCAGGTCGGGGCAGATTTCATTCGCGTTGCATAATTCCAAAATATAATAAATGCAAAGGACAGGAGCAGATGTTTTGTGTATTGTTGGATAAATATTAAAAGCTATTAATGAATCCCCCCCTGCTGCTGCGGCCCTGCTGTGTTTAGAAAACACTTTATATTTAAAAGGTGGCCCGGCCTGTTTTGTGTTTCTTGGTCTCATGATATTCAAAGTGATGCAGCGCGGCGTTGAGAGGAATCCAGCCAGCAGAGGGACGAAGGGAGGACCTGAATTAATTACAGGTCAGCGCCGTCCGGATCTCTCGGCCCGGAGTGCCTCGTGTTGCTGAGTTGCGGCCCGTGCATCGGCGGGGCGGGAGGGGAATAGCAGGTGACAGTCGCCTGAGGGGGGGCTGAGTGGGTGGGTGGGTCGGGGTTGTTGTTTTTTTTTTTCTTTTTCTGCACTCACAGTCCTCTGCCGCTGCTGCTCTTTGAGCTTCTTCCTCAGTCTGAAGAACTCCTTGTGCTGGCGTGAAACAAAGTTCACGGCCGCGTACTCCAGCAGCGCCGCGAAGACGAAGAGAAGACACACCGCCATCCAGATGTCGATGGCTTTGACGTAGGACACCTGCACACACCACAGTCACAGCACGTCAGCTTAGGCATCTGAAAGGGTTTTATAAAGTCTCAGTTTGATATTTTATTGTTACAGGACGAGTTGAGTCGTGAGAAATGACTATTTCTCCATTTGAAGCCATTAACTTCTGGCAAGTTTATCCGTAAAGCGTCACAATCTGGTCACCTGACCTTTGGCAGCGAGGCCCTGGAGCCAGAGCTTTGCGTCGTCATGGTGAGCACCGTGGTGATGCCCAGTCCCACCCTGGCCGGAGCTGCGTCCATGTTGATCCAGAAGGACACCCAGGACAGGATGACCGTGAGCAGGCTGGGGATGTACATCTGGATCAGGTAGTAGCCCATCTGACGCTCCAGGTAGAATTTCACCTCGATGCAGGTGAATTTTCCTGATCGCGGGAGGAAGCAGGCGACCGGGCGTATTAGAGGTGGACCGACGGCATCCGTCCGACACTTGGGATGGGACGTTGTTGTGTACCTGTGTTGTAGTGCTTGGTGCAGTACCCGAGTCCCTGTTCCTCTTTCAGCACAAACTGAGGGAGCATCAGATCATCAGCCACCTGCACCGCTCCCACATCCAGCCACTCGAAAATCAGATCGTTCATCGTGTAGCCAACTAGAGCAAAGAGAGAGAGGAGGCGTGTGATATGCAACAAACACACAAATCAAGCACAAAAGTTAACGTTGCCTCGTGATGCCCTGCGTGGCTGTGAGGCCAACTCACAGCTCTCCAGCTGCATGGTGCACGTCTGGCTGTCCATGGGGAAGTTTTTCAGGTCCATGGGGCAGGAGAGGACCAGCGTCAGCCTGGGAAAAAAAACGAACAGCAACAACACCATAATGCTCGTGGAGTGCTGTGTAAAACAAAACAAAACAAAAAGAGCTGCTGCAGCCACACGCTCACCCGTTCCCTGACTAAAAAAAAGAGAAAGGTGAGTGGAAGCGGCAGCCAGCCGCCAACCTCCCCACCTCCCGGCGTCGGCTATTTCTTACTCCCGTGTCACTCACAGCCTTTTTGCGCGCTCACCCTACATTTAGGGTCACATCAAGCTGCTCCAGCCTCTCTGGCACCTGTCCTCCTTTCCATCTCTCTCCCTCCTATACGAGCCGCCGAAAGCGCTGACAGGTGCTGACAGACAACATGTCAGCCTTTATGGGGGGCTTGATGTAAAAATGGGCTGGGAGCAGAGCACCACCATCAGGAAAGAAAGGAAAACGGAAAAACAGGAGAGTGTTTTCCTCTCTCACAGGACACAAAGATAAAGATTTGGAAAAAAGAAGAAGAAGAAGAAGAGGAAGAACATCCCATTACGGAGAACAGGTGTTGGCGGGGACTTTACTGATAACGTGCTGAGTTTCTTTAACTGTCACGACTCTCTTTGTGGAGTCGTGATGTCTTTCGCTGCTCGTTTTAAGCTCCTTTTTTGTCTTTTTTTCCCCCTCCTGCTAGGACAAAGTGAAGTCTCTCACTCAAACGAAGTGAGAGCAGAAAAAAATGATGCTGATTTAGTCACTCGGGGACATTGTTCATTATTTTAACGCATGAGCATCAGGCCACTGACATCATTGTTATTAGCAACAATCATGTCTGTGACATCCTCCCGCAGAGAAGGTCATGCTTTTTTTATTTGTTTGCAAAATAACTTGATAAAGTTCTCTACAGGTTTGGATGAAATGGGGTGATGGTGGGTGAGGGGGGGTCTGAGGAACAGGCGATTGGATTGCGCTCTTCAAGTGCTTCCATTTATTTATTTGGGGGTATTTGAAGCTGATTCCTAATGACCTTATTTTTCTTTGGTTCGGTTTCTCAGTTGATGCGTGCGGGTTAAGGGTTTTGTTTAAAGCTCAGTAACCAGCAAAACTACTTATGTTTGATAGACTTGCAAAGAGGGCTGTGCTTCTTGTTTCTTTATATTCTAATTATATCTGCTTAGCATTACGCTACAATTCACCACTGCTTTAGTGACACATTACTGACCTGATTATGTTTTTTGCCTGCAGTTATGGTTTAACATGGACTCATTTGCTGTGTGTGGGTTGGACAATACAATCACAAGTGAGCTGAACTGGAGTGAAACAAACATGTGGTGGACCAGATACTTGGAGATTTCGACAACAGCTCGTTTGAGTAGAAGTTCATATTCACTGGGCAACCTGACAAACTGCTCCTAATGGCTTCGTCATGGCTGGTCAGTGCACGATCTGGGTGTCCGGGTCCGTCAGGGAGACGCCTTCAGAAGAGACGGGGGTCACCTGATGCTGTAGAGGACGTTCCCGTTCTGGAAGATCCGCAGCAGCTTGTTGTCCGTTGTGACCTCGTGGAAGTTTGCGCCCTTCTCGTTGGCGAAGAACAGGTCGGGCTTCCAGATGGAGTCCAACATCGAGGGGTCCAAGTCCAGGGAGTCGTCTGGGTACTCCTTATACGCCAGCCTGGGGTCGTTCCACTGCTGCCGCAGGAAGACGTTGAGCCGGTAGTCCTGCAGCGGGAAGATACACATGGTTAGAAATCACCGAGGACGCGAGTCGTGAAAGTGGCAACCGACGGTTCATGATATTGCTGAGTCACGCAGCGGTTGTGTGATTCTGTTGGACATAGTCAGTGACATTTGACTAGTTGGCACATGCCTACGGGTCTAAATATGGGGGAACAGCCGAGACCAAGTCAGGAGGAATAAATCACGAGGAAAAACCCAATCAACCTGCAGCCGGGGGCGGGGGGGGGGCACGGCACCCCCACTGACTGGGATTGTATAAGAGAAAAGCAGCGTGAAGGCCGACAAACCTGAGTGCTCATAACCTGCGAG
>JAUESE010000008.1:6350034-6360756 GCA_032274725.1 Malacoctenus triangulatus
CAATTGTTGTTACCAACCTTTTTGCCTGCGAGAACAGCCACCCCCCCGTTTTCAGCAGTGTCCAGATCTTCTGGATTAATGTAGAATGATGGCGGCTGGAAGTAGATACTGGAAAGCAAAGACAGAAAGAACGTGATCAATGAGCATCGTCAGAAGTTTTTGGAGAAATGTTAGTTTTACAAGGACCTATCTGACGTGCTGCTGTGTTGAAAATAAAAACAAAAATAAAACAGCATCGAATTTAAAAAAAGTTGCCTGGTTTGACAGCAAAAACCTCTGAAACAGAAATCAGAGAGAGAAGAAAATAGAGCAGTTTCGCGGCACACCATGTTGCAGTAACCTCCGTCACCTCCGTCACCGCATTTCCTTGTGTTCCTGTGTAGAATTAAGTTTGACTGTCGTCTGTTGAACAAGCTCACAAATCCAGTGGGTTTGTTGGTGGTTTGTGAGGTTCTGTGTGCATTGGACGTTTGCCCATCCACGTCAACTCAGTCAAGGTTACAGTGTCACTTTATGGGGACTTAGGCAGGACGGCTCAGTGCACTTCTTGGACTTCTGTTCCAACTGTGCAGAAATCTGCTGGAAGGACAGCTGAACTGACGATGCTTTTGATTGCTGCATTCGTGATTTTAACCGTTTTCGTTTTTTGTGCAAAGGCATGTGGTGAGAAGTGAAATCAGTGAGCACAGAGGACGACTTCAAACGCACCTTCTTTCCTTTCCATTCCACTGCTTGAACCGCAGCGTGTCGGTCACGCCGGGGTCCCCAGAGAACCACAGCTCTTTGGAGAGCGGCGGTCTCATGTAAGGAAGCTGAGACTCATCAGTCACGATCAGTACCTGGAGGCACACGCGGAGCGACAACGTCACAAAAGTGACGACAGAGAGACACGACAAAACACGACTCGGCCGGTGAATGAAGCCGTCGGACCCACCTTGGCACCGGGGTCTCTGGCACGAATGGACCTGGCAGCAGCAAAAGAGGCGGTCCCTCCTCCGATCAGAAGGTAGGGCGAGTGTGAGGGCAACTTGGGAGGGGCTGGTGTGGTGTCTGCTGCTGGGAGTAGCAGATGCAAGCCACAGCACGCGCGAGAGACAGAGAGCAAGATAGAAAGGCAAAAAAGCAAAGGAGAGAAGAAAGACACAGTCAGTGATTGATCTCATTCGTAGCTTCAACTCAAAGACACCTGGAGGGATTAAATGAACCTGGTGAGGGGGGGGAAGGAACCGTTCAAGTGAATGAGTTTAACCTTTATCTTTACAGGAACCCAAACATTGAGAAAAGAAGACAAACGCACAGGGAGAGAGGCTGTAATGAAAGAAGTCAACAGAACAAGTGGGAGAAAAAAAAAAGGTGTGTGAATTTAACATTAGCCATATCACAGAGGGGGGAGGGAGGGATGGCGTCTGCCCGCTTCCAGCCCCGGCTGGAGCAGGACGCTGGTCTTACCACTCACTGCCTCTACCGCAGCTTCAGGCTGAGGCTCGGGCGTCTCTGCTGCAGGGGGCTCTGCTGCCGTTTCGGCTGTTTCTGCTGCTGCTGCTGCTTCTACTGCTGGAGGTTCTGTTAGTACTAACGGATCGTCGACCAGAAGAACAGAAGCGCCCTTAGATGTGGTAAGTTTACACGACTGGATCGGATCCAACTGAAGGCCTGGCTGATAGCTTACCAATCTCCACCGGCGGCTCGGGAACCTCTGCTGGGGACGGCTCTGGTGGCGCTGATGGTTCTGCTAGTAACGGTGTTAAAGTGACAGAAAAACCTTTCAATATTCAGCCTGGCTAAAGTGTGGACTGCAGCTTAAAGAAGTCTGTGTGAGATGAAAGACGATCAAAGAAATGGCAGAAAAATTGCGTTTTATCGTATCATGTTAACCCTTAAAAGTGTCCCTCTTCCACGGGGCTTACCCTCTTCTACTACAGGTGGAGCAGGTGGTGCTGCTGCCTCCTCTGGTGCGGCTTCTACTACAGGCTCATCTGCTGTTGAAGCAATCATCGCATGAATTTGAACTACGCTCCAAACGATCTCGTGTGAAGAGAAACCGACAGCATCCATGCATTTGTTGTGCAGCAAATCAAAGAGAAGTCTGCAGGTGAATAAAACAGGAACTGCAACTTTCCAGAGCAGCTTACAACATCGCTACATCAAAAAAAACATAAAAAAACCCACACGAGAACATTTCCAAAGACACTGTTACACAAAGAATGACGAAAACAGAGAATCCAAATATGAGAATGAGTGAGACAACATGTTTGGATCAAACATGGATATATCCAAATACAACACCCACAATGAAATGAACAAACAAATAGTTTCAACAACTGCCGTGTGCGAGTTCTTTAGTTCTGTTGTGAAACGTTCACTTGGGTTAGAAAGGTCAACAGAACACAAAGAGGAGATCGTGCAGGACATGTTGTGCAAGAATGAAAAACAATGAGGAACGTTAAACACATGCAACACAAAGACAAAGTAACAGTTCATGCAAAAAAAACTCGCATATAAAAACGCTTGTTACACACACAGTACAAGTTAGAAACGTCCAGGGTCCCTCCAGTCTGAAACGTGCCACCAATAAATGTTATTTTTAGCATTTGAACACGTGTTTTAAACAGCTTTTTCACTCTGAGCTGAGTAAATGTGACACAGACATGTCATATATTCCACTAGCCTCTAAAACAAGTGGAATCAACTGAGATACGTCAGTGTTGTATCGTATAATGAAGAACAACCGTGTTAGACATTAAATGTCTTGATACTGGGAGATAGTTTTGGTGTCATTCTCTCACTTCTGAGAGGACAACTTTAAATGTCAATGAAATCACCCTCTAAAATGCATCAGTACAGCTGAAGACACTGTGAACGTTTTGTCATATTTCCACACCTTTCCTTCTCTCAGCCTGCTTTGTATCCAAACACGGCTCCTGGGCACGATTCATCCTGGAGGAACCCTGATAAACACGCAAAAGTATTTATAGAAAGTATCTTATCAACCTGGAGGTGGAGCAGCTGTTTCACTGGGGGCGGCGCCTTCAGCCTCAGGAGGCGGGGCCGCTTCACTTTCCGGTGCTGCCGCTTCGGCGTCGGGGGCCGCGACATCGGCGTCGGGGGCCGCGGGAGCGGGCTCCTCCGGTGAAGGCGCTGCCTCGGGTTCTGGCTCGGCGACGACTGGAAGGAAAACCAGAAGCTTCGTGAGAGAAACGAACCGCTTTCACGTGACTTCAAAGGGGAAGCTGGACGATCTGCTGCTGTCAGCTGAACGTTTAACACGAAATAACCTTTCACTAGAATTTGAAAGAGTGCTTCAGAATACTTATTAGAAAGTTAGAGGTGCCTTGAAAAAGCACAAATTAACATGTGCCAAAAGTGATTTAGATAACCGATTCGAAACCAAATTTTCCATCTTTCCTCACCTTCTGTCACAGCGGCTTCAACAGCTGAAACACAAAGAGTTCGAGGATGAGACATTCAAACAGGAATATAACAACAGCACCAAGTTAAACTCTGTCAGTGGTAAACGTAGAAGTTCCTGCGACACCAAAGCAGTTGTGTGAAACTGCTCACCTGGAGGCTCTGCCTGCGTGTCTGCTGCTGCTGCTGCTGCTTCTGCTGCTTTATTTGGCCGGGATGCAATTTCTGCGATACGCTCCTCATACCTCTGTTGGTCTCCCTTCACAGTCCGATAAGCCTGTAGGGAGAGAAAAAAACTTTAACTTCCACTCAAAAATATTAAATAGTGAACCAAATCTGCGCGTCACATTTAGAGTTGATCGTTTGAGTTTGAAAGGACCCGGTCGCTTCTTCTGAACTTGCTGCCCAGCGCTGTGTGCTAAAGCAGGCCAATTGAAGAAAAAAATCCACTCACGTATACGAGGCCGCCCACGCCGGCTACTCCAACCAGGAGGGCATAGATGTAGTTTTCCTGTCCTCCGCCGGCCGGCCCCGTGGACATGTGAGCCGCAGGGACGCATGGCGGCGCTCTGCTGTTGTTCAACCCTAAAAGCAGAAAAAAAACAAACACAAAATGACTGAATGATGCCTGACTTCAGTGATACAATTGCAAACTCAATTGTGTGTGTGTGTGAGGTTTTTTTGTATCCCAGAGGAAAATTTACATTTCCAACAGTATCCCCAGAAGAATATACAAAATATACACATACAAATAAAAACTTGCAGAACATTTTACTGCATACAAACGTTGTGGTGAACTGAGAGAGCTTGTGGAAAGGAAATCCCTGTGCTGCTTTATTAGACTCATAAAAACAAAGCTTCACACTCGTGCATGTTTGTGTCAAGTGTCATGAACACATGGATTTGACAATTACGTGGAGTCACGATTGTACATTGGTGTGTTAATCCTGTGCAGCAGGACCCTCCGGTGACACTGTTTATCCTCTGAGTCATGAGGGAATTAGAAGCCCCCCCTGATCCAAAAAGCAGGGGGGAGAAGTGCCCAACTGAGCCCGGACATGACAGAACCCCCGCGTTATTCAGCAGCTCTGCTTTTCTGCCAGGTTTTAAATAGCAGCAGCAACAACTGGTGAAAAGCACCACAGTTTAATTTAGCTGGTTGTCAACATGTCACCTGGGCACTTTATGTTTTCGGCTAATTAGCTCAGTTAGCTGTGGAACAAACACATGAAGGTCGGAGTGGTTTGTGGAGCCTGTGCTAAGCGGACTACGGCCAGTTTGGTTTAATGATTTAATGTTGTGTAATACCGTGCTAGTAGCAACGTCTACTTGGACCGAGGCCAGCTGACAGGCAGCCAAGTTAGTGTAACTAGTTTCCTACCTGTTCTTCTCACATTCTGCCGGCACACTGTGGAGGAGTTTCTAGCGAGAGGTGCAAGCTTCTTCCATACTGTCCTACATTTCAGCATTGTGGCTCAGCTTGGCGACTGACGGCTCCCAGGTTACCGGCCGATCCGTCGGGCAGAAACTCCTGCTAGTTACCGTTAATGGACTCCTGCAGCCAGCGAGCAGTGACAACTAGCAGCACCGCGGAACACGCCAAGGCCAGAGACAGGTCACACGTTTCAGAGGAGTTATGGGTAGCAACAGAGACTCTTTCAAGAGTAAAGAGTGACCCAGACTGAAAGGAGACGAAGTGTGTCTCTAAGGGATCACGAAGAAAGATGGCGCCACCCCCTGGTTTTGGTCGCAGCGGTATAGAGAACTTCAAAATGAGGCTGAGACATCATTGTGTCACTATTATTGTTTATAAAAACATATATGTGTCAATATAATATAAATCTATTGAAAAAAATCAAATATATAATTTCTACACGTCCTCACTTCTGTTTTCAACGTTGTTACCGAGAGTGAGAGCTGTTTGACTCTCTTTCTTTAATGCTCTCTGGTAGATTTCGTTCTTGTTCGTCACCTTTCTGCGGCCATTGATGGCCAGGCTGTACTGCTGCTGCCCCCTACTGTTTGTTCAATGAACACTAGCATGCCAAACACGCTGTTTGAAAATAAGGGAGCGCACGGAGACTTCAACAGATGTGGCCAGCAGCGAGGTATCGTCCCCACACATAGATTGTCTTCATAAAACACATTTAAAAGCAAAAAAAAAAAAAAAAAAGACGTAATCAATAGCATTTTGTGCATCGATGTGAAGTTTCTTTAAACAATACCAATGTATTGCTTTATCGTTGTATTTAAAGTGCAGACAAATGTATTTTCTAGAGGTTGTCACTAAAACAGCCGTTTTTTTGAGTAGCCAAGACGTCTAATTAGAAAATTTGAACCCGTAACATCAGAAGAGTCGGTTGATTTGTCGCCACCTGGTGGCTACCGAAGGACATTGGAAAAGGCGTGCGTTGAATGCAATATTCTGATTTTTAGAAGTTCATGATGTTGTCATGCGCAGATCTCTCTGGAGTGAATTCATGGGTCTTTCAAATCGCGCAGGAGCAAAAACTGCTGCAGCAGCTACTCAAATACCAGCAGCTTCTCACCCGTTCGGACTATTATTCGTAATATTCAAACAATTTTTTTCCCAGTGTTTGTTCTGATGTTGAAATTAAGCCGAGGAAACCCAAGTCCAGGAGAGGGATGCTTCACTAAAAGGGGGTTCTTCTTCACTCTTCCCAAATATCTTTCGTCTAAATTGATATTTTGAGCTAACGAGTCTCCCAAAAGCTCATTTAGGAGTCAGCCTGGTCATTCAGCCCTTCACAGCCTCGCTTGATATGAGCCCATTAAAGGATAATGTCAGCCTTTCTATACAAAACTGCGAACTGCCCAGTGATTCATCATCTTCAGAGGCCTGATTGTATGTCGAGGCTTCTTGTGACTAAGTAGTTGCACAGTAGCTTGCTTGTGGGAAAAAAATGGAATGCATAAAAACTATTTGCAGCATAAAATGGCAAAGAGTCCCAAGTGTGAAGAGATACGTCAGCCGCAAGCTTGCGTCCCATGTCGCTTTAATGTACTTGGGAGTTTCTAAAGATCTATAGAGAGAAGACGCTCGACTTTCTGTGTCTGTCCAGAAAATTCCAGCCTGGGCAAAAGCAGCCTAAAAGAGATAAAGTGTCTGACGGCTGTGATACCACTTCTTCTTCTACTTGATGCTTTGCCTTCAGGAGTACTGTGATTGTTTTATGTGCATGCAAGTGTGTAGGTCAAGTCAGTATTGGTTTAGAACAAGAGCTTTTTGTTAACTGCTCAAATGGAAAATGTTGAATAAAGAAAGGACATTTCACCAGCTGAAGGGAATCAAAAAATATGCAGATTTTGGAGGTTGTCACAGTCCGTGACGCTGCTCCTCAAATCTGCCAAAGCTCATTATGTGTAGTATTTTTCCTCTTCGTTAACTCCCCCACAGACCAACAGCTCCATCTACAAAACACATAATTGTCCCTCCCTCCCTCTCTCCCTCTCTCTCTCTCTCTCTCTCTCGCTCTCTCGCTCTCTTGCTCTCGCTCTCTGTGTCAGTGTGATCAATTTCTTTACTTCCTCCTTTTGGAGTGGCTGAGCTGAATACCAGAACACAGGATATGCCTCACAGTGCTCTCAGTTTCACAGCGGCGGCGGCGGCAGCAACAGCAGCAGCAGCAGCAACAACAGCAGCAGCAGAGGCGGCGGCGGCGGCGGCAGCAGAGGCAGCTGTGAGAACGACACGCTCTGCGGTCAAGATGAGTGCTGGGGATGTGGTCTGCACCGGCTGGCTCATCAAATCCCCCCCGGAGAAGAAACTAAAGAGATTTGTGAGTAGGGACTACACTTGTCTGTGTCCTCTGGAGGAGGAGGAGGAGGAGGAGGAGGAGGAGGAGGAGGAGGAGGAGGAGGAGGAGGAGGAGGAGGAGAAGGAGTGCCAGGTTGTGCTGCTATTGAGCCTTGTGTTTGTGTATGAGTGAGTGTGTTGTGACGCGCAGGAGGGGCTTTCGGAGGCACGCCGACTGGTGTGCACGCTCCAAACTCAGCCATGGTGGTGCTCACCTTTACATAATCCTCCTCATGACTCCAGCAGCAACCTCACTTCGGCGTGGCGGCCCCGCGGAGATGCTCCGGAGCGATCACACCAGCGTAGTACTATGACAACAGCACATCACCGCCTGCAGCTTTAACTTTGGACGGACGTGTTTGTGACTCTGTGTCTACTCGCTGCCGTGAGCTCGCACCCGGCCGCCACTGTTTTCTCTGCAGTTGTTGGGGTCATGTGATGACGCTGGGCTGGCCCCCTCGCTGGGCCGTGTTGTTTGTGTGTTGTGAAACATGGGAAGTAATGTCAGCAGCCCTCAGACAGCCACAAGCAGAAATAGTCGGGGCTCTGTGATGGCTGTGTGCACTTCCTCAGTCCAAATGAGGGAGGGCTCAGTTGTCAACAGCGAGGAAGAGGTGCCGTGCGTGCATGTGTGTGTGTAGGGGCGGGTGGTGGTGGTGGGGGGGGGGGGGGGGGGTTGGGGGGGTCCAGGGCGCCCGATAGAAACTCCCCCCTGCTCAGCAAACCCTGGTAATGACTGGAAGAGGGGACGTTTCAGCACCGTCGGCCTCATTCAAATTTCTGCATTTCTGCCGCCTGATCAAAATTTTAATATCACTCAGGCCACGCACACACAACAAACACAAACATGTTTGTTGTGTTGCTCAGGAACCGAAGCAGTGATCCTCCCTGACGTGGAGACACAGTGCCGTCAACACTCGGTTCCCACTTCTTGTCGTCATAAACGTGTCTTTATCGTCTGTCTGCTGTCGACTGTTTACAAAGGCACTCACTCATCCATGCATGTGTTTTACTGACTGATGTGTACTTGCGTCGATCTATCAGTTGTTTAATAATTGATACATTGGGAGTGAGAGAACCTGATATGTTTCATGCTTTATATTGCTGAGAAAACACACCCAAAACACTGTTTATTTCTATATTTATTTATTTATAGAGATAAGGTGTACAGTAAATATGTAATTGTTGTTCTTCGGGAATTAAATATCAAAGAAAAGAATGTAAATGAAATAAGAATTCAATAAAACCAGACAGCTTCTGTCCTACGAGTAGAACTGTAACATGCTGTTGACGAGGCCTGTTTCCCAGCAGAAGCTGTGACGTGTGCATGAATGAATATTTGTCAGGTTACAAGTAACTTATCATGTTGAAGTTCCATTAAAGCTGCTTGAGTTTGCAGCTCTTTGGGTTGTTTTTTCTTGGGACAGTAAAATGTGGTAAACGTGAACCTCGGCTCCGTTTTCATCCCACTGGTCGCTGCCAGTGACTAAGTACGAGGATATAAATAAAACCAGTAAAAATAGCCGAATCCCTCTCAACCCCGTGGAGTTTGTCGGCCAGCTGGAAACCTAAAGTGCTGTAAGCACGAAGCGCGGCCTGAGGTATATTTTGACCCCTCGCAGCAGGTGAGACCTGAGAGTATCAATAATACAGAGCAGAGCGCCTGCGTTTCACTCGCTTCACACCGAAATGTTTATCAAAAGACAGAAAGAAGAAAAAAAAAAAACGCAACTTGAGGTTTGTTTACTGAAGAATCTGCGCAGTTGTCGCCACCACTGACCACCCGTCATGTGACCAGAGTTTCATACTCAGGTCACATGATGGCAGATAAGGAAACTGCATTTCATGCGGAAGACACTTTAAATGTGGTGGAAAGGTCTAGAAAAAAGGTCGTCGGCTCTCCGATGTGTAAGAATCCAGTTCACGCACATTATTCAGGACTTATCTGACCTGTTGCCCACAAACGAACCACAACAGTGTGGCCACAGCAATAAAATGATCAAGTAAAGATAATGCGTCTTATCTTTCCACACATTAAGCCCCATTCTTTTTCCACGAATGAGAGAGCGGTTTGAGGGTGCAGCAACGCTTCAATACGAACAGGATCCATGGGGTCATGTTGTCGACTCGTCCTCTGGCTGGGTCGCTTTCCTGCTGAACCTGACTGCGTTATTGGCTGCCGAGTGCGGCAGGTTGTTTCACCGCTTCCTGCTACGATGAAAACACACCATCAAACGACTCGTAAGGGAGCAGATTACCCATACACGCATATACACACAGACACACACAAAAAGTGTGTTGTCACTCCGCAGCAGCGACAAGAAGTGGGTGCAGTTTACTGAGGGCCCAAAAAAAAAAAAGCCACAAAGGCAAGTGTGAAGCGATAACATCATCTCACCCACTTTCATCCCCCATAATATTTTCTTCTAATCACCTTCTATTTTTGTTCGTGGCGTTGACACAACCACGTTTGAGATGGCGCTCTGTTTCGCTATGGGAGCCTGAGGTGTGACCTCCTCCGAAGGAGACACGCGCAGCTATAATTACCTGTCTGCAAGGTCTCGGCAAGTTTTCAGTCAAAAGCGAGAAGGAGAAGAAGAAGAAGGAGAAGAAGACCACGCACTGTATTAATATCTCTTTCGTTGTGTTCGACGCTTTCTGCTAAATACAGTCAACTTCCTCTTCTCTGCACTTCTGGGAAATTGGAGTTGATGTTCCGCTTACTGACCAAAACAGGGGCAAAAAAAAGAGAAAAAAAATGCGTATAAAGTTGCAAAGTTAGCTGTTGTGCGCCGGAGATGTGTGCAGATTCTCATGACTTGATGGTCATCGTGACTAACAAAATGGTCAGGATGGAGGGGTGGGGGTTGTGTGTTGGATTGTGTGTTGGGTTAAAAAGTTGTCTGCTGTAAGGATGTCAAAGTTAGAAGTGCACTGTTGAAAGAAAACCACAAGACGACACTTTGCAGAATGTAGAGCAGACCTAGAAAACGACGCCCGGTGCTTTTGTTTTGAAGGCCTCGGCTTCTCTGAGAGTATTTCCTTCAGTGTTTGGCTTCACTGTGATCTCACGGTTCTCTCAGGGCTCCTCAGCCCTTCTCGATGCCATGCTGGTCTTCAGCTCCAGGCTCACCGCTCGTCTCCTGCCTCCTGCCCCCCCCCCACCCCCCCACCCCTCTACCCCCTGCAGGCATGGAGGAAACGCTGGTTCGTGCTGCGGCGAGGCCGCATGAGCGGCAACCCCGACGTGCTGGAGTACTACCAGAGCAAGAGCTCCAAAAAGCCCATCCGCACCATCGACCTGAAGGAGTGCGAGGTGGAGATGCTGGACGGGCAGCTGCGCATCAAGCGCGACTTCCACGGGAAGCACCTCTTCGTGGTGAAGACGTCGTCGCGCATCTTCTACCTCGTGGCCAAGACGGAGGAGGAGATGAACAGCTGGATCAGCAGCATCAGTCAGATCTGCCAGTTTGGGAGCCTGGAGGACGCAGGTACAC
>JAUESE010000008.1:6375454-6388918 GCA_032274725.1 Malacoctenus triangulatus
TTTTTTGTCCTAGTTTGAGTACATGATGAGGGTCATTTTAAAGTAAAGATAAATAAAACACAGTGCTCAATTCATACTCATAAAACAACCCTGTTACTTTTGAAAACACACTTTAAAGTATTTTAATGAGCAACATTCACACAGGTCTTCCCTTCCATAAACTATCCAAACAGCGACAAAAAGCGTCCAAAATTAACTGATAAGATGTCTGGTGAATTAAAGTCTGGCAGAAGTTAAATCTACGCGCACGTTTTGACCCCCGAATGTCTTCGCCCTGCTGAGGTTACTTGTTTCAGTCGCGTTATCTGGCAACCCCGACCAAACTGCGACAGCGCCAATGGCAGCAAAACATAACTGTTACAGGCGAGGAGGATGACAGCAACAAGGTGAGATGAGCAGTGTTTGAAGTGAACCATGGCAGCGGTTTACGTGCACTGGATGCGTAGAGTCGTGATGCGCTGCTCTTGTTTCAGCTACATCCGAAACAGCCAGCCACGGTTAACTTATCATAAGTTAATGTAGTATTCCGGCAAAAAATGTTAGCACACGCTCAACCACAGAGGCTAGCCAGCGTTAGCAGCCAAGCGTTGAAGTTAGCCTGTGAGAGACCTACCTCCGAGTTGTGCTATCATTGCTAACTAGCGCTTCCTAGCTTGGGAACCGTTAACCAGAGAGAGACTGGGGATGACTGACAAGACTGCTGGTTAGCGGTAAGCTTTTGATGAACATTATCCAATTGCTCCGTCGTCATTAACTGACAATTCAAACCGAAGCAGGCCGTCCAGTTTATGTAGCTAAAATGTTGACTGTTCAGTTGGTTAAGTAATGTTAGACCAGCTTGCTAGCGTATGCTAAGCGCAACTCGGGGCCTAAGGGTGTCAAAGCAATTATCTTTAATCAAAATGACACTTAAAGATGACATCGTGCGCAATGCCCATGTTATAACTCTATTCGACGAAGTGCACTGTTAGCATGAGATGTCTTGTGCTGTCACATTGTTTAACCTTTCCTCCGTTTCATCCCTCTCAACTCATGATGCTGTAGCTAAAGATATCATGCACTTCAGTTTTTTATTGTATTGACGTGTCAACTTGCTAGCTGGATGGATGCGGGATTATTACAGGCCACCAAAGTTGATTCAACAGTTCTGGAGGCTCGGTTTTGTTGTGATGGTTATTTTAATTTATGGTGAGTTGTGTACACAGCCAGTTTGCTGCCTGTAAAATAATGCATTAAATTAGTGAGCACATTTCTTCCTATACTTTTTTATTGCCTAGTGTCAGTAGTTTCCAGACAAATGTATATTTTTTAGTTCCTGTACTTTATAACCTCACCGATCAATCACTATTGTAGATTGATTATGTTTACCTAAAGGAGCTGTCCTGTCCACAAGAGTTTGTGTCAGTAAAGGGAAGTTGGCAACATCTTCTTTTGTGGTTCTGTTTTGCAGAGAAAAAAAGGAAGTTTTGACATTTGCTTCCTCTGTGTTCATTTGTATTCACTGATGAAGAGGAATTGAATAGATGCAGTTTTATTTTTTTGTTGAGATCATGTTTGGAAATAAAAGAGTGTGTTGTGAATCATCTATTTACTAGCTGTATGTTGAAACTTCAAATCTTTACTAGACATGTGGCTGAATTTGTATCTTTAAAAAAGGCATGAAAAGACTGTAAAACGAAACCTAACTTTTTATTTGAACATGACTGATTCACTCAGGAAGTCTCTACAGTGCGTTCACAGGATATCTGTTAAGACAGCAGATTGAAAATCCAAGTGAAGTCTGAAGTTAGACGTGCTGCTTTATGAGTTTGATCTGCAAAGTGAACCATCAACCTGTAGTGTAAACACATTCAGCTCTTTTCTTTAACACCTTTGTTTTGACTTGTAAAGTACATGATCATGTAGTTAACAGCAGTTTTAAGTTGGCAGTGTATAAATTCTTCTGAAAGTAAATCGTCATGCTCATTTGCCAGCAGTCTGTCTTCCTCTTGTTTCAGCAGAGATGTCTCTGGTCCAGTGAGTCACATGATGAGAGCAGAGTGCCATCATCTGATTAGTGTCAAGACAAAAATAACATAATGTGTTTCCTCGGATGACAGTTTATTACAGGTTTACGATGAGCACACACTTTTGGACTAGAATGTCTGCTTAAACCTATTTCCAATACAGTCATTTATAGTCTTGCCTTGTTTTGTTGGTGTGGTTTGCACACCAAAATGTTTGGGGGGGTTATGTCTTGGTGGTTCAGAACTCACTGATTGGTCCATTGTTTAAGAGCATCCTTTTCATGCAGTTTTGAAGTGATTAACTTTGCGCAAAGTGGTCCTGGAGCCTGCTGACTGTACATCAGAACTGCCTCTGTACAGAGTACTCAAACGTGTCTGTGCTGATTGTTTCCACACTCAGCAAAACTGTTGAATAAAGAGGGAAATGAACACTTTAACATAGAAAATGATCGATCCACAAACACTCGTACAGACTGTCATATCTCAGTTTTGATTTCATGAACAAAAGAAAAATCCACCCGAGTAACAGCGGGGAACTATAACGGACTCTGTGCGATTTATCCCCGTTCCATGCTGGATTGGATATTACGTAGGGTCAGCAATGTAAAAGATGGCTTCATGGGCCTGTTTCACTTGTTGCTATGAAACGGAGCGACACGAGCCTGTGCGTGTGCCGAGGTAGTCCGGAGGCCTTGCTGAGACTGAGCCTGTGAATCTGGAGGTGGAAGGGAGAGAGGACTGAAAGAACCCTGCTCCTTTTAAACGCGTATTGATGTGGTCACAAAATGTCTTAAATGGCAGTGGGTTGTGGGAGCTTTTGTACTGTGTCTGTCAGTAATCCTCCAAGCTTCACAATAGGGCTGCAGCATCACCCCTCCTCGGTTCAGCTTTTTGCTTAAGTATTCAACCCCGTAATTTGTTTTTGTCATCCCTGTCTTCCTAGTTCACCACTGGTGCTGTAAGCCTACGCAAAACAACAACGTTGAAAGGTGCCACAGACCTTAATCGTCTCCTTTATGGTTCAGTACCCACAAGGGTGTTGCTGGTGATGTAGTACTGTGAGCTGAGCTAATGCTGACTGCCAAAAAGGTTTTAGTCAACCCTTTGAATGTAAAGATGCTTTTGCTATGAATCCCTTATTGTCTTCTTTGCTGTTTATTGTTTAGCATTAGCAGATGTTTGAATAGTAAAATAAAAAAAAGTAGTAGTAGCTCAGGAGTTTAGGTGTAGAGTTGTAGCGTAGCTCTCAGTGTTCTGCATTTACTAGCTGCATGAGGGGAGATGATGAGCCGTGTTTGTGTTAGTCGTGACTGGTAAAAAGGAGTTAGCTGATGACAAGGCTGTGTTGCTAGGCAACGCACATCATGGGCTGTGCCTCTCGAAGCTCCAAGCAGGCTGTATCCTACTCTCTGCAAGACTGGCTGAAAGTGTAGCATAGCGTGCCCGTTCATTTGCGCACTTGATGTGACAATAATCTTGACGATCCACAAATACAATGCACGCGTGGAGGTTTTTTGAGAGTGCTGCATTGTTACTGCGGGCTCCCCTGAAGCCCTGCGCTGCCTCACCATCGAACAGCTTTTTTCCCTATGGATTTCTGTTCAATCCAGATTGTCTTGTCAGAGGGCTGGAGGCGCAGGGATACACTGTTCAGCCCACACTTTGTCTCAGCTTATGTTAACTCGTGTACTCACCCCGTGTGTGTGTGTGTCTGGCTCGAATGTTGCTTATGAGACCAGCATGGCTTTTGCGCTCACAGTGACGAGGGTTGTTCTGCAGTACTTTAGCACATTTTGTGCCGGAAGACTGAGTTTAATTTTAAAACCAGTGAGAGAACGAGAGGAGGCCTGGGTGGGGACTTGCTTGTGTGTTACGTCTGTTTGGTACATAAAAAACATTCACATTTCTTTAGTTTTGTGTGTGTGCATTTCTTCTTTCAATACAATGTGAATGTCTCAACTGATATTCACATGGTTTTAACATGAGTAAACATGTATTCTTTTGTCAATAATTGTTTGTACCTTTGCCACAACAACAATTGGGTTTCCCAACTTTTGAAACTTTACACAGCTTTGTCACACTTTTAATGTTTGCAACTTAGTCTTACTCATATTCAGTCGAAAAGAAAACAAAAGACAAGACCTGGTTTAATTTTTGAGTTTGTGAGGTGCAAATACCAAACTGTGGTCAGTTGTTCTTGGTAAAGTGACTAATGTGTCTCGTTTTCCATGAATAGCTGCGTTTCACACAAATAGTGAGCTTACTCTTTTCCACAGGAAGAGATCTGAGGTGTGCGAGAGAAGAAGACTGAGCTGAGCTTTAACTTTCGGAAGCTCTTCTTGCAATTTGCATGCTTAACAAATTTCCATGGATTTCTTCAGGAAACAAAAGGTTCTGAATCTGAATCTGGTTCTTATTCTTTTTTTTTCTTTTTTTCTATTTGTAGGAGTACATAATTTGCTTTTTACCTGCTTCCAAAAAGGAGAACGTGTTGCTTTGGCCCTACACAAACAGCCTCCAGTGCTGAGGTTCAACATTATGATTCCCTGGTTGCGGCGGAGGTGAGGAAGCATGGGGTGGAAATCTGAAGTGTCAAGACAAACGTGATGACAGCATGGTCCATGGTGGAGAAGCTCAAAATGGAAAAACGCCCATGCAGGGAGGAGAACATTGACTCAAGCGAGGCCCACCATGCCACTGACGAGTCCGACGATGGAAGCAGCTCGGATAGCGAATCGGAAGAGCAGCAGCACCAGAGAGTCCAGGTGAGCAGCGGTGGCTGTAAGAAAAGGGAGCCCTTGGGTGTCACCAAACCACACCGACAGCTCTGTCGCTCCCCGTGCTTGGACCGGCCCAGCTTTTCCCAGAGTAGCACTGCGCAAGATCTCCGTGAGGATGAGGCCGGCGCAGCACCCGGGCTCAAGCCGGCCAGTGACCGAGAGTATCAGACCAAGATGGAATTTGCTCTGAAGTTGGGCTATTCTGGAGAGCAGGTGGAGACCGTGCTCAACAAGTTGGGGGCTGCGGCACTTATCAACGACGTTCTCGCTGAGCTCGTGCGGCTTGGCAACAAAGCGGAGCCGGAAAGCCAGTCGGGCAGCAGCACGTCCACGCCAGTGTCTCGCTCCCCCTGCGTCAAAGAAACCGTTAGTCCAGAGGTGTCGGTGGAAGAGGAGTCTGTTGATACCTATGACAACCTGAGGCCCATTGTCATCGATGGCTCCAATGTGGCAATGAGGTAAGAGACTTGTAGACATGTACTGTAAAGGCGTTCCCTTCAGATGATGTGGAAAAACCTTCACTCCATCGTGTTTGTTTGGTTTCTCAGCCATGGAAACAAAGAGGTGTTCTCCTGCCGTGGTATCCAGCTTGCAGTTGAATGGTTTCTGGAGAAAGGGCACAAAGACATCACTGTGTTTGTTCCAGCCTGGAGGAAAGAGCAGTCAAGACCTGACTCCCTCATCACAGGTACCAGTGCTATTTTTAGCCTGCGTGGTCCTTATTTCTTATGTCATCATAACACAGGGTTTCCCTGACAAGCGGCTCTCCCCCAACAAAGCAACATCTTACGTGAGGCTGTTTGGAATGGATAAATGCGAAATGGTCCATCAGCTCTGAGTTGTTCTGTCTCTCTTAGATCAAGAAATATTACGCAAACTGGAGAAGGAGAAGATCCTGGTTTTCACCCCATCACGAAGAGTCCAAGGCCGGAGAGTGGTGTGCTACGATGATCGCTTCATAGTGAAGCTGGCGTATGATTCTGATGGAATTATTGTGTCAAACGACAACTACAGAGACTTGCAAAATGAGAAGCCGGAATGGAAGAAGTTCATAGAGGAGCGACTGCTGATGTACTCCTTCGTCAACGACAAGTGAGAAACCATGATGCATAAGTACAGCAGCTCAACTGTAAAATGCACTTTATGACTCTTTAAGCTTGGCCACAGATTTGGCAAATATAATAGGATTTATTATTCTTGTTTCAACAGAGATTTCCTTTTCATGATGTTAGAATCCTTTAAGTATAGAGAGGATTCATTTTTTCTCCTTTTAAATACACATTAGGACTGTTTTTATTTCTCATCAGATCATAATTATGGACACCAATCACTAGAAAACAAGTTATTAAGCCAGAAATTAGATTTGCATCAAATGAATAACTCTGTCAATGTTTTATGTTTGATAGGTTTATGCCACCTGATGATCCGTTGGGAAGACACGGGCCAAGCCTAGAAAACTTTCTCCGCAAGCGGCCTGTTGTTCCAGAGCACAAAAAACAACCCTGCCCCTATGGTGAGTTCCTTTTACACACCAGTGTCTGAGGAAACTGTAATTTAACGTATGACTTTTTTGACTCAATCTACTTTTTTTCCACAAAACAAGGGAAAAAGTGCACATATGGACATAAGTGCAAGTATTACCATCCAGAACGTGTGAACCAGCCATTGAGATCTGTGGCGGACGAACTCCGGGCCTTTGCCAAACTGTCTGCGGTGAAAACGATGAGCGAGGGGGCTTTGGTGAAGTGCGGGACGGGTCCGGCGGCCGCGAAGGGGGACGGCAACTCCGAGGCCAAGCGTGTGGCGCCCAAGCGTCAGTCGGACCCCAGCATCCGCTCGGTGGCCTGTGAACCTCCAGAGGCGCTGTCCGCCATCAGGAAGTCTGAGACGAATTCAGTGCCTTCCCTCGTGTCCGCTCTCAGTGTGCCCACCATGCAGCCTGCCAAGAGCCACGCAGCTGGGGCCTTGAACACACGATCAGCCAGCAGCCCGGTGCCAGGTTCTTTGCAGTTTGCTCACAGTTCTCTGGAGCACATGTCCAGTGTACAGTACCCTCCTATTTTAGTTACCAACAGTCATGGCGCCTCTGTGACATACAGCGAACAGTTTCCAAAGTATGACTCAGTTAGCGACCACGGATATTACTCGCTGCACAGTGATTTCTCCAATATGAGCATGAGCAGCATGCATAACGTCGACAGTTTCTGTAGCATGGAGCACGAGCATGTGTATCAGAGGAATCCCAGCCACTGCCCCGAGTCCTGCCTCAGCCATTCGAACAGTGACTCCTTCTCCTCCTATGGGGAGCTGTACCCGAGCTCGGTGGACAGCAGCCTGGAGGAGAGCATGAAGGGGCAGCAGCAGCAGCAGTCGCCCGCACAGGCGAGGATGCAAGCCTTCTCCCACGGGTTTCGTCACGAAGCGCTCTCCAGGGTGCAGAGTTACGGGCCGGAGGAGCCCAAGCAAGGCCCCCGCAAGCAGTCCAGCGCTCACCTGGCGCCTCACATCCAGCACGCGGCGGTGGGAGCCAGGTCCAGTTGTCCTGGAGACTATCCCCTCGCTCAGAATGTCCTCCCACCGTTGTCCTCACAACCCACGCGCTCTCTAGGAATGACTCGTATGGACAGCATATCGGACTCGAGGCTTTATGACAGCAACCCGATGAGACAGAGGCGACCTCCACTGTGCCGAGAGCAGCATGCAAGCTGGGACCCTCTGCCTTGCGGTAACGAGTCTTACGGCTATCATTCATATCCATTGAGTAACAGCCTGATGCCATGTTGCGAGCGAGTGATGGTGCGCAGTATGCCAGACAAAATGGAACAAATCTGGAGCTCGCCATGGGAGACCCCATCTGCAGCGGAACACCAAGAGCGGTACGTGATACCAGACCACCAGTACCAAACCTACAGAAACCTTTGCAACATCTTCCCGGCTTACATCGTCCACTCAGTGATGGAGAAGAACCCTCATTTAACAGACCCACAACAACTTGCCGCCGTCATTGTTACAAAACTGAGGTCAGGCCACTAAGCTGGTGCTCCGCTCGCAACACTCGGAGCAGGGTGAGGATGGGAGCTGTGGGTTTGGTTCGCAAAGACAGGCACTCGTTAAATGTTGCTGCACAGCAACATCTGCCCTCAGGAGTTACTCATTTGTCAAAGTCTGTTGTGGGTGACGTGGAAGAACCGAACATAGGAGAAGTTTTTTGTATGAAGTGTAATGCAACTGAAATCGCATTCTTAACACATTCACAGTGCCTGGACAGGATCAGCAGAGCAGCAGTCGTTCCACAAGAAAGAAGAAAGGTCATTTACAAAATTCTAAAGATAATTAGTCAGTAACGTGACATGGCTGTAAAGTTACTTGTGGATACATAATAAATGTTACTGCTGTTTTGATTGGTCAGGTCATATATAGACATGTCCGAGTGTTTCCTTTCATAAATAATCCATAGATATATATATATATAAATATAAATATATTTTGTGAAAACAGACTTTACATGTGGAATAAGTTACGACTTGTAGGCTCTTTTTTTTAACAATTTTTTTTTCTATTTTCTAAACCTATTTAGAGGTATCTAATTTTTTTCTGGTTACATGAAGTTCATACAGTCAATGTCCAATTCTAATGTCACTTCTCAGATCAGTGGTGTTGCCAGCCTTCTGCTAACTAGTCCAACTGCAGCAGAGTTACCCTGATTGCTGCAACATCCGTATCCTTTTGATATTAATATGAAATCATTGCGTTATTGTTCATAAAGCAAGCTGTTGAAGGCAAAGTCGGCAGGCTGGTTACTTGCCTGTCTGGTGGGGCCGTGATGTACAGTTTATTACTCAGGAGCGTGTGGAAATCAGCAGCAGCTAGCAATGTGCCCCAACAGAAAAGCTTGGCTTGCATGAGGTGGAGCAAGCATTATCTGCTATTATGGTGAGCGAAGCCTTAAAGACTAAACGTCTCTTCAGTCGTGGCAGCATTTTCCAGTTTTATCACTTGATTTTGCTGAAATGCGATGATGACTTTGCTGAATCTAAAAAGCAACTTGGTAGAGTTGGATGTGCTCAAAGATCGGTACGTTCAGAGCTAACGGTGACAGAAGTAACTCCAAATGTGTGTGTCAGGGAATAAAAACATCATCGTAGTTTCAGGAGAGTCAGAAAAAATTTAGTGGGATCAAAATGACACCGGGATTCCAGAAAAATTAAATTAAATTTATCTTCACGATTTCTCGATTCGAGACAACACAGTCGGCATCAGAAGAAATTACCCTGAATCACCGCCAACCATCGCCTCATTCGATCTGACATGAAAACATGCGTCCCATGAAGCTTTCATGAGAATGGTGTTCAGGCCCTGTGAATGTGTTATGAAAGGCATCTGAAGGGTTTCCTGGTGCAGTGGAATTATAAATAACCTTGCTTCGGTCTGGCCCTGCTGTAAATATATACTTGTGACTTTTTTTTGGTGCATTTATTTTGAAAGCGAATGAGAGGGAGGTAGGTGTTTACCTCACAGCATGAACTCTGACATTTTATGGCCTTATATCTGAATGACCTCACGCTTTAGTCATTGTCAGATTGGTTTCAGTGGAAGTCTCCGTCGTTGAAGCCTCCTACTTTCAAATGTAAAAGCACTATCTCAGTATCGAGAGAGATATATTTTCTCAGCCTCACTTAACAAAGCTACTATTTTGGTAGAATTTGACAGTGCACAAAGCAAGCCAAAAGAGAGATTTGACTTGTATACACGTGCACCTATTTCTGTACATAAAATCACACAAAAGCCATTATTCAAAGTCATTTATAAGCTGCTAAATAATGCCAAAAAAGACAGAATTTATATAGTGTCAGTATTCTACACAAATTAACATTTCAGTTCATGAGATCATTTGGATTCTAGTACAAAGTAATATCTGTGTTTGGATAATTTTGCTATGGTGTATTGTATAGTTACCTTTCTGATTTGACTGGATACTTCATCCGGGACTCTCCTCTTTAGATATTTGTCAGCTCTGTCGTGCGAATCCTTTCCGACGTGGTTGTGTTCAAAGTATATCTTCGTTTTGAAGCGTAGCTCTAAAGGACTCCTTCAAGTTGTCAGCGGAGCAGTTTGTTTTCCAGGTGTGGGTTTATTGGGTTTCAGGCTACTTTTACATGCACTTAAGTTGTCTGATGAATACCAGCTTTTGTCAATAACCCGATTCCTGACACAGAGTTTCCTCTATCAGTTTTTAGGCATTAAGTGCTTAATGTGCATGAAAAGAAAGGAACCTGAGATGGTGGGAAAGAACCAACACTGTGGTAGTAATCCTGCAGAAAGTCAGGACGGCTACATTGAGAGGAATTAGATCCAAAGTTCAGGATGTACGCCTGGTAATTTTACTAAGATTTCAAAAAGAAGTAGTGGTTTGCCTGATTGAAAAGGTTGAAACTGTTTCCTATTGTAAGTAACATATGCATGCAGTAAATACAGTGGCTCGTATTACAGATTTTTAAGTCACTATCAGTCGAAATAAAAGCTCCAAAATCATTGACAATAGATACAACTTGCATCCCGAGTCTCCTGTAGAACACGAGAGATGCACTCCAACAGAAAACAATCCCCACCAGTTCCTGTGTCGTGTTTGCAGAAAAACACACACAGCTATCGAAGACCCACTGAAACAAGTCATTCAGTCCAATGCCTTACCCCTGTCTTATGTGCATGTAAACGAGGTGAAACTTTTGAGAATGCATTTTTCTACGCAGAAAAAAGCAGCAGAAAAATCTATGGTCATTGTTGGAAGAACCTCCACAGGCGTCATCGTAAATGTTTGCACAATGGATCCTGCGACGGGCTGAGATGCTTCTGCCTAACGTGTGGGTCAGATCACTGCTCGGCCTGGTAATCAAGTAAATATAGTGATATTTTGAGGAGTAAAAGATGGGTAGAAAAAGAGATTTCTTCTTTTTTTTTTTTTTTAAAGAGAAAGCATATTGAAGTAGATGTTTCCTGTATGGCTTTTTACGGGAGGCCAGACTGCAGAAACATAGATGGAGGATGGTGGAAGGGTCTGGCTGTGCCTTGCAGCACATTGCTCTCAGGATGCTTTCAGTTTTTCTAATCTTAAGTCTTTTCCTGCCCAAAAAAAAAAAAAAAAAAAAACCCCAGCGGTTCCTGGCACGAGTGTACTCTGACCTAGTAGTATTATATTTTGTGCGAATCCTACATGTAACATGTAGTACCTTAAAGTCGATTATGTACAGTTGAAACAGGAAGATGGCATTGCAAAACTTTGTACTTTTTTTGTGTATATTCTCCTTATGCACCTTGAGATCTACAGAAAGAGGGTGGACTTACGTGGTGCAGCCGAGTTCGGCGTCGCTGGCGTCCGAGCAGCCAGAGAGAAAAAACGTGAATAACATAGAAACAACAAACAATTGATTTGATTTCGTCAACAGGAAATGGGCTTTTGAATTCGCCCCGTTAGCACGCAGAAGGATGCTAACGTCGAGTGCTACATTTCGAGCACAGTTTCAGTCATTTCTTTCTTAGTAGTTGCTAAAAACTGGACGTGATGCCGTCTGTGATCACTCGTCTCATCTCGCCACGGACCGTCGGTGCAGAAGCGCTGCTCGTGACCCTCAGCCTGCCGTGACCTCCGGGTTGCCCCACGTAAAGCCAGTCCCTCACAGCTCGTGTGATTTGAGTGCATTTAAAGGGAAATGCCACTTATTTTTTAAGATGTGGGAATGGAACTCCAGAGCTTGCAATCAAATTGCATGACTGAGCGTCACACAGTTAAGAATCTAGTATTTGGGACGTTTTTTTTCTGGCCCTTTTGGGTTCAATTTCAGATTGTGAAAGAAACTGAACTGTGTGTCAAAAAAGAAGAAATCAGACGTCATTTTAAGTGTTGAAGCATGTGACAATAATCGTATTTAAGGAATAAAATAAGGATTGCTGTATTCATCTGGAGTTCCTTTCGTAGGAAAATAAAGAGCATCAGGCTGTGCTTTGATGACCTCTCAGAAGAGAACGTTTCTGTCTTTCAGGACTGCAAATTAAAATAGCTTGAGGATCTCTAAACTGAGTGGTATTACTCTTTAACAGGGCTAAGTATGTGAGCCTGACCTTGTCTGATTGGTGGTGCTTTAAAAAGTATATATTTCTTTACAATGTTTCAGTATAATCGTGGTATACAAACAGACTTAAAGAAAAAACAAAAAAAACAAACAAAAAAAACTGTTGAATGTGTTCCGCCCAAAATGAATTTTTGGGCTTTGCTGACTTTGTTTTTTCATGAAAAAAGACGAGGCCACTTTCGGCTGGCCGTCTGTTCATGAGAAGGTGAAACAAACTGCCTAAATGTTTCTTCATGTGAAACAATCAGATTGCAAGGCTGCTGTCAAGGTTGTTTCTGGCATTTGGCTAAAGGTTTGCGTGCCGTCCTTTTCTTTCCTCCTCCAGGTGGACGAATTGTTACAGAATTCAAAAAGCACTCCAGAAGTGTTGCTCATTGTCACTGACTTAAAAGAAAAACAACCACGGTAAAATTTGAACAATGTATTGCTGCGTCTCCTGGTTGTGAGACCGAAATGAAATGACAACCCTCTAACTTTAGTATTTCTGATTCCAAACTTCCAAAATCTGGCACCTGGAATCGTCTATTTACCAGATGGACTCAGTGTTAAAGTATAGTTAGTCATTTTTTGAGGTTACCACACAAACACAAGCAGGTCCCATTTATCTTCAATGGCCTGTTGCAGTTGCTGTAGTTTATGTCTGATTTCGCCGATGAAAACAGTTAATTGTGAACAAATTAAGAATTAAAGCAAAATATTTTGTGCCGCTCTTCGTGAAATGAAGCTTTAATCGCAAAACCTTTGAAATAATGTTGAAATAAGTTGTTCTTGGATTAATTGCGCTCAGAAATTTAGTTGCTTTGCGAATCAGTAAAAACTTTTACCACGACTTCTTCATCTCAGCGACTTTCTCCTGCTTCGCGTCACGCTGCTTATCTGTCAGCAGATAAAACGCGCTCAAAGATAATTCATGCCAACCTTTCTGAAAGCGATAAGCGCCACAGGAAGGCAGGAGTGTGTGTCTTCGAATCAGTTTGCGCAGGAAAAGCTTGAAACATTCTTTGGGTCAGCAGAACAGCCTCCGAATAACACTGTTTTCACTTGGTATTAAACGACTTCCAGGACAAAACGAAACAGGCCAAACTAACCCCCCACTGTGCCACCGCAGTGTTTCACTGCCCTGCCTGAAGGAGACCAGTGGTTGACCCCCCCCCACCCCACCCCCACCCTCCCCTCCTCCCTTTTTTCTAAGTGCCGCAAACAGCTAAGCCACAAATGTCTAGAATTGACTTTTGCTTGTTGATACAAATTGTATCTATACCTTGAATGTAACAAAAATATGAAATGTATAATATGAAAATAGTTTTATTTAAATAAAGGGGGTGGGGGAGGGACAAAAAAAAAACAAATCAATGCCATAATGTTTGTGACACTGTGTGTCACTGGGAGTAGCCCATTGGTATGTACTAACTTTTACTGGGTACAGTAGTTAATTAACAGGGACATTTACGTGCTACCTAAACGTGCACAGATACCCTGTGTACAGCAGTGAGCATCATGTCCTCTCTGTACATAGTCACACCCGTGTGTGTATATATATATATATATATA
>JAUESE010000008.1:6490653-6503158 GCA_032274725.1 Malacoctenus triangulatus
GGGAGGGAGGGAGGGAGGGAGAGAGGGCGTCGGGCAGGATCTTAAAGTCCCCCCCCCTCTGCGAGGAGCGTCTGGGAGAGAGGGCTTCATCTTGATGCTGCGGCGTTCTCACCGGCTCGGAGGAGCGTGGCCTCTCGGTGGAGTGAAGCAGGTCGGCCGCTGAGGGACGCCGATGGAAATCAACATCATCAGGTACGACTTGGTTTCTAACCAAACCTTCAAAAAGCTCATTTGTTGGAGTGTCTCTTCTTATAATCAGATATCTTTGAAGATACACATCACTGTGACCTTTTTCTCAGTGTAACGGTCAGTGTTGATTTGAGTCAACAAGATTGTAAATACTTCCACTCATCACAGCTGTATGGAAGGGTTTCAAACAGGTGCTCGTTAACTAAAGGGAGAGTACGACTATTTATATATGTATTTTTTTTCCTTTTCCCCGTTCTGCTATGCGACAACCAATAAGGCCCCTGAAATATAAACTAGAAACCTAATTCTGGAGTCGGGGAGGGCTGCTGGCTACTGTGTCACAAGATCTTTGCTGAGGCTGAGTTTTGCCTGTCCCGCTGCAGGGCTCCCGCTCTCACACACAGTCAGCTGTGTCTCGGGCCTTTTTATCTGCACACGCTGCATAGGACACAACCTTTAGCGATACAAATGGAGAATTCATTGCGGTGTGACTTCTTGCAATTGTCTGGTCGGCTTTCGGGTTCCTCTGAAGTACAGTAGTCCTTGGCTGAGGGATGCCTGCGAAATACGTCACTGGGGAGAAGAGAAAGTGGATTTAGGAGGATTTGCAGGCGAGTGAAGTTCTGAGGTGATTAGATTATTTTACCTCATGTTTTATTGGATTACATTACAATTAGGAACAATCCAATTGAGTTTTTTCAAGGTAAAATATAAAGTTTTTCACATTTAAATTTCTTATACACTCGGAAATTAGAAGCATGTGATTTATTTCATAAATTTCAACTTCTTGCAGCTTCTTGGGTCAAACTGACTGAATATTTTGAAAGCTTTTGTTTCTTTTTGCACCAACATAAAGTACTTTCTTTCTCTCTCGCAGGCCTCTCCTTTGCTTTAGCCAATAGAGCTGAAGGTACATCTGTGAACCAGCATGGCAGACTGGAACCTGCTGTCGAAGCTGCTGGAGAGCGCCCAGGAGCACTCCACCGTGGTGGGCAAAGTCTGGCTGACGGTGCTGTTCATCTTCCGCATCATGGTGCTGGGAGCGGCCGCCGAGAAGGTGTGGGGGGACGAGCAGTCGGGCTTCACGTGCGACACCAAGCAGCCCGGTTGCCAGAACGTGTGCTACGACAAGACCTTCCCCATCTCCCACATCCGCTTCTGGGTGCTGCAGATCATCTTCGTCTCCACGCCGACCCTCATCTATCTGGGTCACATCCTCCATCTGGTCCGCATGGAGGACAAGGAGAAGCAGAAGGAGAAGGATCTGGCCAAGCAGCAGGGCGAAAAGCAGCAGCAGCAGTCGCCCGGCACCAAGGCCAAGAAGGCCCCCGTCAGGGACAGCAAGGGACACATATACCTGAAGGGGGCGCTGCTGAGAACTTACGTCTTCAATGTCATTTTTAAGACCCTGTTTGAAGTCGCCTTCATCGTGGCGCAATACTTCCTTTATGGCTTCGAGCTGAAGCCGATGTACACGTGCGACCGCTGGCCCTGTCCCAACATGGTGAACTGCTACATCTCTCGACCGACCGAGAAGACGATATTCATCATTTTCATGCTGGCCGTGGCCGCCGTCTCTCTGCTGCTCAACCTGGTGGAAATGTACCACCTGGGCTTCACCAAGTGCCACCAGGGTCTTCGCTACAGACGCTCGGGGGCCGCCAAGGAGGAACCCAAGGGCCTCAGCGACACGGTCATCCCGTTCGTGCCGAGCTACACCTACTTCACGAGTCACAACGACGAGCCTTTCCCCACGAACACAAAGTACAACATCACGGACCCGAACTGCCCGTACAACCCGTACAACAGCAAGGCCATGTTCAAGCAGAACAGAGACAACTTCGACGTGGAGAGGAAAGGTAAAGGGGAGGAGGACGACCTGATGGAGAGGAAAAGCTCCACCACCGTGTCCGACACGCCCGCCGAAACGGAGCGCAGAAGCAGTCAGTCGAGCAAACAAAGCAGCAGCAAGAGCAGGTCAGACGACCTGAAGATCTAGAGGCTTTGTGGGGGGGGCGGTGTGACACCCAGGATCACTGGGAGGGGGGGTCACAATGCATCGGCCTGTGGAAACATGACTGTGGAAGACATTAAGGTCGATGCAGTTAATTGGAAGCTTGGTTACTGATAGTTCCTAGGCTCATGTTTGGGTCTTATGAAGACAAAGTCTCTCTGTGGAAGGAAAGTCATTCTCTCCTCCTCCTCCAGTCATCAGATAAGATTTCACTAATTTCTAGACGCTCCAGTCTTCGTGCGTCTTACCCTCGATTTAATCTCGTGGCTTTTTCACCAAACCTCAAGATATCAAGATCGAGGCCTTTCAGCTTCGACTCCGTTCGCGGGACAATGTGAGAACTCCGGGGATGAAGAGCGACGATTTGCAGTCTTCTGCGTCTTATTCAGTGTGTATTCAACGTATTGCGTATGTCGGAGCTGAAACATGTACATGGGTGTCACCCCCAGCTTAGGTGGTTTTCACCACATGTTCTCCCCTCTGATGCTCCACGACATCACAGTGAGAGTCTGTGTTGTGAGTCTCCTCCCGAGGGCCAAATTCACGATGAATAACGCTTTGAGTGGCGGGGAAAACATCCAGCACGCTCTAGGTTATGGTCTAGACCGGGGGGGGGGCTGTTTTTGGTCTCTGTGTTGTGACTGTGGAGACAACTCAAATGACAATAAATGAAGCCAAGTCATCTCAGGTCAGCGAGTCCGTTCAGGCTCGGATCAAACTGCAGCAACATAAACCAAACAGGTTGCGCGGGGGGGGCGGCGGGACACGAGCGTGATGGTATAGTGGAGGAGAAAGCTCTCCCGTTGACACTTGAACAAATTTTTACTGTGCTCTTAGTCTGGCCGCAGCACCCTACTAGTGAACAAAGGAAGCTCCTGTTTGGGGCTAATTTATAGATTTCACATTGTCTAACTTGCTTGATAATTTTATTGCCATCAAGTGATTTGTTGTTTACGACTACTGTACTTAAAGGAAAACTGTGAGTGCACCAGAAGGAGTCCGACGTTGGATGGCCCGTGTGTGTTTAGGAGAAATGTTACGGGTCCTTTGCTGCTACATATCACATTTTGACAACTTATGTTAAACCGGACAAGAAGCTGAGACAGTGTGCTGACATGCAAAGACATTTGATGATTGTATTCACTTCTGTGTATTTCAATTAAACTGTTATGTCGTGTAGCAAAAAAAAACCAAAACCAAACAAAAAGGCTTGGTTGGAAATTCTCGGACACTTCATTGAAAGTCATGAGGCAAATTACTCACCTGTCATAAAGATGACGCACACCAACTGTAGAGGACCTTGTTTTCTGCTCGTGTGCAGCGCGGGCCACTGCTGGGGGGCAGAAAGTTGATGGGTTAGTGACGCAAATAAAAGGTTCAGCCTTACAAATCCATTCATCATCCGATGTTTCTGCAAATGTTCTGCAGCGGGTGAAGCGGGGGATGTTCACACAGGCTGGGGACAAGACATGGAGTGTCTCTGGGCTTAAAAGTGGCCACTGACTGCAAATTTCATTTTGATCCCCTTCACACGACTCATGTTTGAAGTATCTGGAGGCCGGATGGTTGTATAATCCAGGGTTGTGCTGCCAAAGCTCGTTCTGACCAACCTGCAGCCGAGCTGAGTGGAGATTGTGTTTTTTGGGGGCTTCTGGTTGAAGCGTTTCTCTTCATGAACAAGTGGTTTGCTCTCATAAGTTTCCTCTCCCCGTAAAAACATCGTTATATAAAGTTCTTCGCATTCAGGACTCTCGGACAGGAAAGCTTTCAGCTCAGACTGTGACTGACCGAACTTAGAGGAAGCCGGTCTCATTACAACTTTATTGAGGAACGATACGCTTGTGAAGCTTCACGCTTCCATCAACGTAACTTAATTCATTTTATATGAAGGAGGTTCACACAGAGCTTTAAACTGTCAGCACAGAGAAAAAGACCACACACACACACACGCACATACTCACAACAATCAAAACATCAGACCTGAGAAGGTGAAGGCTTTTTTAGACTCCAGCAAGAATTGTTTTTTTAAAAAGTCATTTTAACAGGTTAAATTTTTTAATTTCTTGAAGTAAATTCTGGGGAATTCACACAAAGTGCATTAAATGTAAATATTGTCTGTATGTACTCATTGTTTTCTGCACTAAAACAAAAAGGTACAAATTCAGTCGTGTCATTTTTTTATGCTACGATTCTACCAGAAACATGCAAATTCATCAAATTTGCACGTTTCCTCTGATCTAAAGCGAGTCGGACAGCTGTGATGCCGATGAATCCCTCCAGTACTCGCGTGTGGTCTCACATTTTCTGAAGCGGCCTTGTTGTCTGTCCGGTTTCAACCAGTTGCATCAAGAACGCCAAAGGTTGAGTTTGGTGAGGATGAATCCAGTTTCCAGAAACATCCACTCACATGTGAGCGCTGCTCCTTCCAGGCTTCTTCTGTGCTACTATAATTATTCCTCCTGGAAGGACAGTTTCTGTTGTAGAAAGGAAAACAAAGGTAACACGGTTTCCCTCAGGCAAATCGGCAACAACGGCCTTACAGGCGTTTGGGTCCAACACGGCAGACATGCGAGCTGTTCGTCAAATCACGAAGCAGAACAAATGTTTAGGAAAAGACGCCGTCTTTAAATAGTCACGCAGTTTGGACAATCATGCAGTGTATCATCTGTTCTTTGCCTCGCGGCGAGGCAGCGCCAATAGTCTCTTTCATGAAAACACTACAAACGCTTATTAGCTGCATGACAGGACTTTCTCTTTCCTGTTCTAATTGATTTCGTTTGTCTGGAAGGTATTCCAGTGTCCAAATTAGAAGTCTCAACTTTGATAGCACCAGTCGACAGCTGCTTCACCCGGGCGGGTGGCGGCGGCGCCCGATTAGAAACGAGTTTTGACACGCGGTAGCGTGCGGCCGATCGGATACGGCACTTTGCTTGGATCAGTTTCATCGATTTTTTTTGTTTTTAATCAAGAAGCTCGCAAAAGTTGTTCAGAGCCCTCCTGAGCAGGTGACAGGCATGCGGGTGGGTGGGGGGAGGGGAGGGGGGGTGGGGGTGGGGGGGGGTTAAGGTCACGAACTGTGGGTGTTACCCACATGCAACCAAATCTGAAGGCCAGAATAGTGTTGCGCTCCATGCAGAGGCCATTTGTCACAGAGTGTCGCGGCGGCTCGTAAATCAGCCGGACGGAGTGCGGACTTGGGGACAAGTCAAGGAGGGAACGCTTTACTGTAAGTGATGAATTATACCAGCCAGTGGCCATCAGCTCATGTTTAACACATGAGCGCACCGCTTTTAGAAGCTTCTCCGGTACATGAAGTCTGCATTACAGGTCAAGTTACCAACCAGCAAAGCGGTGGGGGGGGGACATGTCGGTGTGTCTGTCCCTGCCAGACATTAGAAACTGTAGCCCAGAAGTAACATTCATACTTTTTGTTTGGGGTTCGTACACCTCGTGTTCCCCGTGAAGCCCCCCCCACCACCAGTTCCCCAAACCTGCAATTTGGCTGAATCAGATATCACAGATAAACACGACATTAGGTGTGCTGGTGACATCATAAACCAATCACAATGTCCCAATGATGCAGTCAAACCCATCGTAGGTCACGTCGCCACGCAGATGAGACAGGAAGCCATGAAAGCTTTTCTGGGAACAGGTCTGGACGGGAACATGCCAGCCACTGCAGATATTTACGGTCCTTTTGTTGGAGGGGAAGTCAGCTGTTGTGACGACACGGTGACAGTAAGTGCATGTGTAAACTGAGACCCCCCCCCCCCCCGACAATACGACTGTAACAGATACAAAAAAACTGATGTATGATTTTTAGGATTCTCGTGTGTGGTCCTCAGAAAGCCACGATTCAAGACGTCTCTTTGCTTTCGTTCCTCAAAGGCTGTCCTCCTTTAAAATCAAAGTTTTCTTTGACAACCTCGAAACGAACGAATCCCGTCTCACATTCGGCAGGCTGGAGCACAAGTTTTCTGCTCCAGTGTGACGCAGCTAACATGAGGTTTTGTCTGTTGTTTCATCCAACTGAGAAAAAAAAGTGCCAAAAAAAAAAAATAAAACAAGGCTTCACCACTTCTTAAAGAGCCATTGCGAGACAAAATGAGTTACAATCAAGAATGGAGTCTCTTGTTTTTGTTTCCACTATTCATTACTCTTTATTCTGGTACATCTGTGTGGAAAATTAAAAAAAAAATTGTAATCAAGCAAGTAAACAAAAAAACAGAACAAAACAAGCTTCATATATTTCTGGTAAACAAGCATAAACTCAGATGCTGTAAAACTGTGAGGATTTGAAGACCCAAACACAGACGCAGCAGCAGGCACGACATCCACTCTGCAAGTGGCGGCATGCCAGAGGGATGAACTCCACCAACCCTCCGATTTTCCGTCCTCTGTTCCTACAAAGTCTCCTCTTTTCATTCATCAGCACATCAAGAGGGGAAAAAAAACCACAGCCTTTAAGAAAAAAAAACACAAAACAACAAAACAAAGAGAAACACTCTCATCGAGATTCCAGAAACTGCGCCTCAAGAAATGTAGTTAGGAAATACGGAGGATCAAAGGGTTGGTTTTATCCATCGCCCCTTTGGGATTTCTTACAGAAAAAACAAGAAATAAATTTTGGAACACCGACTCCGCTTGTTCAAAACGATTGTGGGTCTTTACGACACTGTTTAAGTATCGGGACTCGGACCAGACCCTCGTCTGTGTTTTATGGCATTGTTTGGAGACTGCACACAGTCAGAGCCAAAGAGTCAAACTGTGGTCGTGTGTAGATGTATTAAACAAGGAGAGTTCATGTGTCCCGGCCCCTCATAGTGAGGGAGCTTTTAACCAGCCAAACATCATATCTAAAGAGGAACAACATATCAAAGATGGATATTTTTTAATTGGTCACATTAACAGTGACAGAGCTTCAATTTTCAGCTCCATGAGAAATGCATATTTTCAATGTTTGTGCAACTTATTTTAACAATATGTGTCAATTTGACTCAAGTAATCACATCACGAACTACAACTCAAATGGAGGTTTTCTATCAGTCCCTTCTGTGCCTCACTTTGCTCCCCTAAGGTACAGTGTCCGTCACTGACTGGAATTTTGTGACCGCTCCGAATTCAGACAAGGCAGGCAACCTTTGGTGTTGGTCTCGATGTCGTCAACACGGTGAGAGACAAAGAACATCATCACATCGGTTCTCCATTGTTGCAGTGTGCACGGATCGCATCGAGGCGGCACACGAGTCGCCCTGCTACGACGGCACCACACATGCTAAGGCGGGACAGAACTGTAATGGAGACACAGCTGAGCCGGGTGGCGTCATGCAGTGTGAAAGCTGGGCCGAGAAGGAACTCATGGAAAGCCAAATAACAAACGGTCCTGTATGATACAAGGTGAAAAAATATGCAACTAATCAAGATTCATAAAATGCAAAAAGATGAAAAAAATAGCAAACAAAATTGCAGCTGCTCTTATAAAGCTAACCCAATTTTTTTTTCCCAAAACAGAAGCAGTGATAAAGCTTTAAAAACCCACCACTTTGGCCCCCCCGGAGACGACAAGCTGCAGCTCAAGCAGTTCTGACCTTTCACTATCCAACGCCTCGGAGATCTGGCTGAGATACGGGCAAATCTGCTGCCTGTGAATCTCAAACAACTGTGCAAATTATTCGCTAAGGCAGAAGCAAAACGACAGCAAGAAGCAGAACACAATGAAAAAGGAATGATCGAAATTAAATTCTGTTTCGAGCAGTAAATGCTGTTTGTCAAGCACTGGTGTAAAGTGGCAAATCCTGCAACTATGCTACACATGTTCTATATCTTTAAAGTTACGGATAAGACAGAAGCTATGTAGAACTCAGTCGTAGACTTTATATATCCCAGGTTGAAAATATATCCCTTATCTCCTCTTCATTTTACACAAATGTCACCCTGAGATTTGATTAAACTGAATGTCCTTTCGAAGGGTTTCGAGTTGTCCTCAACAGTCCGCCAGCTCTTATTATACATTTCCCACGTAAATCCTATAAATACAATAATCCAATAACTATTGTACTGACCATTATTTACACTCTGCTGCACTTACACCCTACGTCTCTAAACAGAAGGAAACAACACATCAATCCATGACACAGCGAACGCTACAGACACCACTGATATCAAGTCTGATGAGGGATGCGGGTGAATCTCCTGCAGCGGCAGCAGCAAGAATCGTTTTCTCTTTACAATGTTTCAAGTATGACGCACGTGAGGTCATGCTATCACAATGTGTGCAGCAGTTTGATGACTTGAGACGGACAAGTGTGCTGCTGGCGATACAGCATCTTCTCCTCTACGTTATTGCACATCTATGTCAATAAAGTTTTGTGTTCGCACATCTCCGAATAAAAAATTTAAATATCTCCTCTCTAGATTTAGTAATGGCTTGTGGAACAACACAATTGGTCACTAGTTCGCTGTATTTCTATGTAATAGTACTGGGTAAAAAAAGAATCCACTGGCAAACTGAAGTTGGTGTTTAAAGGAGGCAAGTTGCATCATGAGAAACACCAAATAATCAAGACCTACTCGTGGTTACAGCAAGTACTCTGAAAGACATGGAGATATACTGTATGTACCGGTACTCAGGTGGACCCCAGGACAACGCCACCGCCAACGATGCGTTTCCGCATCCAAAGAAACGTAGTGAATGTGCGATTTGCAATACAAAATCATGTAGTTTAAACTTGAAATGTGAAGATTTCCTAAGTTAAAAATGCATAAGAAGAATCGAGAAACTTCAGCCAACAAGCATGTTGGAAACCAGACTCAACATGAAAATGCTTTTTTGTGTGTGTGTGTGTGTGTGTGTGTGTGTGTGTGTGTGTGTGTGTGTGTGTGTGTGTGTGTGTGTGTGTGTGTCTTGGACCTGACACACTCTCCTCTGCCTTCCACCATCACTGTGAATCCTACTGTTCAACTCGAGTAGGAAGCGATGTATCGATCCATTATTCCCTTCACTTGTTTGCCTTCAGTTTCAGCTGAGCCACTTTGGCTTGTGCCAGTTTCAGGTGAACGTCTTGCGGCCTCTCGAAGAAGTTGACTATTGCCGGCTCGTTGAGCAGCGAGGCCAGAACCTGCTCGAACGAGAAAGACCACTCGGTCTCTGAGCGCTCCGGCGCTGCGTCCTGACTGTGCTGGGAGCCGGAGGTGTTGGAGCTCCCCGGGGAGGTGGAGGCCTCTTCGGTCGGAGACTCCTCCTCCGCAGGCGTAGCAGCAGCAGCAGCAGCGTCAGCATCAGCAGTAGCAACAGCGGCAGTGTTGGCAGGCGTTTTGGACTGTGGTGGGCTGCTCGGCTCCTGCAGCCTCCGTCCCAACTCCTCCATCCTCAGGAGGAGGCTGGTCACGTGGGCCACGGCCCGGTACAGAGGCTCCTCCTCGGGATCGCCGTGGAATATGTTGTAGAGCGTCTTGGAGAACTGGATGAACTGAGTCTGGGAGAGAACAAAAAGCCAATTAAGCATCACACTTGATTTTCCTGTGAAAATATGGGCTTATGTTGTCTTTTCAGTCAATAAACAGCTTGACTTGCCTGATTGATTCGAGGCAGATCCTTGATGGTCTCTTCTTTCTTCAGAATTTCATTTTGCCATTGTTTCAGGTAGGCCTGCAGGTCAACCTTTCCTCTTCCTGCACATTTAAAAGAAATACTGATATTTACAGAAAATCTGTCAAGCTTATGGAGAGCGTTCAATGTAAGCCATCATTTGTTTACCTCTTTCGGGGCTTTTCCTTATCACACCATCTTCTGGGAGATCAAACGCTAAAATGACAGCAAGTTGTGAACAAACAGTAAAAATAATCACCGTTCCAGTCAAGTGTAAACACAATATTAGGACAGAAATTAGTGAGAAAGAAGGAAACGTTAAAATGTGAGGAAAGAGTAAAAGAGGCTAACCAGTGAATCTACTCAAGTGAGAAGAGTCTTCAGTCACTGGGATAAACTGTTGGATCGTTTGCTCCTTTAGGTGCAAAGGACTACCTGTGAAAGCTAAAACAAACTCGTTGTGAGGAGACAGGAAAGGAGACAGTGACAGAGAAGGCACACGGAGAACGGCGAGGAGGATCCACAAAGGGCTTCGGTGACGTCGAGTAACTGAAATATTTCTGTTCTCGTGAAATAAATCAAAAATATTGGGATGTTTTACTGCTTGAGTACAACTGCGGCAGCAGTTATCTTCTTGATTGGATTGAATATTTTTGATTTGCACCTTTACATGGCGTACATAAATAAACTAATGATCCAAATATCAGATAAGAGTGAAAAAATAGACGCTGCTCATACTGCTATTACTAGAAACGTGATATACCTCCAACGTGAGATACTTCTATGACCCCACCCACTCAGTGACTATGTGGGCGCATGCATGCGTATCAGTTAACATGCCTGGATTAAACAATTACCCTAACGGGCCAACGGTGTCATTTTATTTGTCTAATAGGTTCATGGCACATTAGCAGCGCAGCCTGAGGACTGTTGCTGAGTACACAGGACCTTCTCTCTCATCAGTTGTAAACAAGATTCACTCTTAATGTTCGCTAATGATAAAATATACAAAACGACATGAAACGCAGTGAAGTCATCTTCATGCTCGCATTTCTATGTTTATCAGTCATATCCAAGAACAGTAAAACCTGTGAACTGAAGGCTGAATGAAGCATGAATGTTACACTGGTGACGTAACCCAGTGGACTCTGAGTGACGCTAAAGTGAATCCAGCTGCTGTGCTGCGACTGAGAAACCTGCAGACTCTCAGCTGTAAATAGCTCATGATTTCATTTCGCTGATCACTGGAGTGTTTGGCCCCATTCCAGAGCATTCGATTCAGAAAAGGGAACTGCACGTAACACGACGGAGCTCCGGGCCCGGGACACAAACGTAAATGGAGCCTCTCCCCTCTCGTCTCGACTGCGTCACCAGGATGTGACCTGTCCTTGGTGCTGAAGCTGCACGCGCTCTCCGGCAGACACAAAATAGGCTTCTGCCGTTTGATGCTCATCGTCCTGGCACTTCACAAGCGGTGACTCAGTCGCTGTCTGTTGCTAAGCTGTCAGTGGTGATTCGAGCAGTTCCTCCCCAGCACAGATCCTCTTTTTGGGGGTAATAGCCCCCCTGCAAAATGCCCTCTCTGGTCCTCACACCCAGCGTTGCCATGGCGAGCTCTTTCACCCGGCGTGGACTATTCTTACTCCTGCCTCCAAGAAGGCTTTGCCACATCATGCAAATAAGAGATGCACATTCAAGGACGGATCCCTCCCTTGGGCAGCGTGCTCACTCAACAAACGCTGAGTTATGGGCTGGATTATTGAAATGACAACTCCTATATTTTGAAGCCCTGGAGACCCCCGACTGACGTAACGCGATCTGACCATGTGTTTCACTCTGAGCTGCGTCTGTCGGCCTGCTGCTCGAGTGTCACGCCTGTCATGTTGCTGTGTTGGATGCAATTTGGAAACTGCAAAGAATCCGCTGTGAGAAGATTTGCTGCACTTGAACGATGAACCTGCAGGAGTCACGTCATCACTCAGCGTGTTTGGTGGGAGAACGAGTCAGCGATTCAAGATTTCACTGTGTGGACGGGAGCGTCGGTGCAACAATAAGAAAATAATGAGACAGAGCGAAGATAAGTTACAGATCACTCACCTGGTGGCAGGTGGAGCTTGAATAGAAATTTCAGCTTATTTGTGAACGATCCACAGAATAAAATATCTGTGGAGAGAATAAACGGTCTGTTATGACAGCAGGGGACGCCGAGGTTAAAAGCTGCATCAGTGAAGGGCGTGAAATGAGGGAGCGTACCAAGGGTACAGCAGAACTCTTTGAAGTTGATGAGGCCGTCCTGATTCTCGTCTATCAGGCGGAAGACCCAGAGGGAGAGGGTGCTCTTAGTGGCACAGAAGCCCCACGGCTCCAGCAGGGAGAAGAGCGAGCTGAACTGCTGGAAACCCAACTGGTACTGCTCCAGATAGGCCAGGCTGGGGTCATGATGGAGCAGGGCGGGACTCTTCATCGTCCAGTAGCAGCAAAGGAAATGTTGCCTCTGAAATAGGAGGAAAAACAAAGGATGACCCTCCGACGCCCTTCAGATCTTGTCCTCCGTAAAGGAACAGTGTTAAAAATTTGACTCACTTTGAACAAATTGTAAAGCTCATCAAGCTGTGAGGCGTTAAACCGGACTTCTTGGGAAACCACCCGGATCTGCAAACAGTTCAAATCAATCCAGTCAAAATCAATGCTGTTGGCAAGTCACAGACCGCAAA
>JAUESE010000008.1:6510819-6522048 GCA_032274725.1 Malacoctenus triangulatus
CCGTTGCTTCATAGGAAATAGAAGTGTGAGGACTGATTCAGCCCAGGAAATTGCAGCAATGTTTTTTGAACAGCTCAGCAACATGAGTAACGGCTGATGCTATGATGTTATATCATTGGTTTAGGTAACACAGTTTAACAGTGACTACCAGCACAACATTTAAGAAATTGCCGAATCCAACACAATGTATGCATGATGTGTAAATGCAGAAATGAGCCACAAGTGTGCCAGAAAAGCATTGACTGAAAGCATTGGCTGTTGGCTGCACAGTGAGACTGCTGTCAGAACTCTGTCATTGATCCTTCTCTTGTTTGTGCAGGAAGATACTGTCACATTCTTACTCACAGTGAAGAGACAGCAAATAATGATTCTTTACTTGTTGGAGTGTGTCTTAACAATCAGACATTTAAAGAGAGAAGCGGTACATTTTCCACATCTATTTGTACATGAGACGTTGTGGGATATTTCACCACTCGGTGTTTAGAGGATTTTGCTAAGGGAAAGGGACGTCACCCCCTGCTGGTGCCACAGTTGATATGATTATTCTCTCAACATTTGACTCAGTGTTTAACTCAAAAACTACAGAACGAAGCTTGCAATAATCTGTGACTGCAGGTGTGTGATATTTTTTAATCATTCAGATAAAATCTTGCGATCTGTCTTTTCCTTAGTCACATAAAGCTACATTCCGGAGTGTTGTTTATTACCCAATACTTGTATTTTTGTTTATAAGGGTTCGCTTGAAACGTAACCGATTTTATTTAACGCCACACATCGAGGAAAAAAAACTGCATTTGTTCATGTTAATGCTTATTTAGACATTTATTGGCACGCTGCTCGGATATATTGCATCTTTAAACTAGTAAATAAACACCTATCAAAACAAACTTCGACGCACTCAATGGCTGTCGCACAGATGACGTCATGACAGGGGGACCCTGACGGCTCAGCGCGGATTTTAAAAACAGTCTTCCTGAGTGGTTTAGTCGGAAACTTTGCGTCAGGTTGAGACATTTTTTGTGGAAGCGTCACCTATAAACACCGGCTGCGTGTGTTACGTTAAGCTGCTAATTTCGTGGACGTTTGGTTTTTGAAATAAATAGTGACGCAATCAAACAGCATCGCGGGGCTTGTAACGGCGTTAGCCTACGGTAGCTCAAAGTTCGCTAAAGTAAACGTCTCACTTTATTACTTAAACTATTGGTTTAAAGTGAGGCCCTTACAGTGTAATATTAATTGATGTAATTCTGAAACAACGATAGAGTCTTTGAGTAACTTTTAACGTTCGTAGGTTATGAAACTACTGCCAATTAAAAGTTAGCCTACAAGCTAACGTGGGATGGTTTGTTGACATCGACACCGCAGCTTCCTATCAAGAAGTCCGTGACACTAATGATCGACCATGGAGGATAACTCCTCCTGTTCTTCGGTGGTGACTGGTCCTCCTCACGCCTCCTTCCTACAGAGGTTGATGGATCGGTTATCGTCCTCAAACTGCTTGAGCCTCGGACCAGAGGACGCGGCTCCCGTGGCTGTCGTTTCTCTTCAGCGGTACCTGTCGGAGCAGACCGACGCTCAGCAGCAGCAGGCTGACAGCTACAACTACGACCTGACGGTCACTGACGGAGTCTGGCGAGCCAAATGCTTCCTGCACCCCGGCTTGAACCAGCTGGTGCACAGAGACGTCCTGCGGACCGGGGCGGACGTCTGCATCACGCAGTGCTCCTTTGTTTACAACGAGCGGAGGCTGGGACACGGGTACATCTGCGTGGAGAAGCTCAGGTGCGGCGCCGGGAGCTCCGCCATCCTCCCCCGGATAAACGACGTGTCCTCGCTGCCCGTGCTGGTGAAGCAGGGCATGGAGCGGAGCGTGCTGCTGCAGAGCGACGCCCCCCTCCAGGTGGGCCGCAAGCACTACCTGTCCCTGTGGAACAACGACGACCCGGAGGGCGACATCTGGAACTCGGAGCCCCCCGCTCCCAACACACTGCTGGACGGTGAGATGAGGAGCTCCGACCCCTTCTGTCACACTCATGCTGATGTCCCACGTCGTTCATGTTACTGCAGGGAACCCGTCATCAGCCGGAAAGAGACACGTGTGGACACTTTAAACCTGGAAACGGAGCACGTGACTCATAACTAGTTATTTACAAATAAATTTTTTGATTAATTTTCTAGACAAAGTTTAGAAAATATGACGAGTCTCTTATAATATTTGATATAATCTGATATAAACTTTTTGTTTCAAACATTTTTTTTAAATATCACAATCATTACATTTATATTTATCTTTTTAAATAGATTTCTTTGCTTTAATCATATTTCATATCCATGCGTATATTTATTTTGATGTCTTGACTTTCGCAGGACAAATTAGAAAAGCCTCTGGCAGCTACGTTGGATGATTGAAACACTTGATTTGTTTTCACCAGTGTCCCAGGTGATGCTTCTCTCCAGTCTGGAGTCCTGTTCCAGGGACACATGGAGAAATCTTCCTCTCCTGGTGAAGATAATCCACAAATCCAGACTGCGGTATTATGGGAAGTTTGGGCTCAGGATTGATTACCCGTACCAGGTGAGTTGGCCACATTTGTCCCTGTTTGATGCCGATCACATCTTGATTTTCTTTCCATCGCCATCGGCATTTCTATTTTCTTTTTTTTATCTTCCAGGCGTACTTTGAAGTTGCTGACCAGAGTGGCACCATGTCTCTCGTCCTGTGGAACGAACTTTGTCCGGAGTTCTACCAGAGACTGAGTGTCGGCACGGTGCTTCACCTCCAAAATTACAGCCTGAAGCAGAGCTACTCAAACCGATCGCGCCCTCAAATGGACCATCACAGGATGAAGATGTTCAGCTCCGTCGGTACGGAAACACCCAGTGGACACGATCTTGTTGGCAAAAGCGATGACAGCCTTTCTGTTTCCTGTGTTGTGTCAGGTTTGCTCTGTGTGATGGGACACGTGAGCGATACTCTCTGCTTACGCGGTTTGTCTGTGTTTTTTCAAGAAATCTGCCTGAACCCTCGTAACCCGACTGCGGTCATCACCGTGGTCTCTCCAAAGAATGTCCAGCCTCAGTGGATGCTGCCTGACGTCTCCTACCAGTTCACCACCAGGTGCTGAACTCTGTTCTACAAGCCAGTCTTGTCTTTTTTTTTTTCATTTTGATCATCTTGTGTTCCCGAATTGTCATTTAATTTCCATAAATGTTGGATTGATGTTACTTTCTGTTGCTTGATTTTGATTTCCTCTTCTGTGACTCCTTACAGGTCGGAGCTGGACAGGCTAGCGAACAATTCGGCATGCGATGTCATCGGTTTGGTAACATTTGTCGGCCGAGTTGAACGAGTGAAGAGTAAAGGGAATAAGGGTGAGAACTCGCCTGGAGATTGTTGCAGAAATCAAATGGATGGAAGTGGGTCAAAATTCCTTCCTGGGTTTGATTGTGAGCTGAACGTTTTCCTTCAAGGTCCAGAGAAATACTGGTCGTACCGCTGGATCCACGCGGTGGACGGGACGTCCGAGCACCCCTTCATCCTGGAGCTGTTCTCCTCTTCTCAAGGCGAAACCTTCAGTCGAATTTGTCCAAGTAAGTCGGCCAACGACTGGGATCTGTTGGCTCCACCCTCACATGTCGACAGTTCCCGTTCCTCTTGAAACACATCCACCTGTCTTCTGCAGTGACTTACCTGGTCTGCACTCAGATGAGAGTGTGCCAAGTGGAGGGCTCCCTGCCGTACCTCACAAGCAGCTGCGAGACTGAGATGTTCATCACTGGTCAGTCAGCGCAACTGTCGCAAGAAAAAAAGGCCCGATAAAACTTGGCGACGGCGTTGGTGGGCGTGAGCCGTTCTTCATCCGTGTCCCCAACAGGCTCCCACAGAGGTCAGCCGTATGTGAACGACCCGACGGTGAAGAGCTTCATCCAGTGGACCAAGACTCAGAAGGACAACGTTGTGCTCCGGAGGACGGCTGTTGGCGGCCATTACTGTTACCCCCGTCCTCCACGGAGATTCACGCAGGCGGTGGCTGACACCTCAGGTGAGAGGAGGGGGACAGGACGGTGGTCCGGCTGGGCAAATCCACAACACTTCACACCTCATGTTACAGTTTCAGTCCTGTGTGTAGTGTGATGTACGACAGAAAGAAGCGAGGATTTCACGTTGAAAGATGTGCGTCACACATTCCTGATTAACAACCCCGTCCTGATTCTCAGTTCCCCTGGTTGCTGCGGTGGATTTGAAGCAGGAGCTGGAGTCCCTGCAATACAGAGAGCATAAAAAACTGGCAATCCAAGGACAAATCACTGCAGTGAGGTACATGGAGAGGCCAAAGACAGCAGGTTCACAGAGAACACAAGAGGTAGGCGTTAGTTCAAAAGCGTCTTATTTTTCCGAAAGATGGAAGTGTAAGAAGGCGTGTTTCCTGCAGGTTTCTGATGATGCATGCGAGCAGGAAGCAGCGGATCGGTCCCCGACAGCTGCGCAGACGGCCACTTCGACGTCTTCCTCTCCCTCTGGCAGTTGCTCGGCAAAAAGACGGAAAGGAGCGATCCTCGCGAGGTACAATTTGTCTTCAGACTCCCCCACGCTAAAAGTTTCCAGACAACTGACGAGATGTTTTCTCAGGGAAATCGCCCAATCCTCCCGAAAACCCAGGGGCGCTTCGGCCAAAAGGTGAACGAGGCGCTCCCGCCATCCTTTCCATCAGTTCATCAAACCTGTCAGCCGTCTGGGGCTCACGTGTGTTTCTGTGACAGGAAGCTCCTGTATGACGATGCAGAAGACGAGGACACACGGGAGGACGGAGACAGTGACTCTGCATGTGAGGCTGAACGCGTTGACCGCAGTTTACAAGAAGAACGTCCAGGTGGAGGTGAGCGACCGCAGCTCCACCCTCACCACATCGTCTCTTGTGACGTCGCAGGCAGTCTGATGAGTTTGTGCTTCCACAGATTCGAATGTCTTGTATTGGGAAAGCAGCAGCTGGGCCGCACAACAGCAGGCAGTGTCCGAACACTTGTCCCAAGGCGGCCTCTACGAGGACAGCGTCTCTCGACAGTTCACGTTTGACGAGAGAGACGTCCTCCTGCAGTGGGGAAACCTTCAGCCCACGCGGTGGACACCGGAGTACTGCACTGACACCGTCCCACCGGCCGCATGTCCAAGATACTACCAAGTCACAATATTAGGTAAACTAAACTCGCGCTGTTGCGCAAGTCAGGCCGCTTTCCTCCCTTTCTTACGCTTTCATGTCGGAAGTGAGACGCCGCTCTGTCTGACTAACTGTGAATGTAGGCTGCAGCTTTCCAGTTCTCCTGCTTCGTCATCTCAACCAGAAAAAATGTATTCAGTTTTTTTCCTTTTTAAAAAAAGCAGCGAAAAGCCTTTTTGTGTTATTATATTACTCACGTCATCAGTGAGTCACTCATAGGTGGAGACCTGCTTTTGGTGGAAACTATGTCACACAGTCAGAGGTGTGACTCACCTTAAAAACAAAACTCCACCGTTCTTATGAGGTTTTTACTTCTTCATGTGTCTGTTATCACCTCTGTGTTAGTAAGACTTCTGTCTTTGAGCCTGTACATGATGGAAAAAAAAAAATTAGTTGTCATTTGATTTCTCCAACAGGCCTTAACAAACAGATCGCCGTCGACGCCGCCTATCTCCCCGTGGCGCGCGCCGACGAGCCGCGGGCCGTCGGCCTCCCTCAGGACCCCCACGGCAACACCATGCTGTCCTGCCTCTCCTCGGGGTTCCTCTGCCCTCTCAGCGACGCGGCCAGCCACAGCGAGCCAGCGCTCCCGGAGCCGGGTAAGCGCAGAGCAGCGCCACTTTCCCCCGCGCGACGCGCCACTCAGGGTTTCTAACACTCGCTCGCTGTCTTGCAGAGGAGATCATGGCTGCCGCCGGCGAGCTGGAGGACTTGCACGTCGTGTGCATCTTGGACCTTTGTCATCTCGGAGGCGACGAGGTGGAAATCTTGATCAATAAAGTGTACCGAGTGGCTGAAGTTTCCCTCGACTGACGGCGTGACGGGAGAGGACTCGTCTGCAGTAATCATGTGACGAAACTTTGGACAGAGAAACTAACAGAAACCTTTAACTTTTTAAAGTGTTTTTCAGCAACATCAGTCACATATTGTAAAATAACATGGTGAAGTAATGAGAAAATGTTCAATAAAAGAAAGAATTTTTAGTATATTTCACCCTATTTTTATTTTAGTTCAAGTTTGTATTTTTCTACCTTACTACCATTTCTCACTGTACAGTCTATTTATGAATAAGTAAAGGTGTTTGCACACTTGAAATATGTGTATGCGTGTTGGATCAGGTACGATGCAGCAACACTCTGAACTCAGAGGGGCTCCTCTCTGTTTTTATGTTGCTCTGGATCCACTGGAGTGATGAAAGCTTTCAGAAAATGTGCTCAGTTTCGTGTGAAGGTGCAGAACAAACAGGCGCCTCTTTGATCGGATCTCAGTCTGAAAAAGGACTCCCACGTTCTGATAATTCAGAAGGGTTCAAGTTTTGGTTCTTGAATTGGTCGGCGTGCAATGACCTCGAACCGCCTTCGATGGAAAGTGTCGGGTCCAAAAATGTCAAAGTTAAAACATTTAAATTAGCAGTATTCACTTTATCTAATTTTTGCACAAAAAAAGTGTATTTTTCATGAAGGATATTAAAAAAAATCCTGTTTTTAAGGGAAACAGTTTCATATTTTCAGACCAGTTAGGTGTTTTGGACACAACTAGAAAACATTTTCCAATACTGGCCCTGCTTTTAATGTGAAATGTTCCACAATAACTTTCTAAATAAGAATAACAATCCATATGTTTAAAAATATTTATTTTCATATATATTTCACAATATCCAGGATGATTTATAAATAATTCAATATATCATAATTAAATGTCAAGATATTTTAGAATGTAAACTTAATTTGTTAATTTCTTTTGAAAACAATGTTAACAATATATTTAAAGCTTATTTTGATGGTAAATACAGAAAATAAACAAACCGTACAAGTGACTGTGCAACACCAACTTGAATGCAAAAAAGCCTCACCTCCTCTAATAAGACACTTCATTATCAGTTACAAAAATTACTTTAATTTTAAAATCATGTAACATACATGTGTAATCTAATAGACATATAAAATAACAACTATGTTGCCTAAAGTTTTGTTGTTTTTTTTACATTCTATTATACAATATATTCAACGAGTCAATGTTTGTTTCTGCACTGAAACTTCAGATTTATATATATTTCTACAAGGTTGGTTTTGTTCATGGAGAATCTCACAGAAAGCATTGATCTGACTGTCTGACTGTCCACTCACACACAAAGTGTCAGTCTTTTTTTTGACAAATCAGAAAGAAAAAAAAAAAGGTACAAGGTAAATGTGACTCGGCTCAAATGACTTCAAAGAACAGGGACACGCGATGAAAAAGCCCACGAAGAAGAAGCGAAGCCTCCTGAAAGGAACGGAGAGGTCGGAGAGCGAGCGTTGCTGACCAAAAGGAAAATGGTGGAGCCGGCTGAGCGGGTGGATTATTTACAACAACTTTGTGAAGCAACACACACCTTTTCAGAATGAGAGCTCTGGAAATCTCCCGAAAGCAAAAATAACTTTGATGGAGCACAGTGGATCTTTAATGAGTTTCCCTCAGTCATCTTTGCAAGGCAAACAACCAAACAGGTACTTTGTGTACAAACATGATCGGAAATCTCTTACGGACGCGTTCGAGCTGAAGTTGAAAGGAAATTTAGCGAACTCCTGGATAGTGGAGTGAGACTCTGCTAAACTAAGATGTTCTCCTGCCCAAAAAAAAATGTCCTTTTTTTCAGTAGTTACAAGAAAGCGACTAAAGGAAAACAAATACAGTTGTCTATGGCACCTCAGAGTTGCTGGCTGAACCGAACCTTTGTTTTGATTTTACAGACTTGTGGATTCAAATGTTTTCTGGTCAGGTAAAAATGCCACTTTTACCAGTGACGTCTTAGTTTTTAACTGGATTTCTTTCAGCATTACACTTCCTTTTTTCTGTTTTTATCATCATGAACATATGACCTTCTACTCCAAAGCCATCGTGCATTTTTTTTCATGGTGATGGACAAAAAAAAAAAACGAACACTCTGCATCACATTCCCATGCAGACATAGTCCCATGTAATCACTGCAACCACAGACTTCAGTGGACACATTTTGTACCCTTTGAAAGAAAAGATACTGCTGATATCAAGAGCTGAAGGAATGTTTTCTGTTAAAAAAATACTTCCATATAATTTACATGGTACAATGGCTTATTATACACCTCTATATACATCGTACATCGGTTCTGAAACAAGTTACAACAGTATAAATTAACATTCTTCTCTTCAAATTGACATTGCACATAGAAAAGTGTAAAACGGCACTGAATGTACACGTAAGTGTTGCGCCTTGTCGTCCAATAGGAACAGCACCAGTCTTCAACAGGAGCCAAAAGTCAAAGTGTGTGAGAGATCAAAGTGTTGCAAAGCGTCCCAGGGCCGGCATGTTAAAATATATAAAGAGTAGCACGAGAACCACAGTGAGACGTTCAGGAAACGTGGGGGCTTTTTCATTTTTTTCCTGCTGAGATTTTGTTTTTTTTCCAGCACTGGAAATAAAGTCAGACGGTGGCACTGGCAGTTACTAAGCGGCGTATTGTCTGATTGTCACCAACAAAAGCGGGATGAACGTATGTTCATTACTGCATTTTCCTCTGTTTTGTTTTTCCCAACACATTGTTGGACTGCTAATCTGGCTTCACTAATGTGCCCCAATCCCCTGTGGAAACAGCCGTCGTCCCATTGTGATGGCACCGCTGCAATCTGACGACACATTTGTGGAAGGACAGTATGTAAGACGTAATCCCAGCCACTGATTAGTCACTGCAGTGTCCAGTCTGTCCTCAGTCTGACTCACAAAGAGTGTCGGCAATCTGTTCTTGAGCCATCGTTGTGTTTACTGCTTCGTACATCTGAGTGTTGGCACATTCAAACTCATCCTGAGGACAAACTAGACAGCAGAGGGACTTCCTGCTCCCTGTTGTGGTACACAGTGGTATTACAACGCAGATCTGGTTTGGGCTAAAGTTTGGTCGTTCTGCCAACTCCAGTCGATAATTTTGGACATGACGTCACAACGGTTGTTTCTTCACACCCAGCCGAATGATTCGACACGAGGATACATATCGAACCTTTCGAAAAACAAAACAAGGCAGCATCCCAACAGGTTTGCGTTTGCATTCGTCTTTCAGTTTCATCGCTGGGTGCAGTTTCTAAAGCCGACGATTTGTCGCACCCACAAGGATTTCTCTTCACCTTGGTGAGTTTCTGTGAAAAAAGGGATATTTTTTTTTTCCAAAGATTGCGAATGAATGAAATTTGTCAACAGCACAATGAGCTCGTAACACCTTGAAATATTGAATACCAGATTGGGAACAAAAAACAGTGTGTGGTGCTCGACAGTCGAACGTGTGATATTTTCTGTGCAGGCCACAGCTTCTTCCTCCACGCATCCGCCGGGGGAATGCTGGTGGAAGAGCTCGCGCTGTAATCAAATGCTCAAACAAACGGAATTGTGATGCTGTTACAGACAAATCATGGAAAAAAGACCGACAACCTGTGCAGCAGTTTGCTGTAATACGAGCGAATTCTTTCTGAAAGTGGGGCAACACGGAAGGACGTGCTGACATTTAAAGGTCTGAGTGAACTCAAATAAAATCAACTCTATGTAGAAAACTACTTTCTTAATCCCATATAGTGTTTAAAATATACAATAAATAAATGTGATCTTTCATTTATTCTTAGGAGGGTTGCAGCAAATGACTTTCATCGATTAGGTGCTCTGAGTATAGAAAGAGTCGGGACTTCCTGGACATGTAAAGGTTGTAAAAATCACCCATTATACATATATATCTATCTGTGATTCACCCAGTACAAAATCTAAATGTCTTTTATTTAAATCTGAGGTGGAAAATAATGGATTATGACCTTATGAAAATAGAGCTTTGTATTCCAAAGGGACCTGAGCTGGATTTTTAAAGCCGTAATCAGACAAAACCATCAAACTGCATCATAGACGCACCATGACTGAAGGCACAGTATAATTTCCTCCCCCTCTGGTCGCCCGTTGGAGCGCGCAGCTCGTGAGAAGCGCATCTTCCGAGCTCTGTTGTCATTCTGTGTGAGAAGCGGTGGGACAGTTGCAGAACTTCCTCCTCAGGCCCAGATTGAGGCTTTAAAAATCTAGATAGACCTTTTTATTGTTTCTAATATTTGGGGAGCTTGACCCCTCCGCTGGCTTCAAGTTCTTCGCTGTAGTGTCTAAATTCCTACGAAACCTGACTTTTGATATGGCGATCATCTCAGAACTGCACAGTAAAGCCTTATCTGTGGTGACTGGTGGTGGTCCTTCTATCGGACCACTGTTTGGGAAACAAAAACGGGGAGCAATGGGACGTTTGCTGACTGAAATGTGGACTTCGCGTGGACACGAGCTCTTTCTGAGGTCGAACCCTCTTCACTGAAGGTAAAAGCCCTCTTCGGGGTGATGATGCAGCGCTAGGGGAGGCGTGTCAGGCTGTAGAATTATAAAAAGTAATCTCACTATCACCAGTGGACAAAAGAGAACATCGATTCACAGGCAAAAATAAATATTCTACTTTTGGATCGGGGGTGGTACCAAAGTGCAAACAGAGACTTAGAAGCAAACTCTTTCAGACGAGAACTTCCACATGTACGCATGTAAAAATGCCTTCTGAAGAGCCGTGATAATCCACTTGTTCCAGCAGTTCGACTGACGGCCCGACGCCTTCTCTTTAGGTCCGGGAGGTGACGTCCGGCAGGGGCAGCGGGGGGGAGGGTCCGTGCGGCCTCCTCTTCCTCCGCCTGCAGTCTGACTCCAGTGACGGGCGGGCCGGCCTCCTCCGGACGCGCAGCTCCGCCTCAAAAGTACCGTCACTGCCAGCAATTTCAAGCATCTCTAGACGTCGAGTTTTGACATCCAAATGCGGCGTCCCCCCGCCCCCAAACGGCGTGTGGGGGGGGGTTCTCGGTGCGCTGACAAAGTCCACAGTGCTACCGAGTCAGCATGTTTCGGAAGTCTGAAACGCTGCCCGTCTGGTTTTGGGAATGTTGGTATTGCCGCTGCTGCTGCTGCTGCTGCTGCTGCTGCTGCTGCTGCTGCTGCTGCTGCTGC
>JAUESE010000008.1:6541046-6556800 GCA_032274725.1 Malacoctenus triangulatus
AAGCCCCCCCCCCCCCCCAAAAAAAAAAGACACTCCCCCTTGAAAAGCCAGTGTACTTCCAGGACTTAAGTACTTCCCCATGCACTTCCCATGCTCTCTCTCTCTCTCTCTCTCTCTCCATTTTCCCCCCAACTTCCTGGTTGCTTTTCTTTCTCAGATGAAGTCCCAAATGTGGGTCAGCAGTCTGCATGACTAATTTCAAGGGCTCATAATGGACGGACTCCAAATATTTTTTTGCCGCTGTCGGATCATAACAGAAGTGGCCACAGATGCAGGCAGCGGAGCCACATGCAGCCGAGAGCGGACAGCAACGGAAAGGAGAGCGTCGGAGAGAATCTGTTTACCCTCAGATAAGGAGGAGGACAAACTTTAGACTCCACAACACGCCTATCAGTGTATGATTGTCGAAATTATCAGCACAATAGTCAGGCCGGAGTTAATGTAATTGAGCATTCTCCACCAAGTGTGTCCCACCCCACTTTTACGGATTTTACACCTTGTTTAGGGATGTAACTTAAATACTGCACAACCCGTCGAGGTTTCTTCTATACATTCCAATCATAGCGTGCTTTTATTTTGTGTTTTATTGTGGCGCGCTGTGATTTTAAGTCAGTGAGAAGAGCTATAATAATAAACCTTTACTCACGTCATCCAATGGTAATTCATAGTAAACCTTAACCACACATGCGTGGACCTTTGGACCGCCACAGAGCAACAGAGTGGAGCGACCAAAGGTTGCAGGACCTTGGTCAAGAGTTAACTGTGGTGGTGAGGGCAGGGGCTGGGGATGAGCCTCACCTGTCCCTCCTCCATCCCTCTTAAGTCTCTGGGATTCAAACCAGCAACCTTCTGGTGAAAGGTTTGCAATCAAACCTCGAACAAATGTGCGTTTCCTGTTTCACTGGAGAGCCTCCCTGGTGAGCGTTCAGTGTGACCGCTCCTCCTCGCTCCTCACTAAAAAACCCCTCAGTTCTGTGCTTCATAAGGCCACAATACAGCTCCTACTTTGATGCTTCTCCATCTCTTCATCATTTTCTTTTCTTAATTCAATCCGCTGCATTAGCGCGGATGCATTTCCCCTGATGGAGAGGGGAAGTCTCGTGACCGAGGCCAGTCGTCATGTGAGCGCGGCGCACCGAGCACATGAGAATCAACTGCTCTGACAGGTTCATCTCAGACATCAGAAAGCCTTAAGTGCATGTTCCCAATTAGACAAATGAAGCTTCTCATACAGCAGAGTGCGTTTGCTGGCCTCCTAAGTACCCACTCTGAGCAATTTTAGCCCATCCTTTCAAAGACGGAATCAGTCCTCGTCCCCGCCGACCGCGCACGATGAAAACTCCCGTGAAACAGGTTCGGAGATGTTTTCCAACAAAATAACGACGAGGTGTGAACAATGCAGTCTGAGCTCGCCGGGGGTCACACAAATTCGCTCCTGCTTTTATGAAATCCCAGCGGATGCGTTCTAATGGCCTATCTGAAATTCGTGTTTGAACAGAAAGATTTCATCACTAAAAAAGCGACTTAACTGGAGAAAATCTGGGCTTAAAAGCGGTCTGGGACTACATAATTTCAAAGTAAAGGTCAGCCAAACAGCTGCCTCTGGCACCGTCTCCGCACTTCATGTTTTATGATGAGAATTTCTGCACAGATGCCCCGTCGACCGAAGGCTCAGTGCTGAGTCCAGATTTGCACACCACTCGTCTCAATGACCATCTTAATATAATGAGTCACATTTTCCTCACAGCTGATTCAGACTGCAGCTGTTGCAGCTCTCCTAATTTTAACGGCCGAGCTGGCTTCTGAGTGGAGCCCCAAAGTGCAGAGATTCCCCCTCGCATTCCTCCCCGGAAAAACAGTGCGAACAAGAAGAAGAAGAATTCATGAGCGCGATGCATCAGTGAAGATTACTGCAAACCAGGGTGTGTATTATCTACGCTTTTTAACTCGTCAGATCCTTCAAGTTCTCGTGACTTATCGTCAATATTGTTGAAAGAGTAAAAATACTGATTTCTCATATGTGGTGATTTAATTCAAGATGAAACATTCAGGAGTTTAAAGAAAAAAGATCAAGTTAGTGGAAAAAAATGTATTAACTATTCAAATCTGTAATGTAATCAATAAGATACAAAAGGTTTGTATTAATCAAAAATTGACAGCGATCGATTTTTATTTTAACAAAAACTGATACAATCTGGTGTGACAAGATTTCAAATGTGACATTCGTGAGGACTTCAAATCGGTCATCGATCAGCTGGAAAAATGTCATGAAGTTTAAAGAAAAAAATGGAGCTGATGTGTTTACAGATTGAACATTAAGCCGTGTGTCCTTGGAGTAAAACAGGCTGGAGGTTATGTTTTTTCTTATTAGTGTTTCCAGGAATGCAGATGCACAGTGAACAAAGCAAGTGAAGTGAAGAGATCATGTGATCACTGCATATTTAAAAGCATTGGGCAAAAAAAGTCACGGCTAAAAATTTCTGTGGCTAATTAAAAATAAGATCCTTTACTATGAATCCTAATTTCACATCAAAAGCTTTTTTCTATTTATTATAAGATGGCAGCAATCGTACACCCGAAAGAAAACCTGAACTTTGACGAGTTCAAATTAGGTTGACTTCATGGGTATTTACATTGGGATCGCAAACAAATTGCTTCATAAACTGTCAAAGAGTCAACCTGAAGGGAGTCTTTTTTACCAGAGACTAATGTATGAGTTAGCTTCATGATCATGCGAGCCACAGAAACCCTGCCAGACTGTGGTTTTTTCAAGTGAATTGTGACTTCTTTCTGTGGCTGCACCACAACGCATACAGTTTCAAGCATCTCATGTGGACAGTGAGTCACCAACTCCAAACTTGTGCCAAAAGATTCAGTCCTTCGCAGTCTGCTGCGCATCTAACGAAGCAACTGATGCTTTTTTTTTTTGGTTTATTTTAATTTGTGAGTTACGCTTGACCGCAAATCAAGTTTGAGTTACCCAAGAAAATACGGGTGAATCATAGAGGAAAACCTTGTTCCATAACCCTGCTGCAGCTGAAAGCTTGTTAGAAGTCAGCATGACCAAACACAGTGAGGCAGCGAGGCGCCGCTGAGGTCCCCCACAGCACTGCACCACATTCAGCTCACACTCATTCATCGCTGGGCCTTTCTGTTCGGAGCGACCACCGTGTGATCCCACTGCTTGCTCTAGTTCCACTCTTACAGACTTGAAAGTTAAGTGGGGGGGGGGGGAGGGCACCCAGTCAGGAGGTGGAGGTTGGACAAAGATGGAGTGCGGCTGGGGACTGATGAGGACACGGCTAATCAGTCGCCACTCAAAACAAGACACGGAGCAGGAAAGAGTTCATGTGTCGAAGGGGGGAAACTACTGCAAACACAGCCGCTTAAAGGTTGTGGAGGCTCAGCCTAAAACAAAGACACTATTCAAAGTATATTGTTGGTCAGAGGAAACCAAGTCAGAAAACAAAACCTGGAGCCACCGGTCCAGATTTCAAGTGCTGCTCACACACCAACACGTGGAGGCACGCACACACATTTACACACTTTTCAGGGGCATTTCTACTTTAATTTAAAACTCGCTCTAACGTCACACAACTTCTTGTGCAACGTCTCCCGCAACCTTTGTCTGACTGCAACCATAGAGTCGTCCGTAAACATGCCTATATGCAATGATTCACCACTCGTGTTCCCATGGTGACACCGGTCCACATGGGTCAGGGTGTAGTCGGGTTCGCACACGTCCCCGCCCTTACAGGACAAGAACCGTCACTTTGAGAAAGCTTGAGACAGCCAGAGCCGACTTTAGCCTAAATTCAATCTTAGATTTTTAACCGCACAACCTGGAAACTAAACATTTGAAGGAGCAACTAGAAACATATACTTTGATATGTGTACATGTGGCTTGTACAAAATGACCTTCAGCACTGGGAAATCATGTAACTTGATGTCAATAAACTGCACAGAGAACACTCATATTTGCCAATCTGTCTAGTCGGAAGGTGGTTCACACAAAATAATGTTACAGATGAGAGGATCAAAGGTCTAAATCTTTTTCCAAACAGACATTCCCTCTTTTCTATTCCCTCGCTGTAGTTTCTCACACACCCACCTGTAGGCACCATTGGATTCTGCCACCAAAAGTTGTGTCCTTTCTCACCTCACAGATTCTGGATTCTCATAAATATGTGAAAGTGTAAAAAAAAGAAAACCGAGTGAATCTGTAGATCAGGGGCAGACTTGGGGAATCTGTCCAGAACTGCGTTCACACTTGCTGTGACACATCCTGTCTAATCAGGTTTGGCCTGCGCTCACTCTGGTTGTGTAAGATCAAGCAAATAAGGGGAAGTAGAACATCTGACGCCTTTCAAATGACATAACTTTCATAACTTCTGTTATAATGCTGTCAGCCGGGCTACGCGCGGCGCTCAGGATTGTGCTACTATTTTTACAGTCTCAGCGCTCATCAGCAGGGTGAAATATGTGCGGAGGAGTCAAAACAACAACAAAGAAAGATCCTGAGTCCTTTCACATCCTCTATATTTACTCGACCTGGGCTGAGTTCCCATTTTCAGCGGAACAGCACCGGAGTTCAGTTGGACAGCTTCTCTGATCAGCTTGTCCAGCGAGCACCGGGATGGTCGTGTTCCTTCTGACACCAACACACCTATAAAACAAGCAAGCAGTGACACTCGCGATCTTTTCAAAGGGACCAAACCGGACCAGAGCGAACACCCCCTCACGGGGCCGAGTCACCCATTCACACACGTTGGTGAGGCTGCACCTTGCTGACGTATGTCAATGTGACACCCAAATGGAAACCCATCCCAAAGCGAAGAACTGATGACTTTGGCGAGTTGCTGTGCCCATTCCAATGGCACAGCATGTTGTACAAAGCACTGTCTGTGCAGTATAGCAGCAACCCAACTGCATAAAACACACAGAGCTGGTAAAAATAGCATTAAGCTTCAGTTAATTGTTGCTTTGCCAGCAACCAACAAGTGTGAGACATCCAAGATTCATAAAGATCTCCCACATTTTTGCTGCATTATTCACCATCCGCCTACATAGAGATTAGTTTCGCTCTTTTATGTAGGTCATGCTATTGGATAATGAGATGACATTTAGTGTTCATAAGCAGGCGTCACTGCATAATAAATGCTCATTGTTGTGTTCTTTACGTCTCGGTGTCTTCATTCGGACTGTCACCGCTCGCGTTTGGGAGGAGGAAAAAAAAGAAGCTGAATTATTCTCGTAATTAATCAGACACGAAGCCATACTGCCTTGAGCTACATCTGTGGTGCTGGTATTGATGATGTCACGGTGGCCCTCTGCTGAAGCACTGACTGTCATTAATTAGACTGTGCCACTGCTGTTCACTCTGTGTTCCCATGGTAACAATGTGTGGTGTCTACTTTCCTCCTAACCGAGGCAGCTACGTCCATCAAGCTGCTGGTTTCCATTTTCTTCGAGTCGGGGAGATTTTCTCTCTCTTTTTTTTCATACGCATCATCCGAAACCCATTTCTTCATCTATTGAATATTAATAAAGTGACAAGCAACCTTTCTGCCGAGATACTTCCTGCTTTTAACTGCATCTGGACACCTGGGGAACAGCGAAGAGGCCTGATTCAACTCCGGGGCTACAAGACGAACAATGACTGGATTCATATTGATTGAACAGATCTTTTCTCTTTTCCTTTTTTGAAGTTTCAAAACAGACAAAAGAAGAAAGACGAGGCTCTTTCTGCTCAGAAGTCTGAAGAGCATTACATCAGAAATGCTCACCCCGCGATGACCAAAGAATATCGCAGGGAAACGGTTTCTCATTTGTACACCGCCGCTCTTCAGTCCTGTCTAAGTTACACAAGGCTCAGGTCAAGGACGCGTCGCACAGCGTCATTTTGTGAAGATGGCTGAAGCTCCAGACCTCAATCAAACAGCGGCGCGAGGGCAGAGGACGGGAAGAAACGACAGGAGGGACTATATCTGGACCAGTTGTGACATATTTTGAGCAAGGATTGGGAAAAAAAAAAAGGTGCCTCTCATTGAAGACACAAATCATTGTAACGTCGCCTCCTCGGCAGAGCGCTCCCACCAGCATGGTCTGTCTGAAACAAACAGCAGCTTCCCACTAATCCTCCCCTGGGCAACAGCTGAACCCTTCCGCTCTCTGAGCTGGACGCACAGACAGGACGATCCTGTCACAGCGCTCTGCAACACATCCTCACCTGCTGTGCGCAGAAGAGGAGACTAACGCACACATAAAGGCACACACACGCAAAACAAATACTCGTTTGTTCCGTTTTAATAGCAGAATCTGCGCTCTTATTTTGGTGGCATGACTACTGAAATACGGATGTAGATGCTATTATAAGTGTTTTATGAATTTATAACGAGAACTGGTCGACTGCCAACAATTTTAGTTAGCAGAGAGATCAGTCATGTTCCAACGACATTTCAGGCCATTTTTTTGTGTGTTTTTTTTCTACTTATTCACTGTTTACGTTGCAATGATGCCGTACCCAGCGGTGCCCTGTAATTACACTTTCACCACGCAGCACAAACTCACCGTGGGTGGTCGCATCCTTTCAGAGACAAAGCCGACCTATAAAGCAAACACCCCCTCCGCCAGGTAGATCCACTCTGAAATTTCCTCATAATTATGTTTTTTCAACAATTCCAAAATGAATCACCAAATTATTCCAGGCCTGTTATTGTCTGCTGCTGCTCAGGAAAAGATGCAATTACCTAAGGCAGTGGGTGAGCAAATATGTGGGTCACAATTCTAGGCCATGGGTGGAAAGGGCAGCGCAGCGCTTTCTTCTCACCACTGTCTCAAGCTCAGATCGCAGGTTACGTCTTTGATTAAATCCCCCCGGCCGCAGAAGTGCGTCGAATGTTTCGCAGAGACACTGATAGCCGAGATAATGCAACTGTTACCGGTTCGTCCGGTGAGCTCTCGGCTAAAGCAGCCTGCCGATTGTGCGCAGGAGTCTGAGGTGAACTCAAATAGCCTTTTCACGCTCGGTCCGTGGAAAAAATGACCTTATGTCTCCATTCCTATCTATTGCTGTTTCATTTTCCCTGTTATGAAACGCCACCGTCCATATTTCCCTCCTGAGCGCGCGGCGATCAGCTGCGCCAGACTGAAGCAGACGACTGAGAAGGGAAACAGCGAACAAATATCTGTCAAACAATCCAGTAAAAACAGGTTCAACAAGGGGAGCGGACGGACGGACGGACGGACGGATGGATGGATGCAACTATTCGCTGAATAAAAGTACATCTGATGGGATTATCGACAGCCACACACTGACGTTCATACATGTTTAAAGGTAATTAACATTTAAGATGACCTACAGTGCATCAAATGAGCAGTAGCACAACATGTTTTATTCACCTGTTTCCAGAGGAAGGAAAAAAAAATAAAAAGTCCACACAACAGATTCCTGACCAGGAAAGTGAGTTAATAACGTCTGAATTTTTCATGATAAAAGCCCAGTTTCATTAGTGCTCCGAGGAAAAATAGGCCCATAGACTATAGCTGCGACTATTTCCTACTTCACGCGATTCAAGTACAGAATAATCACCTGTTTTATGCTCAAAGAGGCGATCACGTCTGGTTGGTAATGCAAGCGCACCTTGGGGATAACAGCATGCATTAACAGTGAGGCACTCTGGCTCGGCTGGAGCAGGAATCACGTTTTTTTTATGATGAAAATAATTTATGATTCGTGTGAAGTGTCCTTGAGCAAACCCTAAATCACTCTCAGCTCTGTGAGTGAACGGGAAAAAAAAGAAGAAATAAAAGAACTTGTTCTTTGAGCCGCCTGTGAATAGAGGGACACACTGGTGCTGCAGATCTCTCAACATAGTCAAATGTGTTCTCGTGAGATGCATGTGAAATCAATAAAATGTTCAGCATCCTGCAGTGCATGCTAAATATAAATCACACAAATCTCCTGGCAATTGGACAATCTGGCTGGAGGAGAGCAGAGACTTCCTTAGGATCAAGCCTGAGTATATACGAGCGAAATAGCATCAGAAAGCATGTTAGAGGTGTTTTAGAGTGTGTGTTGTTTGACACTATACTTCAGTATTTTCATTATCTTGTCGATTGCTTCACGTTTTTAGAGAGACAAATAGAATTGCACATTTCTTAAGAGGATTTAGTCAGACTTAGAAAAACACATTAACAAATGAACTCTCGTTAAAACAAAAAACCCACAAAAAAGTACTTTCTAACATTTTGGCCTCTGACACTGGGCAGTCAATCTCAAATGCAAGTGAGATGCTGCCAGCTTCATTTAAAAGTCATATTTTTATTCAGCCTCCTCCATGGCTCACATTCAAATAAATGTCAAATATATATATGCATATAAAATGGAAACAAATTTAAATATCTCCCAGCAAACATCTGCTGACCTCACAGTTCGACTGTAAGCAACGATGGACTCTCAGGAGGAATGAGAGGACTCCCCCTGCAGCAGATATCTGCTTTCAGGCAGATGGTTCAGTGTTAACACCGTGTTCAGGTTTGATGTAAGAGCGCATCACTCAGTGTGATCAAACACTACTGGAGCACTTTAACTCCAAGGCCTTTCATTCGGTTCTTGTGCGTTTCTATCCGAGTATTTACATGGAGCTAAACAAAATCTGTCACAGCAATGCTTCGATGCAAAACTTCACCATCATGTGCGGCTCTCTGATTCGGTGCCACCGGCTCTGACCAGGTTTTGCCTCTTGTGATTACAGGGCGAAAATGACCCGGCTCCCAACAAAAACAAAAGCCAAATGCACATGAAGCCAACACCCTGAAATAAAGAGCTGAATCACATCTAGGTCACACACATGGGCTGGGCCCACACATGTTATGAAGCCATTTTTTCCCCATGTAGCCACACCCAAATCTTTAGAGTAACCTCTGTTGTCGGAGGGAGATAAAACGCTGAACCTTGCATCCTGCCATTCACAAAGGCCCAGCAGGCCCAGCGTCCCTTCCACAGGTAGAAATACAGACTCTGAAAATAAATGCGGTTGAGCTGATTCGATTTGCTTTATGTAGATGAGATATTTACTGAATGGTGAGCCATTCAGAAAAAAAGCCCATCAGGTGAGCAGAGTAGATTTTGCTTCACAAAGATCCTTGTACATAACTGCAGAGTCACGGAGAAGGTCTCACACCGTGTTCAGATGTTTATCTGTGGCGACGCTGCTCGTTTCACGCCACAAATAGAAGGAAAATAATCAAACTGACGCATTGTGACGAGTCCTGCAGCCAGAAGAAGGAAGCCTTTCACACTAAATAAATAAGGGCCCACATTTGGACTCACAAAATGTCTTAATCAAGCCTCAGTGCGTCTGAGCCCGGAGCGGCACAGGGACAATCACTGTGTGCTTCAGAGCAAAAGATCATCGACAGAAGCAAGGATGATGACGTCTGTACAGGCGGTTATATAACCGGAGCTGAACATTTTGTTTGTCATAGTTACAAGGTTAAAGAGGGTGACATGAATACCAGTCATAGTCTCGGGAGTCATGTGCAACATAGTTCCATCGGCCAAACGAAGCGGCAGCGTTTGCCGGGGAAGCTTGACGGTATAGTGCCGTATGGAGCGGAAAAAGGAATGTCCTTGTTTATTAATAATCAGCGCGTCTGGCTCGCGCTCCCCTTGTGGCTTTAAATGGTCTTATATCAGCACATTATCTTCATGCCGGAGATCCAGCCGCTATTCACGTTCCAATGCACGACAAAGGCGTCAAGTCAGGAGTTTCATGTGGTCACGCGCCCGCAAACAAAGATGACAGAGAGATTCGTTTGTCGGCTTTGTCGTCGGTCAACTGAGCAGAGCTGAAAAAAAAACTACCTCTTATCGTGGTGCCTTGTGTGTGAAGGCAGTGGTTTCTAATGTAGACTGGTGAAGGTTTAAGACAGAAGAGAATGATTTCCTGCAACCGTTTCAACATTTAGGGGGTTCTGATTGTATAAACATAAATATCAAATATAAAGTTCATCAATCCTCATGCAGCATAAGACTTCATGAAGATATAAATCATGGGCATCTCACTGTCACTCCCACCTGAAACCCACCACCCAAATCAAAATACCAGGAATACTTCAGGCTGAAGTGACCGGTCATAAAAACATTTGGAAAAAGTCCTTATTTGGAATAACGTGAGATTCTCAACATCCCCCATAAAAAAGAGGAGATCCTTGCGAGCAGCTATTGTGTCTCCGAAAACATTTTTCAGAGTAAAATTTAAGGATGTGAAGATGCTCTTTTATATTCTCGCACGGTGAGCTGGAGACAGTCGGTTCCAGCAGGAGACGGTAAGCCGAGGAGCAATAAACGAGGTAGCTTACATGCTCACACCAGACTGTGGGCAATAATCCAAATATAACACGTAAAGGACAGGGAGAGATTGTTCTCTGAAATATCTTTGTGTGAGAAAAAGACTGGACCCCGGCGTGAGCAATACAAACACATACATATAAGGTCTGTACGAACGTCTAGCCACAACTACTCCAGTGAGTGTCTGACAGTCTTACAATGGGAAAGAAATGACTAAATAAAACCGTATCCAAACTACACCAGCGAACAGTTTTCACAATATTATTATCAACACTTTGAAAAGAGTTGAATTTAAGCCCAAATGAAGGAGAATTTTTCAATTTAACAATAATCTCACTTTTTAAGTTCGTCTATATTTCTTTGTACATTCTGAGAGAGTAGAATTTCTTACAGACCTTAAAACTAAGTTCTGAATTTCACTCAAAACCAGAAAATACATTTGATAATCAGATTCAAAATAAAGGTTTGACTAAGTAATGAAAGAGGCCGCACAGACGTTGGACACATCTTCCTATGATTCTCTTTTATTTGTGCTATTTTGTGTGCTGTGGAGATATGAAATATAAAAGTGCAATCTGTTAGGATTCATGGGAGTTTTACACAAAAATTGCAATATGTTGAACAACTTTCGAGGGTTCTGGCATTGATATTGGCACACATGAACATACACAGAACACAGAAACGAAATACCAACAATTTAGCAACACAAGGATCGTTTATGACTGAAAAGTTTTGGGGAAAACAAAATGTTTTTTCAAGTCTCCATCACATGCTAAAATAAAACGGGCTCCCTTGGGTGCGCGAGGAATAACCAGACGTTACGTCTGCTGTTGAAGTGGCAGGACGGAGAAATCAAGTGCATCCGTCCTTCCAAGACGTCAGGAACCAGATGCATGTCAACATCAACTTTTCAGAGGAGACAGCAGGACTAAATGAACCCCTCGCGGTCGTACCGCTGCACACAAACCCACAACTGAAGGAAAACACAGTGTAAACATTTGGCCAGTGGAAATTTGTAGTTTGTCCCGATGAGTCTCGGTGTGAGACTTTCAGTCTCAACTGCCGCGTTTATGGGAGGCGCTGATAAGGTAAACGGATGTGCGGTTCCCACCAACCGCACATTAGTGACTCCATCAGTTGAATGATTTGCATACATGTGAAGTGTCACAGTGATGGAGAGGCAGAAAGCTGCCATCAGAGCACGCTCTCCCTGAAATCCCAGAGTTCCTCGTGCCTGGACTGATGTCGAATGTCAAAAAAAAACTGTTGAAAATAATGAAATCATGATCGGTTTGGACCCACCTAGTTCACCCAGCTACCACTTTTGTTCAGATCAGAAAATAACAGGTCATCATTAAAAAAAGACAGAATAAACTTTAGTGTTCAAAAACAGTCAATCAAGTTACTGAGACGCTATTGTGTTACAACAATAAAATATTTGAGAACTAGGTGGAGCAGAGCTGTCAAACTTTGGGGCTCAAAACTGGCCCGTCAGAGGGTCTGAGCCCACCTGCAAGTTTCACATAAACAATAAATATGCACTGACCATTAAAGTCTCACTGAAGTTTAAAAGCATCCTTTTTATGAGAGAAAGTCCCGGCCGAGTTAGACCGCAGCAGTAACCAAATAGCACCAACAACCAGGTTATTTACATGCAAATTATGCAAAATCTATTACGTTAGTCTCGAATGTCTTTAACTTGAATTTAAAAATGATCATGTAGAGTGTTAAAATGACAACAAAAACTCTGGTTAACACTGGTTGTAATTTGTTCATTGATGATGCAAACTGTTCAAGTCAGAGGACGTGAAATAAGACTCAGAACTGAACAGCACACACCATCAAACAAGAGAGGGGTCAAATCCAGCCACAGATGGTCAAGTATAAAGTTTGTTACACGTTCTTCAGAAGGTAATCGTAGTTTTGTTGCTCCTAAACAAATATTAAACGTGCCATACACAAAAATAAAAAGGTATCAGGCAGCAATGTTGCCGTTCTGCGCTACTTCTGGCTTTATATGGACCCCCGAACTGAAATGGGTTTGACACTCCTGTTATAGAGAAATGTAAAGGTTATGAAATAACTGCCTGACAGAATATCACTTCTGCCATAATTGGTTGCCATTTTCCCTGGCTTGCCTCTCCAAATAAAGGCTTGAAACTCAACTCGCTGCCTCCCTGCCAACACACGCCTGAAGCTTTCTTTTCTCTTTCTCTCTGCAGCCATAATTTCTGTCCTGTTTACCTCCACAACCACTGTTTGCTCTTGTTTATTGTTGCTGATTAAAATATCCCAGAAACAAAAAAAAAGAAGAAAAATCACTCAGGCAGAGAAAGTTTAGTCCTGCAGAAACTACAGAGACACTAAATTCCTATTCAGGAAAGTGAGATGACCTATTTCCCATCTTTGTCAGCGTTTTTTCTATTTTGGTAACTACTGTTTACCTATTAAAATATTTTAATTGCCACTTCGGGTGACTAATTATGCCTCCGCTGGTGAGGTCTGGTTTGTCTGGTGTTCAGCATGGTTGATTTATGGGACCGTAACCTTTAAATTGAAGCGCTGCACTTTGTTTTCCTGAACCAGCACTTTCCTTTTTCTTTTTGATGTGGTCCAGTATTAATGTAAAGGAACAAATGCTACAAGATCTAGGTTTGTGATACCCGAGGGAAACTCCCGTTACCACCAGCGATCATGTAGGCCACAGGTATTAAGAGAGTAAGTACAAAGGTATTCGTGTTGAAGTAACACGACACGTCAGCGCGGCGCCGCAGCCTCCCCGCCACGGATCCATATGTTTTCACAGAAACAAACGCCCGGCGTCCCAACGACACCTGCGATCTGCTCCCGTTCCTATCCCACGAAATCCACCGACTCCAACGTGAGTCAGTGAAAATGTGGGTATGACTGGGTGATTTCCAGGGATGAACTCAAAAAGAAACGAGACCACGCGATGGTTAATGTAAGTAGGGCTCAGTCGCTTGCAACCTGTGACGCGAGACAACCTGTTGTCAGATTTCACTCCGTTTCATGTGTGTTTGAGGATGTATCAACATGGGTTGAACATTCAACATTCATTCTATGTGGAGCGCCGCTCTGTTTTCTTAAAGAGACAGACGGCAGCAGTGATCCCTCTGCTGCGGCGTAGGCCGCGCACCATTTGTGCATGCCCGGTCACACTAAGCAGCTCGAGCAATATTCAGACTAGCGTTCAGTTTAAGCTTGCAGGACATGGCCCAGTAACCTACTTTCCCCACAACATGCTCGGTAACATCAGAGACGAGGACTGTGTGTCATCAGTTAACTAACCTTCACCACAGCATAGTTTCAGCACAGAGATGCGAGAATCCAGACGAAGCAGAATGGGAAGAGCAATAATCACGGCTGCGCCTGAGAAAAGAGAGAGCCGTCCGCAAGGCCTTCAGCTCAGTTCACTCCAGAGGTGAAAGCCGATGCTGTCAAATGATATTCTTTGCATTTGAGTCGACTGAAATAAACACAGGAGCGATGAGGGGAGTGAATGCCACGATGAACGTGGGTGAGAGGGAGGTGATCCCTGGTAGTTTGAAGCATTTTCATAGAAGGAAGCAGGAGGAAGACCACAGGTGTGGCATCTTTACACACGCACGACAAATCATCAAACGGGCTAAAAACAGAGTCTGAAGCGAGTTCCTGGACTGCTGGGTGCCACCAGGACGGACGACCTGTTTCTGACGCGTCTGCGTGCGTCTCACCACGCCGCAGGTCGACGCCTCACACGGACAACACAGTGAACTGTTAAGCCCCTTCAACCTGACACCCTCCCACCATACCTCTGAGTTTCTAGGTTAACACACCACGTCAGACACCCACAGGCACTCGCACAAGCATAGACAGTCCAACGCAGCAGCCACACAGACGTTCCCTGAGTTTGCGTATCCATCGAACCCTGATTCGTTTCCTTTCAGTGTGAGTAAAGGCGACTTTGAAAAAGGCCTTCGTCACAGCGGCCGTCAGCGGTGGGCAGCCGCAGTACAGAAAAAGGATCATGGATGACCCTTAACCTTTGCTTCCAAAGGGGCAGATCTTATATCGAAGTGGGCTATACCATTTTGTAAGGTCCGACCTTGTGATTTTGCAAGATCCCATCCTGTGACATGACTGAAAATAAGCCAAGAGGGGGGGAGCAGAAGATAGCATGAGTCATGAGGCTGGCCCAAATGTTTAGCAGCATGATGTAAAAAGGAGCATATGGCAGCGGCGAACACCCCAGTTCAGTCAGTCATGGCACAGCCCACCCTGTCCCACTCAGCTGTCAGCACACATCCTCATCACTATTCATGTCTACTGGGCCAACCTCAGCACTGACGCAGCCGGCGGAGGGAAGGCGGCTCTGCATGGGAATACCAAGACACAAACACACAAGAGCCCGGAAACCGGAACAACACTGGCTCCAGTTCGCTCAGAAAACAGAATAAAACAAAGACAAACATCCATTCACAAGCACTTTCACATGAGATGTTCAGCTATCAAATCTTATTGGACTGAGAGGAGAATTATGCCTCATTAATATCACTCACAGGTCTTATTACATGGTGGCTAAATTCAAACTACTTATCCTTAAAGGGATGCATTTCATTTTAATTTCATAAAGAGCCAAGATTAGCTTTAAAAACAAACAAACACAAGGCAGAGCTTTCCACAGTAAACAGCCGGAAACATGTCATCCAATTTGAATAAACTCAACAGATTTGCCTATAATCAAGTTGATGCATTGTCCAAAAAACGTGATCAACCTGATCAGACTTGTTGCCACTCAGTAAAACCCTCGGGCACTACATTAGCAAACAACCAGTCATTTATTATCTACAACGATTTGTATATCCATCCAGCTTTTTTTTTTTTTTACCTTAACACTGCAGATTACAAGTTCAAGATCTAGGTCTACCTGTCGCTATGTGGCTGTAACGTTACAAGTAACGAAACGTCAGCAGGTATTACAAAAGTTACAAACTTACCTGATTCTGCGGAGTAAGGCCCAGTGGGATCGAAAAGGGGGCGTGAGGGGGGGCTTTGACAGAAGAAACCCACAGGTGCTCCCCCCCAAAAAATAAAAAGTTACCCGGAGACGAAAATACTCAGATGATTACTCCCGGTTCCGTTACAATACAGCCAGCTCGGCTTTGGATCCAGTCCGCGCGTCTCTAAATGACGTGGTGGTTCCGGAGTGAGCGCAGCTTCAGACGGAGTCCCGTCCGCAGACACATGAAGGCTGAATGACGAGTCCTCAGCGGCCAGTGCGCTTCCACCGCGCCGGGCCCGCCCACTGGACTACATACTGAAATAAAGTTGTGTGTGTGTGTGTGTGTGTGTGTGTGTGTGTGTGTGTGTGTGTGTGTGTGTGTGTGTGTGTGTGTGTGT
>JAUESE010000008.1:6611751-6622766 GCA_032274725.1 Malacoctenus triangulatus
TTCCCATAAAGCCATTGTTACGATAACAAGGGTGTTAGTCGCTTCAAAACGGCCAGCGTGAGTATTAGGATTGTTTTGAATACCTCGCCATGAATCAGAGCGCACAGAGTGTTTCTCCTCCACAAAGTAACACTAAATCAGGACAGGCCCGAAGCCCTGACTAAACAATTAGGAAAATGACGATGCCAGTGTTGCTATATTTAACTTTTCTCCCGAAGGACGTGAAATGTGGCTGCCGAAGTTGGCCCAACAAACATTACCTCATTTGCCAGCTCCTTGTCACACCCTCGGCAGAGGCAAGAGTGGAAACAGGAGAGGGGTTAAGTACACGGCGCGGGGACACATGGCAGCGGACAAACGCGAGACCTATCACTGGTGGTTCCGAAGAATGGCGCGATTGTGACGAGCGTCGCCAAGCGGGGCAATAAATCCTGTTGTTGCTCCAGAAAATGACTTCAGAGTGTCAGGCTCCAAAGACAGTTGCTCTCATTGACAGCTGGACTCTGTGTGTGCGTGTGTGTGTGTGTGTGTCTGTGTGCGAGAATAACAGAAACATCCTGCACTTTCAAACTTGATCCAGCATCGGCGTTCAAAATGGAAATTTGCGAAAGCACAATAAAGTATTTAAAGTTCAAAGCTGAGCAACAGAACAACACATGAAATATCAAGGAAATGTCCCATATTGCTATATTTTGTCAAAGAAACTAAAAATAATGATGAAATAATGTAAAAAAAAAAATAGACATATTCATCAAAAATCTACAACTTGCCTGACAACCACTGCTTCTGTTTTTGGTTGTCTTGTTTTTTTACAGACTAGGAACTTTGTACGAAAGAAATGTATTTGTTCCCAAATGAGCTCATGAAGTCCCACATGGAACACATCCTTGAGCTGAAATAGTCTTTACAGGAGACCGATGGGACTCGACCTTAGATCTGATACACACCTCACTCACATCCGCTAAGTGCGGCTTAATACAATCGAAGATTTTCCTCAGAGTTCACTTGACTCAGGTGACGCTGCCAAAGAGCTGTCCAAATGTTAATCCACAGTGCCTCCAATGTCGAGGCCACACAGCAAGTTTAAGTCACACGTTGTGGCTCTGCCTGAAAATATCGAAGGCTTTTAGTGAGGTTTTACCTACATTAGTACTTTCTTTTTGTTGTTTCCATTCATTTATTTCTATTTCTCCCCACCTTCTTTCTCCAAGTGAGTTTTAAATGCTGTAACCCTATAGGTGGGTTGGTGGGTGGGACAGGATGGGAGGGGGACCTCACTGTGTAAATGTACCTGATGAATCATGTACTTTTGCCTTTTAAGGATGAATGTGTAGAATAATCTGATATGCTCCAGTCTGAATTTTTCCTTCCTGTGAGACATTGATTGTGAAAAACTGACAGAAACAAGTTTACAAAAAAGCAAAAAAACAGACATATCCATTGATTATATCTGTGCAGTATCATGCACTCTCTCTTTCCTCGCTCTTTTGGCCTTGATGTCTCGTGTACAAATATTTCTTCCCAAGCAATAGCTCTAATTGTTGAGCCCAAAACAGCACATCAACACCATTTACAATCGCCTTTGATGGATCTTTCAGTCCATTTAAAGTGGAGGGCTGCTCCCAGATGGCTGAGTTAAATGTGCAGCGTTCACACACCCCGCCCCGCCAATGCTTCATCCACAGTTTACATGGGAAATGTGAAGCACACAAATAGATCGGGCTCCCTTCCCAAGTGTGGTCAAGTTCATATGCACACACCCAGCACAGTCTGCAAGAACACGGACATTTTTTTTTCCCCCTTTTTTTTTTTCCCCACTCGGTCACAATCGGCTGCAGATGTGAAGCGAACTGAGTCATGAACACCAAACAGTCTGCAGCACCAGCCCTGCACTTCCTCTTCAGACTGCGTGGGTCAGATAAGCGCCACCGTCGTGACAGGTAAGTAGGAGGTGACGACAGCGGCCAGCGCCGTGCGTGGCGTTTACACAACTGTGACATCATGTCCAGCTGCGAGGACAACACCCTGGACCTGCTTGAAGGGCTGCGAGAAGCCCGAGTGCTAAAAAAGTAAATCATTTGAATGAGAGACCCCTGACAGACTCACCAACAGTGACTGGCTAATCTTTAAAGTCGGTTCTCGAAAGAAGTCTGCGCCAAATCAAAGCGTGGCTTCACTAAGTGGCAGAGCAGGTGGAAGGGCGTCGGCTCTTAAGGTGGTAACGCAGGAAAACCTCAAAACGATCACCGAGGAATGTCATTGGACAGGTTACGGAAGTACTGTTGGAACAGCAGGGTGAGCCTTCGGTCGCAGGTGAGCAGACACAGCGAGTCAGCGCGACGGAACAAAGGCACTGCAAATCCCCACCCTTTATATGCTGCATAATCAAGCTGTGCAGGCTGGAGTAATTGTAAAATGTCACCCTGTCATCATGCAAGCATTCACCTGGAGAGCCTGAGAGAGGGGGGGAGGGAGGGAGAGAGAGAGAGAGAGAGAGAGAGAGAGAGAGAGAGAGAGAGAGAGAGAGAGAGAGAGAGAGAGAGAGAGAGACTGTCTGTTTGCTTTACACTGAAATGATACCAGGTGAAGCGATGACCTCAAAGCCAGACGACAGGAAATTATCGACTCATTAGCTGTTGTATTGATTTTAAAAAAACCTTCAAAAATAGTCATGAGATAGAATTTACCAAAACTCAAGTTAGCCAACGTACAAATTTTTTAGAAGACACCAAATATTCATATAATTTCATGTATTTCAAAACAAATACTTGCAGTTTCACAGGAAAAACCTGCATCGTCTATACAGTTCAGTACTTTGTCTCCAAAACCAGAGGCTTTTGAATTATTCAGTACTTTCAAAGAACAAATGAAAACTTTGCAATTAAAAAAAGTGCCACTGAGAGGTAACACGATCACTTTCCCTATCTTGTGTAACAAGTGAAGGCCCATGTTTGAAATGGTGACGGTGCAGAAAGTAGGGCGACCTGTTCATTCACTCAGACGAGGTGGAAAGAAGACGCAACTCCTTGCTTCCCTCTTCCTGACCGTCTGGTTTGTCTTCCCTCAGATAACATCGTGCACTAACGACTGTACTTTCGACACCCACAGCAGGTGCTGGAGCATTCCCAAAGCAGAAGCATGAGGAACTTTCTTTTGACTCCTGCTGCCGAGGCGCATCACTCGCATACCACACAGGCATGGCCAATTGGATCGCACAATTATTACTATTGACAAGCACAGTTGATGCAAATTACATCCACAAAGAAAAGGGCGAGCACGCCTGTTCCAGGGTGACACCTCCAGCACGACTGACAAAAGCTATCCTTTACAAGTTTAAAGTTTCTATCCTCCACCCAAAAACCCGAATCAAGGTGGCAGGAAGCATCCGCACGTACTAAGGGAGTGTATTCACAACACACCCCTTGTCCTAAGTCACAACATTTCTGATGGCGGACAAATGTGGGCCTTTCTGATATCACCAGACTGTCCTGTGTCAACAAACAGCCACAATTAGGATTCCAGATGGCAGCTCACTGCGGCTCCAGATGTGCTCCTGGAAAATCTGCTCAATCACTCAGTCCGGCAAACAAGTTTACAGAGAACACTGTCGTACTCACTGAGACTTTTTACACAAAACTCTTGACTTTTTGGGCTGTTTAATTGTGACCAAAATACCTCCAAAAAACAAAAAAACAGTTGAAGAAAATCGTCTTGTCTTGCTTTAGTAATACAACTTCAAAGAAATGTGGCAAGCAGAGGGAGTGTCCCATTAATTAAATAGAGAGTAACACATTTACCAGCATCGTATGCCATGTCAACAAGAGTAAACACAAGCTGTCACCAGAACAGCAAACACTGGGATTGCACACACTTGGCACAACAAAAGATCTATTACCCATGGGCGACGGCGTGTGTGTGAACTGTGAGTGAGCGCTCTCATGCGTGGCTCGTTTATATCGAGCTTGTACACCGGCATGATCCTCCAAAACCAGTCCTGGCTCCACCTTTACGCTTTCCTCCAGTGAGCAGCGATGTGCTGCTATAGGATGGTCCTGTCCCACTTACAGCACAGCCACCACTTTTTTGGTTGTTGTCTTTTTCTCCCAACAAGGGAATATTCTACCAAAGTCTACAAATCCGTAGATTTCATGTTAAAACTTCCTAAGAACTAAGAAACAAACATAATAAGACTTATAAATTATTTGAACTTTAACTTCAGGCACTCACTTATTTCATGAGTTATATGTACGTTATCCTCGGGGATTGTAAAAGCAACTTCTCTGAGCTCAGAAAAATAACTATAATAGTAAAGCAGTGGATAATGTTCAGGTTTTTCAAGATAAAAGCTGAACTAATGATGTGGCTAACGCTAACATGCTAGCGACAGACAAGTAAGTTTTTTTAGGCAGGAAATTATCCCTGTTTACTCTTGCAAATCCGCCTCAGTGAACGGAGGATAACGGCCATCCCGAGAGCAACGGCACAGATAAAAGAGTGATTTTAGAGAGCACCGCGGATAGAAAGTCAAGCCGTGAGTGTTTGCGGGGCTGAATAAGTTGCCAGGAAATTGGTACTCACTCTGTCGGTGCGCCTGAAATTCCAGACAGCGTCCAGTTTGGAGTCCTGCTCTCTCCACGTAGAGACAAAAGTACCCAGCAGGAATGTTAGCCCCGCCCTGTCGCTGACATCACTGTCGGGCGGTGACGGTGTGGGGCAACAAACACGCCCTAAACCAACTAATGATTTAAAATCGTAGACTTGAAAAATGATTGACATCCTGATGAAAATAAAAATATAAACGGATAAATAAAAAGTTTAAGATAATATGAAGACTGAAAGAATTACACAACAAATGAGTATTTCACTTTCAACGACCTCACAGGCAGTGTTGGTATCAAGTGAAAGAAAGGGATTGAATTCTGATTACATTGAAAAGTAGTTGGTTTATATTTTGAAAACAGTTTAGTAAATTAAATTCAGACGAATTAGAGTCACAAACTGACCTCATATTAATGATTTTGGACTGTGGGAGGAAATGAGAGTGCCCACAGGAAATCAATGCATGTACACGATCATGAAAACACACAGAAAGGCCCCAACAGGGCATAAACTAGAAGGTTAATGCTCGTTTGTCAGGATGCCCCCTCCCTGACGCAGCCTATCATCATCAAAAGCCCTGGTGGAGGTTGAGTCATATTTTCCTGGTGCACATCTGAACTACTGCCATGAACATCGCTTCAACGTTTTTGTTGGCAATTGTAAAATATCAAAAAGGTTTATAAAGGCAATAATTAAATATTTCTTTGATTCCCTGATTCCAAAAGCTTCCTTTCGATAAGCCTGTGTTCCTCCAATATAAACTTTATTTACCGTGGTGGTGAATTGTTCGGAAAAAGTTAAAACGGACACTGCGTTACTTCAGTTTCTCCTCCAAGACAGCAGGTGGCGTTAGGCAGCCAGAAGTAAGCACCGTTTCCAGTGTGTTGAAGAAACGAACGCTCAGCGGTCGCTTGTTTTCATGTGAGCGTCTCCCCAGCTCCGCCCATTTTTGCCTAAGGATGTGTAGTGGTGTTTGAGCGCCATATTTTGGCTGTTTTTACAATTTTCGTGGTAATATGAGAGGATAAGGAGGAAAGAACGACCTTGGTTGTTCCTTGCTGTGCGATATGTCTGCAGCGACGCTGAGGTAATGTCTGCTCTCTGAAACGGCGCTGTTTCAACCTCCGAGCGGCTGATGTACGACGAGTTTAGCTAAAACGCATAAAACAGCTACCAGCTAAGCTAATATCCTCGACACAAAGGTGATATTCAAGGTGTATCCGGCAGTCACGTCATTATCACAGCCTTCTGGAGAGAAAAATAACATGATATATAAAGGTTTTGGACTCCCCTGGTGGGGAGGACCCAAATCGGTTGCTCAAACTGAAAAAAAAACTGAATGACGTAGCTGTTAAGGCTTCTGAATTTACCGACCAATCTCTTTTCTTAACGTTGCGTTTTATTTTGTATACCTGTTGAATAATACTGTATGTTTCAAGTGGCTGCTTTGTCATGTATATATGTTTTTACTGGCATTAAATTTGATGTTACATTATGCAAAAGTAACGTGCCTCTTTAGGTACTTATTACAATCCTAATTTAGTCTGTCACCAGTTACCGGTATTTTTAAATGATTCATCCTTGATTGAAAAGGGGAATTGTCCTATTTGCTTCACATGTTGCTCTGCTACTTTCCACACTAATGAAATTATTAAGGCACAGTTAATATCCAGAACTATGTGTCTCCTCCCGAAATAAAGCAACTTTAAGCAGATTTCCAAAACAAGATTGCTGTCACCAACATATCGAACAAAATCAATAATCTTTGTCATAATCTAAAATCATATCAGTTAGGATATTTTGGTAAGCTGTGAGTTAACAGATTAACTTCTGGTTTATGTGTTAACTTCTGATGTTATGAGGTGTAATGGGTTGTCATTGACTAAGAAAGGAAAGTGAAACTCATCTTGAAATGTTTAGATCGGCCCCTAAAAGCCTCGAGTTTACAAAGTGCATCTTTTTTTATTTGCAGTGCGGCTCCAAGCAAACTGAATGTATTGGTCAGTAAGCTTCACGAGTACCTGGCTCATTCCACTGTTGAAGACAGCAATGGCACAGTTACCTCTGAGGATATCAACGGTACTGCACTCCTGTTCTAATGATGGATGGAACGAATGATTTCGCTCAAAGTATTTTTTTAACCCCCATAACTTCTCTTTCTTCAAACTTTGTGTTCACAGGTCTGCCACACAGAAGCAGCACTGTGGGAAACTCAACAGACCACACCTTGGCAGAGGTAACAAGTTATTAAAATTCATTTAGCCACATTTAGTTTGGATTTTTTGTCCCTTGGTGGTCATATTAGTTTCACTTACATTATTGCGTTCAACTTTATACTCTGCCATTACACCCTGTTGTTCTTCCATTACTGTATTTTCTTGTTTTTTTGTGTATGAATAATTTTCAAGTTGTTATGAGTACACAAGGCATGAAAACATGACTTTCTTGTTTTGCAGGGAGGCATCAATACAAAATATTCAAGAAGGTAAGATTACTGTTTTTCAGGTAAAAAATTTTTTTTTTTAGCATTTTTAAGTATTACTGGTGATGGGACAGTGTGAACTTGATATCTGAGCGTTGCTGTGATGCCGCCTGTTCAGCTATAATGACTGGGCCGGGCAAGTTGTTCTAATTTCTTGGACTCTGTGTGTCCATGCAACAGAAAACCAGTAGTTGTGGTAAAGCACACTGGACTGGATGAGTCTGGTGACTCAAACGCGAGCGATGACTTCGATCTGTCAGCCAGTGCAAATGGACACCTCGATGTCACGAGATTACCCAAAGGTAGGCCTGAATGTTCTGCACCGTAGATCTAATACAGCTAGAATTGCTTGTTTTGTCTCTTTGTTTGTCCTGCACAGTTTGAGGTGAATTAACATCAGCGTATAAATTGTTCTTTCACTACTGAAACACATATAACTGAGAAAATGCTGCCCCCCCCCAAAGGTACTGTGTTAGTGAGGCCTGAACCAGTGGACAATGGAAGAGATGATTTCAGGGGTCCTGAGTTTCGCAGCCGGAAAACATGTGTTCTGCGAAAAGAGTTTTCAAGGAAACGTAGAGGTCAGTGTTTGCTGTAATGACTCCTCACTTCTTACTTGCTTCTGCTAACACATACCCAATCCAACATGTCAAGTGAAGAGAGGGCACTTGTCAGGCTTCTTGTCTGGTGATTGCTTTGACTGAACAATCACTCCAGTTGTAAAAACAAGCGGCAAATTTGTGTTGCATTGTGGCTCCTCTCATTTTGTATGACAATTCAGCTTGATGATAAATCAGCTTTGTGAGAGAGCTCACTGGTGCTCCAGCTGAAAAACCCCCAAAACAAAACAATCATGAAGTCCTTCACTTCTTTACTTTTATTGTGATCTGCTTCAGTATTTTAACCAGTAGTTTATTGATGCAAGCTATCTATCTATCTATCAGAACTCAACATTTGATCACATTATTGCCAAGACTGAAGCTATGTTTTTCCCAGGAGGTGAACACGTGGGAATTGTGAGTTGCACTGCTTGTGGTCGACAAGTTAACCACTTCCGAAGAGATTCCATTCATCGGCATCCTGTTTTGAAAGTACTCATTTGCAAGGTGTGTCTACGAATTGCTATGCATGATTCAGGCATTATATGTTGAAGGTTTGAAGTAACTCATAAGTCAGGCTCAGCTCGTTCAGATCACTTCAGATGCAAGTGTGTCAATCATCGGATTCCCACTTGAACTTTGTCACAATTGTTATACTTCTATTATCCCCAGAAAGTGTATTTTTACTTTCTTTTCCCTGTTTTTTATACATACTGTTCTGCAACCTAAATATGGAGGGAATTTTGTGTCTTCAGTATGCAATCTATAATTGTATCATATTAAAACAAAATTCTCTTATATTTTTTTTCAGTCGTGCTACAATTATTACCTCAGTGATGACATAAGTAAGGATGGCGATGGCATGGATGAGCAATGCAGGTGGGACAGGTTGTAGGATTTCACCTAAAACATAAATAAATAAAAACTTCTTCAATCGGTTGTAAGCTTCTGTTCTCTCTCACTTGCAGGTGGTGCGCTGAAGGAGGCAACTTGATCTGTTGTGACTACTGTAGTAACGCTTTCTGCAAAAAGTGTATTCTGAGAAATTTGGGGAGGAAGGAGCTGTCTGGCATCTTGGAGAGCAAGTGGTACTGCTACGTGTGCAACCCAGAGCCCCTCTCTGGCTTGGTGGTGGCTTGTGACAATGTTCTGGAGAACATTGAGCGCCTGTTGCAGCAGCCCAGGAGGAACCGAGTGGAGCCAGACAAATCTGAACTGTACCACATGCTGCCTCACTCGCCACACAACATTTCCTTGGACAAATGGGATCACACTGGCATGGATGGGAATGTGGTGTTTAACTACAACACACTGCAGGTTCCAAAGGACATTACCAAGAAGGCCAAACATTTAGTGGACTCAATGAACGCCTTAAACCAAGAATTTGTCAATTTCATTCACACCGTGACCACAAACAAACAAGCGTCTGGTGTCCGTAACCTGTACCTGACCTCATTCATGGCTGTAGTGAAAGGCCTGCGGAAATCTCTGGCAGCGCTGGAGGAGAGTCTTCAGGAGGAATTCAGTGACCTGGACGCTCCGAGCCATTGGGAGAAGTTTGTCAGTAATGAATTTGATACACTTGAAGCAGAAGCTGAAATGGAGCTGGATAACTCTGATGGACGATGCCTGAGTCACTTGCAGAAATTGGCTGCTGAACATTTGGAGGATAACGATTCGGACTCCAAAGGCTTCATCGACGAGAGAACTTCACACAACTTCCCCGATAAGGTCACGGATTCAACTTCACACGCTGTCAGTAAGACCTCTCAAAAGACTGGCCAGAAGCCTGCTGACAGCGGGGTTGACATGTCCAAAAAGTTGGTGGTACAGCTTACACCTGTCGCTATGGAAGTTGAGCCATCGTCTGTTCCCCCCAGAAAAGAGGAAGCCCTCCCCAAAACAGATGTGAAATCAATGGAAAAACATGTATCGCAGGATGAAGTGACTGACAGCGTGTGTGCTAAAGTTGACGACAAGAAAAGCAGCGACAACCCAAATACATTACACTGTCCAGAGGAGGAGCAAGGCAACAGACGGTCTCCTCGCGTAAAGACCACTCCTTTACGTCGACCAAGTGATGTGAAGACCAAGCCGTCTGTCTCTGCAGGAGAGAGCGACAGTGACTCTGATGCCGAGGAGAATTCCAACACGGCGGCGCCCAAAAACAGCGAAGAACAAAGTCTGAGCATGGCGAGAGATGACTCCGACTCGGACGAAGTCCCTGCCGCGCTGCTTGAGCGAGCAGCAATGGCCCAGAGCTCAGATGACGCTCAGAGCGATGAAGATGGCGGCAAAGCCTCGCCAACTAAGGTGGCCAAGAAATGCCTCTTTTGGCTGACCAAGAACAGCCCCATGTCACCCGAGAAGCTGCGCCGGAAGCGTAAGATGATGGACCAGGAGTCCGACTCATCGAGTGACAATCAGGAGTCGCAGAAGAAAATCCAACACTTGAACACGGTGAGGTCGATAGGGAAGCCCCACCTCACCCAGAGTCAGGAGAAAGCTGCGGTTCGGAAGCAGAGTCGGCTACAGGCTGGGAAATCTACGAGCAAATCTTGTCCCGAACCGATGGAGTCGTCATCCTCATCAAGCGAAGGTGACCAAGACGATGATTCTGCAAGTCACGGAAGTGATCAGAAGATCAAGCCAATCACAGATGATGTGGCCTTACACGGAGCAGCAGTATTCCACCAATCATCTGGTAAGTTTCATGTTTGTCATCAGATCGTCAGTTTGGACTCTTATCTGGTTTCTGGTTTTTACAAGGAATCTCAAGTAAATAATGCCCCAAAGCCAATTTTGCCACACATAATTTGATGTATTGAATGATTAGAGGTAATCAGTTGGTTTAATAACCCTCCCTTCAATTATAAAGGTCAAAGAATATATGTGTCAGTGACATCTCTGCTTTGGCAATGTATGAATGTGATCACTGGTGAATAGTGAAGAAGAGGAGTGTTCTGATGCTATCAAGGATATCAAGATTTATCTTTGCAAATTTCCTGTTGATCAGTTACTTATGGTGTACAGAACACTGTGAACAGACTTGGACAGAGAAGAAACAATGGCTGTATGTCATGACCATTCCATTCTTTACTCAGTGGCAGTCCTGTGAAGTCAAAGTTTATGTTATGACGAAAGTTGATGAACATTTCTTTTCAAAACTGCTTTCTCCTCTGATTTCTGGGTTAAAAAAATTGCAAATCTTGGGTACAAATATGCAAATGAACTAATTGTATACTTACAAAATTGACTTGAACAAATACTCTGGTGTTATCAAAACCACTGGCTCAAATTCTGGGCTGGAATAATCATTGGCACCCTTTTTTTTT
>JAUESE010000008.1:6671808-6684342 GCA_032274725.1 Malacoctenus triangulatus
AAGTGACCATAGAGGCAGAAGGAGATGACAAACGGCACGCCGAACCCCAAATCTATACATTTTAATCAATAAGTCAAAAAAACAAAACGATCCACGACAAGAAAACAAAAGATCCACCTGTGCGTCTGGAAGATGGACCGAGGGGGAAATTGAAAGGCAGCGACAGTCGTGCCCGAGCTGCTTCGTCTAATCAACACCGAACCCTTTTTTTTTTTTTCCCCACTTCAGCTCGCGTCCAACAAGGAAACGGAGCAAATGAAAAGTATTCCCAGTGTGTCTTTGTGTGTAATATTTCACTGCTCTGAGCTCCAACCAATCACCTGAGCTGTGACGGGCTGACAGCAGGAATCTCTGAAGGAAACACCCGGACACATTCAGGTGACAGATTGTGTTTTGGGTAATAACGACGGTTTTCTGTAGCTTATGAAATATATTGACGCGTCCTTTCAGTCGGCTCAGACAAATTATCTGTCCTGTGGAACAACGGAAGCGCCATGAAATCCAGTTTTGGCCTCAAACAAAAGTGTTTAAGAAACAAATTGGAGTAAAACGCAAAAAAAAGAAAAAAATCTGATATTATCTTGTATTTTTTGATAATTCCCCCAAAAATCAATGTCAAACTGAACTTTGTTGATCACAAACTTAAAAAAAACCCAACATTTTTCAGTTTCTGAACACAGAAACACGGAAGGTGGGGGGGGGGGTAATTCCCAAACTGAAACATTTCAAGCTTTTCATACATTTTCTGTAACTTTACCTTTGATGTCCTAAAAACTATTGTCGAACAGATTTTTTTTTTTTTTTTATCAAACTAAAAAAAAAAAAAACACCAAATTTTTCAGTTTCTGAATATAGAAATACTTGACAGAACAATTGACCTTTCTTTTTTTTCCAATCATTTTTCTTTATACATCTTATCTTTTGGAGCTGCGCCTGTCGTCTCTGCTCACACGCTGCAGTGGTTCATTATCCAGTTACACAACGTGCAGCCAGTTGAACCCACAACACTCACTTTGACAGATCGTGAGAGTTCAGAACTAAAGAGCTAACTCCCATTTTGACAACTGTTCATGTAATATTAAAGCACCTTTTTCTCCACTTCTAGTTCAGGCTACAAGACCCTGTATACAACAGTGATACGTTAGTCATTTATAGAAACTCAATGATTGGTTGTGACCTCGTCTGTAATACTATTGTGAGTCACGGTCATCATCTTTTTTTTTTTTTCCCCCCCACATACAAGTTAAAGAAATATTTGGCATCTGGCAGCAAATATCGTTTACATGATCAAACTACTGAAGTCGGCACGTATTCACAACTAGTGTACATGAGAGAAGCAGCTGGTTCTCCTCCATGCAGTCTGGTAAACAGGTGCATGTGCCAAAACACTCAAGTTTAGCTTTATACAAAAATAAACAAAAAAAAAAAACCAACAAACATCCATCCTCATATTCATAATAGCTTCGTGTAGGTTTGACTCCTGAACTGCTTCAGTCAATCACAGTACTTTGTTTGGCTTGCCGTGACGGCGATAAAATAAATAAAATTGACAAAACTGACCAGAAGTTTAATTGGATTTCTAGCCTGAAAGATGTCTTGTGTTTTTTTAATACGTCTGTGTGGCTGCTGAGCTCCAAATGAGCGCAAGAAATAAAAAACACTGTCCGTTTGTAACGTCATTGAAAAGCTGAGTCATAATCAGAGGTGAGAGTCACAAAAAAAAAAAAAAAACAGCCTTCACAATATTTACCTTGCTGCTGGCGCTGAAAAAAAAACCAACCAAACCCGAGCGGGTGCACGTCAGAGCAGCAGCGCTCCGTCCATCTAAAGTGGCGCTAGGAGCTGCTAATGCCTCGGATCGCGTTAGGCTCCAGAAACGAGCTGGTCGGCAGGTCAGCGCAGCAGACTGTACCGGCCCGTGAATGATTCCTTTGTGCGGCTAAACACTGTGTAACTAAGAGGCCAGAGCAGGATGGCTGCCGCACACTAGCCTGCTCGGAACAATGCCCCCAGCTCGCAGCGCCCTCCGCTTCTCCAGAGCGCTGGTTCAGTGCCAGAGTCCCACCGATCCCACCATCAGGCTGGTTTATGACACGCATAAAAGAGACGAGCTGAGCAGCATCAAACCTGAAACGCATTGAATCCTAATACAAACGAGGAGAAGGTCAAACTGGGGAAACGTTCCCTCGACTTCCTCCAGCTCAGGAATGCGTGTGGCATTCTTTCCCTGTACGAAGGCTTGACCTGAGTGACGAGCTCAGTCTGCTGTTAACCTGCCTCGTCGTGGCAGATCAGCTGCCATCTCACTCCCTCCGTCAGAGAAGCAAAGACGTGCAGGAGAAAATGCTCCCGAGGTCAACGCGTCGCCCGGAGATTCGGCGGTCAGTCTTCCAGCCCGCAATCCTTCCCGTCTGATTTACATAACAGCAGTGATTTCAGTGGGAAAACAAATCATCTAATGAGTCAACCATCCATTATGAAGTCCTGCAAATGGCAGTGCAATACGTTTTAGGCCCCGTGAGCGTGTGGATGTCATTACTCACAACGGGGTCCCGATTCGCCAGCAAGACAAATCCCCTTTTAAATAAATTAGTCTATTATGGCTCGGCTGCGTCTCACCCAGTTTTAGGGGACAGACCGATGACCATCTGAATTTAATGAGTTCTACCTTCGGTCGATGGGTCCGTCCGTCCCCTCTCTCCAACGTCAGCTGAAGCCAAGTGGGCCTTCAAAGTAAAGAGTCTACACAATGTCCACGTGTGTACATACAAGTTGGTGCCAAATGATGCTGATAAAAAAAAACAAACAACCAAAACTGCTCTCAGTTATTTCGTATGTGATCCAGCAGCCCCCAGGGCCTCCACTCAGAAACATTAATAACGCTAAATAATCTGTGGCAGTCTGTTGGAGTAAGGCAGAGACAATACATCAAATCTTTCATCAGGTTGGACAGACACGAGTGGAATCTCCACCGCTGTGAACATGTTGAGTCGTCCGACCGTACAGTCCAGAGTCCGTCCACGTCTGAAGCGTCGACCAGGACGCTCGGATAAAACAAGGGGCCTACAGCATAGATTAGGAGGAGTGTGTGTGTGTAGGTGTGTGTGTGTGTGTGCGGACAGAAAAAGAAAAGTGTTTGTTCCTAATGTTTAAACACAACCTTCTGATGTTGCTCGTCTGCTCCTGCAGATGTGGGGAGCTTGTCAAACGTACCACTCTCTACGCGAGATGACCGAGCCGTCTGTGTGGGACACGTAGTCGCCCTCGGGCCCGCTATCGTAGCACTCGTCCGCCATGTAGGGAGTGCTGTTTGCCCGTGGCCGCGGCGAGCGGGGATACCTGGCGCACCTGACCTGCTGGGGACTGAAATACTGCGTGTGTTCGTGACGGTGGTTCTGCTGCCGGCCGTGGCGCCCGCTCTCCCTCATCGCCCGAGTGTACCCGTTCACCGGATACTCCTCCCCGTTATAGTCGCTATGGTTACGCCGGTCGCGCTCGTGCTTGAGCTGGCGGTCGCCCCACTCCTCCCGGTCGTGGTCCCGCTGGTGGGAGCTGGCGCCGGCTTTGGTGGGGTGGAGCTCGTGCTGCGTGGGGGCCTTCTGGAGGTCAGTGGGGCCCAGGTACTGCTTGGTGTAGTAGTTCCCGTGAAAGGTCTGCTGCTTCCGCAGGTAACACACGCCCACCAGAGACAACAGCAGGAGCAGGAACAAGGCCCCGCCCACGGCACCACCCACAATGGAACCAAGATTACTTTCAGGGAGGGCTTCGAGGGTGGGGGAGTTCAGAAGGACAAGGCCCTTCTCATCGACAAAGGTGGAGGAGGAAGAGCCAGTAAGGACAGGAGCGGTAATGGTGGTGGGCATGGTGGGAGGATCTAATGGAGGGAAGGGGGGGAGGGGGGAGGGGTGAGGAGGGGACCAGAGGGTGAAAAGGGAGGGATGGAAAGACAGAAGCAGAGAATGTCAATGCCAACTACATCAGCATTTCACTAAGAAAGGACAGGCTGACAAAAACAAACGACTAAACTACGGTGTGAACGCAGCCTCCGGCTTCCAAAGGACCAAGTTCTGATTTGTTACACAAACACAAGAGAGAGAAACATGAAATCTACATTTCGAAAAGACAAATGGAGTGTGTGTCTAAAACAGGGTGTGGGGAGTGTTTCCAGATCACAGAGTGTGACAAGCACAGTCACATCGAACACTGTGCGACAAGAAGCAACACAAATCACTCAAAACACAACAAATGACATGAATCGACCAAACATTCACTTAATTTCCTTTTCTTTTTTTAAAGTCATTCTCATTCATCTCACTTTGTGGATTCATGTCACTGTGAGGAATTGAACGCCGACCTTCAAAATGGATTAGAAACGATGATTTTGGCCACGCAGCGGACCACCCACACGCTGCCATCACTGAGCGACGGAAAGAATCTGAGGCTGAGAGCTCTCATGCTGCTGCAACAGCACTTTAACCCCAGTGCCAGGCCAGATGTGGCGCAAAGATTCACATCTGGGAGATCACAGACGTTTGTAGTCTTCAAGTTTATAAAGTACAACTCCATGCACAGGCAGGCAACTGACATGAACACACACACACACACACAGGCGGCACAATAAAGAGTACACTAACATGCATAAGCTTGTGCACACCCATACAGGTCCTCTCAAAGGAAAATGAAATATGGATGATAAATAATAAATAGGAGTTGAAAAGAACTAGTTAATGTTTTATGAATCTGGGACATCATCTCACAGTCAGGCAGCAGGCTTTTGCTCCTTGCTGCATGACACATGCAGAAATAAAAGGAACATAGAAAGACGAGGGGGGCGAAATGAAAAAAGAGGTCCCGCATCATAATCAGAGCTTCATTCAGGGAGAGAGTTTCCACAGACAAGACGGGTTTGGGTGAAAAGCCACAAGAACATGCTCATCGCGCGCGGAGGGACACGGCGTCCTCGGATGCCAAGCCAGCAGGACGGAGCAGAGCCGGTGCACTTTGGTCTGAAGAGGCTCTAACTATTCGCAGCTGTTTGGCACAGGAACCCCCCCCCCTCCTCCTTTTCAGACATATGGGGACCTCGAGTTGATCACGGCTAAATCGGCATGCAATTAGGGCCGAATCCGGCGCGGCCGTACCGCGGCGCGGCCGCCCGATAGGCTGTCAGTATGTGCGAGAATGGTCGGGAGTGATGCAGTGTCACATTTCAGCTTGAAGGACGTTGTCACAGCCAGCGATCCCCCTCGGTGACGCGCATGCAGGCACAAGCTTTCAGAACGCGGGAGGAGGCGGCAGGAGTCAGCTGTGGCGCTTCAGCCTGCGCGCTGCGCTCACCTTGGATGAGGATGCGCACGTCCCGGCTGCGGAGGTTGATGTCATTGGCCACCTCGCACCTGTAGACCCCCGAGTCGTTCCGGTGGAGCGGGCGCAGGAAGAGCAGAGTGCTGTTTATGATTTCCACCCCCTCTGGCATCTCACTGTCCAGTCTGACAGGGGGGGGGAGAAAAAAAAACAAAACATTTCTACATACAAGCAGTTTCAGTCTTTAAAAGAAACATCTCTTCAGGTGTAAAAGGCAGGTTTGACATACGACTCATGCAGTCAGACACACACCTGATCCACCGGAAGTGATGAGCCGGTGGGTTCGCGTTGGCCTTGCACGTCATCTGAACATTGTCGCGGCCCACGTACCAGTCTCCATCGTACCCCACCACAGAGATGTCCGGAGCAACTGTGGGAAGACAGAAATAAAGACCGTTCAAAACGTAGCCAGAGTGAAGGAAAGTGTTTTTTTATCATGCCGAATGATGTGGCGTTACTGGATGCTTCCACTGTTCAAATAAACATTAAAACTCAGCTCTGTTTAATGTCTGTGGGCCCATTTCAGCTCCTGACGGCTCACTTGATAGTCATCTGGATGCTTCTCGCTCTTCTCGTGGTCTAGATTTGCCTAAAAAACCCACGTGCACGGCACAGTGGGAGGTATTTTTCTGTGAGAAAGGTTTGCTGCACACTCTCTCCCTGATGGGCCATTTATTGGACAACCACAAAATCCTTTGTAGCTGCCGTCTCGCACAGAACTGCAAGTCAGCTAAAAAAACCAACACGACCGTCAAACTAAGAAACACTTCTAAAGTGTTTAATCTCTCGCTTTCATGAGTCCGTTTGCAGCCGATACGCGGCGGCATGTTTGTGGTGCCCAGTCTAGAGAAAAAAAAACGCTTTTTTCTTGTGACAGTTTAGGAGCATCCGGGGACATGCGATGACATAACCACTTAAAAAAAACAGGTACTGTTCCTTTAAAACTTTGATCATTCGCAGCAAGAGAATTGTAATAACTCCTTCTAATTAGGTCATTCTTTTTTATTGCAGCTATGATGTCATATATGTAAAAACGCGAGGCACCCACATTGCACGTTGAGCTGGTAGGGAATCCTGAAGTCGTTCTGCAGGGCCGGGTGGCGGACCACGCAGGTGAGCGCGTGGCCCTGGACGTGGCGCGTGGGCTGCCAGATGTAGCGCACTTGCGTGCTGGTGGTGCCGTTGGCCTCGTCGAACAGCTGCACCTCCGACTGGCCGAAGAGGTTGGACTCCCACGACACCTCGGCCGGCGGCCGCGCTCGCTCGGCGATGCAGGTGGCCACCACCGTCTCGTTGCCGCCGTCGATCAGGGCGGTCGAGCCGGCGGACACGAAGACCTTCGGCTCCACTGCGAGCCACAGAAAAGAAGCGGGAGGGTAAAATTCATGCTACATTACCAACCAAGCTGGCCCTGGTGGCTTTCTTTTTCTTTAACCGAGTTAACTGCAGTGTGAGAAATGTTGACATTGTATTTCTGCGCTTTCTGCATCGTTAACTGCAATCTCTTCACTCCTCTCATTCCACAACGATCCAGTCCAAGCCGTCATTAGCTGCTCTAGCCATCCCTGTGATGTGCTCTGTGGAAACAGACTGTGTGAGCGCATGCACGCTGCGTTTGGGAGCCAGCAGTGACAACCTGTGATCCACAAGAAAAAAAACTAAAAGATTCATCTCTTCTGCAAAATTGAAAACTCTGCAACGCAACCCGTCTATCGCGCCCAAACTGAACAAACAGCTCCGTGAGAAGACGTCGCTTGTGCTTTGTAAGACGAGACGTAAACTCGGTGTGGGAGACGTCAAACTGGAAGCCGAGACCCAGTTTGATGAGCGGGGAGATAAATCAACTTCACTCGCCAAAAATTCATTATTTAATATTTACTTAATTATTTGTTTATTCGTGTCTGTTTGGACTGACTTGATGCAAAATTTAGTGTTGATTTAGTATGATTTGCAAAAACAAAGGGTTTGCACATCACTGGTTCCCTAAACACTTTCATGAAAACTGGAGTCTTCAGTCTTCATCCGACTGTACGGGTAAAGGGAATCAAAGAGAATCCCCAAGAACACGCGTACGTCCTTACCGAGCACATTGACCGTGGTGGAGGCTTGCGTGTTCCCCAGTGGAAACGTGGCGACCTTACAGGTGTAGATGCCGACGTCAGCGAAGCCCACGTTCTCCAGCACGATGGTGGCGTCGTGGGAGGAGGGCGAGCGGAAATGGAGGCGATTCTTGAACTCCGGAGGGAAGGACGTGCCCAGCTCCGGGTTGTAGACGGCCACTGTGACGGAGCCGGTGGGCAGGTGGCGCTCCCAGGAACTCTGAGTGAGCGTGAGGTTGGAGCCAACCTCCACCCTGCACTCCAACGTCACATTCTTGCCCAGCACGGCACCCACCCTCTGAGGCACCAACACCTGACTGCACCACACACCTGCCAGAGACACACAGGAAAACACAACGCGCCGTCACCGTTTGCCAACGGGCTTAGAAGATTACACATTAATAAAACAGACTTTAATAAAGGGACTTCCAGTTAGTAAGCGGATCATTTCACTAATGCTGAGAAATGGAGAAACCCTTTGCGAGTAGGAAGGCTATTCTTAGACAAACCTTGCAAAGGAGGCAGACACATAAATTCTCATTTGACGAACATATGCGCTTAAACAATTAGGAGACGGAGGAGCAATCAGCAATAACTGATGATTGATTCTTCATCGCGGTTGTTCAGTCGAGCCAAAATGGCAGACACCGGAGTTCAAACCAGGACAGCGAACTGAAAGGAGGCGGAGGAAGACCTGCAGATTGCATTTAGGTTGGAAGGAGAACTCAACAATAACCTTTGAGCATGTTGTAATTCAGGTGGTGCGAGAGGACAGTCGACTTCTGTGGCTTTTTTTTTTTTTTTTGGCTCCGTACTCTGAATTTAGAGCTCACACCGGCCTCAGTCCACAAAGTCAATCTAATGCTCTGGTTTGTATTGGAAATGAAAACGAGGATGGCGCGTCCCCGTCATAGTGAGATGAAGATTTCTGACTTATGTTCCATTAAATTAAAGGTCCAAACAATATATTATGCCAAACATGATTCCTCTCCAGACTTCAGTTTAATCATCCCAAGAAAAAAGACGGAGAAAAAGAGATTGACTCTTATTCTGAAAAGCCAAATAGTGGCGATATGAATGTAAGGAATCTATATGATTGACGTCTAATGATCTTCTTTCCCCCCTTTGTTAGAGAACAAATAACTGAAAAATAACCTAAGAACACAAAGCTGCAGCGCTCAAGGGTTAAAAGAAAACATGGCTTTGGTCCGGCCTCAGTGGGATAGAAAGGCGTGCAGCACATTACGCCGTCTGACAGTGTCTGACAGGACTATCAGAGTCATCTCGACGGTGCCGAGTGAGAAATCGAGGATACTCCGACAGCATCAGCGGGAAAAAGGGTATTTCTGGAGTTACCGATGACGTCTGCATTCAAAATCTATTTCATATCCGTCCAAGTCTGCAGCCATCTGACATCTGTGGGTATTAAACTGTAATCAAAACTTGATACCGCCACAGCAGGCGCCGGGCTCTTCAACAAATAGAAATCTCCTGGTGTGACTCAGTGTTCCCATTGATGAATTTGTTTCCTCCCTCTTCCTTCTGACCTCAATTCAGGAATTAAAAGCAGCCCGTCCGTACGTCGTTTGTCCAAATATAACTAACCCCACGCACTCTGTCACCTGCACTTGTCAGAGATGTGGCGTGTCTTGAAAGCAGGAGCTCAATGTCACGCCGAGGAAGGTCAAAGGGATGCGAGCAGAACAGACTGCGACCGGCAGAGAAAGAGGACAAAAAAAAAGAAAGAAACGAAGGGAAGAGATATGCTAACATGACGATGACATCATCGCTAAGAGAAGAAAAGAGGGCTGAGAGAGCGAGAAGAGGCGAGAGCAAAGTCACGTCTGAAGCGCCGCGCGGGGGGAAAATGTTTCAGCAGGAAAAAGCAGGACCAACACCACGAAGATGTGACACCGAGAGGACGGCGAAAAAGCCTGCGACTGGATCACTAATTGCGACGAGCCACCAGCAGGAAGACATCATCATAAATCAAAACCTGCTGCGCTGCTTGGCAACTGACGCCAAATATTCTATTGTTGTTTTGCCAAAAACAGCTCCGTCTCTGACCAATCTCCCGCTAAAAAAGGCCGCGTCCTCCAATACTGGCAGCGTGGAAGGAAAGTTCCCACTCCCAGAAGGACGAAGCGCAAACCTCGCATGTTTGACTGGAAGAAAAGTCTGGGTTTGTGGGAAGAATTTACTGGCTCATCGTTCTGACTCCTTCACATTCACTTCCTGCTTCAGTGTATCAAATCTGATGTCTGCGTGGCTCAAACAAAGAAAAGTTCTCGGATATGTCGCTTCGTCTAAATTGGACAGGAAGGAGTTTTTACCCAGTGAAAGAAACCCACAACACAGCGGCAGGTTCTCAGGATAAAGTGTCTGAAAAACTCTCCAAATCCACTTTGTCAGTGTGGAGGTGTTCAAAATTCACAGGTACACACTGCGCCTGCGAACGTCTCCTAAACTTCCAACATGCGTGGATTCCTTCCGGTGGAAATGCGTCAGGACGGGATCGGTGGGAGGTCGGGCTGAGCAGGAGGAACGATGACACAAATAATCACAGCGGGCACCGACCGTTTTGGATTTAGCTCTGAAATTACAAGTACAAATCCACACCGGACGGACAGTCTGACCGAGCGACAAGCTGGGGAGTAATGTAGAAAAAAAAAAAAAGACAGTTAGGAGACTTATCCCACATTCAGAGTTACCAGGAGTGGTCCAGCTGTTTCTTTACAGAGGGGAGGGGGGGGGGGGGGGAGCCCCAAGCGAATATTTTGCTGTTGGTTCAGGAAGGGGAAATTGAGTCAAGTTAAAAAAAACGAGGAGGCAGAAAAATGAGAATGCGGTTAAATAAAAAGGCGTCTAATCGCGAATGCTGAGTGTGTCACCGCACGCTGGCCCGGGGCAAGGTCAGACAGGGTGCACCTCCAGAAACAAACGTGATCAAATAAGAAGGAACAAACAAAAAACACACACACACACAGCTGGCTTTGATTCCTACATTAATGGAGACATTTTTTCTGATAAGATATTTTAACCCTTTCATTGGCTCCCAACGTAGAAATGTGGAAATCCCACATGTGAATCTGCAACAACCGAACACTTGAACCTTCTTCTCAGAGTGGAGAAGTGATTCCTTCACGTTTCTGGATGAGAAGACGAGCTGCTGAGAGCAGCAGCATGGCAAGAGGCAGAGAAGCAGCATTTTCCTTGTACTGAATATGTAATGGAAGAGGTATAGCGACCGTATTAAATTTTCATTGGTGACATGACGACAACCTTACATAACGTGCCCTCGTTTTCTCCAACTCGGAATAAAAAAAAAGTGATGAGAATAAGGGCAAAGTCTCTCTGATCTTATGTACAGCCAGCCTTGACATAGCAATAGCGACTTCTTCGTTCTTCTCACGCTCTCAGAGAAAGAAAGAAGTCCTTTTAAGTTGCCGCAATTCCTATATAAAAAAAAAAGAAAGAAGAGAAGCTTCTGTAGACACTTTCAGTTTGCTTTGCAAATTCAACACAATGTGTCTCACTGACAGAGTAGAAAACAGATGAGAGATATCCTGGCATCAAGGACACGCTGCTCCCTGGGGACACGCTGCCGCTCCTTCTCACTTTAGTCAATATTACCTTCACATGCACCACTTATGTGGCAGTAAGTGTATGAATATGGGTGTCTTGCTGGAGGGCAGCGTGCCTTGTTAAAAGTGGGAATCAGAATGTAAGTGGTGATTGTTTCACGGTGGAGGTGGCAGCGGTCGCAGAGCAACGCAGGGCCTGAAAAAGCCCGGAGAGTCAAATCCGACAGGCCCACGTTTAACCCACAGGCTCCCTTTTTATAGCCTCAAACATCTCACCAACAGATTCCTCGACAGACTCTGGACTAGTTCTGCTTTCTGTGGCAGGTGAAGAAACTCAGGAAACACCTCATTTTATTCACCCTTCCACACATTTTTTTGCTGCAGGACAAACTTGGAGAAACGAGCGGCGTTTGAGCTCTGGTGGCAGCGTGATGTGCTGCACAGCATTTAGGCCCAATTTGCTTCGAGTGTGAGCACAAAAGATGGGTGACAACATGAACGTCCCCAAGCAACTCCAGGGGGTGCTATTTTTACCTGTGGGGGAAAAAAACACCCCACATGCTTGTACTTTAAAAAGTCTACATGAGTGCCACAATAACTGCTGAATGGGAACAATTTCACATATAATGTTACCTTTGTCAAAATGAGAATAACGCTTAATCAGTGTGAAAGGAGAACATCTTCAAACTTAAGGCACATTTTTCCAACATATTTTTGGCAGATGATGCATGACAGAAATCAATATCAAATTATCCTTATGAAAGTAGTTTAACATGTTAAATTCACCACATTTGGAAAGGAACATTAGAGAAAAATGTGCTTATGATTAAAATATGTCTTGTTTTTTTTTTTTTTTACCTTTAGCTTCTCAGATAATTCTCTGCACCTCTTCAGTTCAACAAAACACATTACTGAAGAAAAATACCGACAGAAACGCACTCAAAAGCAGGAGCCTTCAAAATAAAAGCACTGGGCTCTTTTTCTTGGCCTTATCTCAATGATAAAATGGAGTATTTTATTGTTTTTTTTCTTATAATATGCAATAGAGGTGCCTGGGGTGGTGGTGGTGGTGATGGGGGGGCTAGCCAGGGTTGGGAATCACTGAACATCCAAAGAGGTGTTTGGGCTGAGAAGAGCTGTGTTTTACGTCTCGTGGCATTTCTGACAAACATATTTTGAACCTTTCGAGAGAAAACACATTTGACTTTATAACGGACATTAGCACTTGTTTTCCCCACTGACACCCACACGTTATTAGCCTTTAGGGCGCGTGACTCTTATTTTGTATTCCACCAATACACAAGGTCAAACCCCTCATTGACATGTAAAGCAGCGTGAGAGTGGAACCTTAACAGGGCACCTGCACCTCCTCTTCTTTGTCCCGCGCTGTTAAGGGAGAAACTTTGGCTCCCAGTTTCCTGGATCACCTGTTGAAACTGGTATGTGGAGTTGGGGGGGGGGGGGGGGGGCGCACATTCACGGGGGGT
>JAUESE010000008.1:6711014-6721676 GCA_032274725.1 Malacoctenus triangulatus
ACATATCCAACAACCATTCATTTGCAAAACAGAAGGCTAACACACACACCCACGACACAAATTAGTAGTGTGGTGTGGGTGTGTGGGATCGATGTTTTTTCTCTCACTCCACCCCTCCCCACCCCCCCCTCCCCCCTCCAGCGGTACTAACGGTCGCTCAGGACCTCGTAGGCCTCCCCCAGCCGGCTGAACCTCTCCCAGCTGCCTGCTGCCTTGTTGCTGCTCGGGTGAAACTTCAAGGCCAGACGTCGATATCTTTCAAGACGGGAAAAAAAGCCAAAAGTGACAAAACCTTTAAAAAAAAAAAAGACTTACAACCCCGAAAAATCAACAATCATCAAGTTTCTTACGCCTTTTTGATGGCGGCATCGGTGGCGTCTCGGTTTATTTCCAGCTCCTCGTAGTAATCTTTACTCATGTCGGAGTGAGCTCCTTGATGTTAGCGCTAAACACTTTTACAATGCGGCTCTGCTCGCCTGCTAAAGATGACCGATGAGAAACTAAACGGGACAACCGCACCAGTTTATTGTTTGCATCGTTTCCATGGTGATTGTTCGTTGCAGAGCCTCGCGAGAGTTGAGAAGTCTCGCGAAGTTTTATCGTATGATTTCAACTTACTAAAATCATAACTAATCACACGCCAGTTACGTTATTTCTTCAAATATGTTGTTGTGTGTCAGATGATCCACTTTATTAAAACAAACCCTACAGATTAAGGTATCAAAAAAATGTACTTCAGGTATTCAAGAGCTTTAACGAATAGAAGTGTACCATAAGAAAAACATTACATGAAAATATATCTAAGAAAAAAGGCCTCAGTCATGTCAGAAATTTGAGTTAAAGCCCAACAACTGTGTGATGAGTTGATAAGATGCAGTTTTACTGCACAGACGTCAAAAAGACACGGATGGCTTGGAGCAGCAGTGACAAATGTATTTTTATTCTTTCCTTTTAAAACCATTCCAGACAGAAACGTCAAGGACTATTATGCGATACAAACCGGACTCTCCTCCATCAGTTCACACACACACACAAAAAAATTGCACGATATTATCAATATGATCAAGTTCCCACGGGGAGGTGGTGGAGTAAACAGCAGACACACTCTACTGATTCTGTTAAAGGTGGTCCTGATGGATGCATACTTTTCATTAGCGATTCAAAAACTCCAGACCAAGTGTGAAGATATTAACAGCCATATAAAAGAAACATGGATCCAATAGAAATAAATATTACATGTCATTCTGGATTAAATACACGAGTGATCACTAACAAAAGATCAACGGCAAAAAAATAAAAACGAGCAAAATGTCCTTTAAGTGTTCAGAAACATGACAGCAAACTCAACTAGATAAACCCAAAACCAAGGAAGCCCTCTACATACAACGTACCCCCAAAAGGCAGGAATCTCCATGTTGAACATTTATGGTGGGCTTCAAGAGAGAATCCTCCACAAACACTATCAAGGAAATCGTTGTAATCTATGATATCTGTAGCTTTTAGGGAGATATCATTAAAGATCTATTCAAATAGAAAAACAAAAAAGAATGGAAGCCAAGATAAAAAATAAACCATCTGGAAGAAGATGTTTGGAGAGGATGGGAGGACGGTGAAGTGGACAGTGCAGTTGGTGTGTGTTTGTGCTGGTTTGGTTCGATGTGTGTTTTAGTGTACTGACGCGTTGCTCTCTGCTGGAGCAGACGGCTCCACCGGCAGGACGAGCCGATGACGGACACGTTGGCGTGCGGCCGCCACGTTATTCTCTGACACAACTCTGAAAAGCTGTTTTTTCCCCCACAAGTCATCGTCCAAAATTAGAAACACAATAAATGATCAGTTTGAGTACAACTCGCGGAAAAAATGCTCGTCAATCACCCGCAACTGCAACACAAATGTTGTTGACTGACAAACGCATACAATACCCACATTGTGCTTGTCAAGCTTAAAGCAATATTTAACTTTAACGGATATCGTCGTTCTTAAACACACACACATCGTTCAGTTTGGCTGATACATTCGGCATCTCTGAATACCAACTCCACCAAAATGACTCTCGCACAACCACCTTCTTCCTCAGACAACCGAAGCTCAACAGGAGGCTGAGCAGAAGCTGTGAATACTCGTGTCTGTGTGTTACAGTGCAAATGTTCTAGTAAAGTGATTTTCTGACATTTCAGAGCAGTTCTCCGTGATGACGAGAAGAAAACGGATGTAGTGTTGTTTTTCAGGCTGGTAAACAGAAGCGTGGGGAGTTGGGGGGAGGTGGGGAGGTGTTGGGGGGTGGCAGGGTTCAGGAAAACCAAATGGATTTCAGAAGAAGCCAACAAGGCGAGCACATTAGCAGGAACAGCCTCCTTCACTGACGGGCAGCTCGGGCGGTTTCTCCAGTTTGATGTCGATCACTGGAGGCTAAGGAACGTCGCCGAACATGGTGGGGAGAAACAAACGGAGACAAGAAGAAAAAACACACACACACATATACACACACGTCAAGACAAAGGATACTGTCCTCTCTGCTCTTGTCCTGTGTGGTGTCCATGCCAGGGAGGGCGGCTGCCACGCGGCGGAAAAGCTGCAGGGGGAGAAGGGACAGATGTGTGCTGTCAGAAGAGGAAAGACGCTGCCGGCCAGACGAGAGCACGGACCCAAACCAAGCCAGCGTGCTTTCTATTCATCTCTGTGTCCGATGCACTTGAAGCTCACGGGGAGAAATAGACCCAGCAGACTTTCTGCCGTTTTTATTGGAGTGGAGTCTCGTGCAACTGAGCTGCTCAAGGGTCTGATTTCAGTCATGTGATTGTGCCTGACTGACATCGCACGATGATAAAGGTGGGAGGAGTTTGAGTGATGGATGAATGTTTCAGAAGAAGGATGAAGCTGAACACGTCTTCTCCCCTTCAAACCATCTCCTGAGGAGCTGGGCAACGTGACATGCAGATTTGCCCGTTCCAACGCCTGTTCTGTGGTCGTCAGTGTGGTGTGGGTTGTTTGTTTGCAAACTCTGACCCCCTCTTTAGTGCTTCGCTATCACAAATTGGTCAAAACAAGACTGGTAACAGGTGGGAGAGAGCTTGGAAAACAAATCCATTCATGACCACAGGAAGCTGATGTAAAGCACACCTTATGCTCACATGCGTGTGTGAAGTAGAAGCCAATCAGAAGATAGCATGAGCACTGTGAATACACGCACACACACACACACACAAAGGTGCACACGCTCTACCTGTTTGACATTGTAGCCTGTCTTTGCACTTGTTTCAATAAACAGAACATTCATCTCTTTCGCTCTCTGCTCTCCCTCCTCTGTGGTTATCTGTCTGTGATGAGCCAGGAGGCATCACGAACAACACGCAAACAACCACCGGGACACAGACACCATCACAGACACCCACGTCCAGACAGGGAGAGGAAAACAAACAAACAGAGAGAGAGAGAAAGAGAGAGAGAGACTAAGTATGTTGAAGCGCTTTGACAAGTCGTGCCCCTTCCTGTTGCTGCTGCCACCGGAGCTCCACAACAGAAGCTCCCTGGTGACGGTCAGGCTGTTCATCCACTGATCATAATGGAAGCATCAGCCTCTTTCAAAAATGTGGGTAACTAATCATCAACACTTTCTCGTTACAAAGATTCTTTTTTATGGTGGCACCACAACTACAAATTTGTGATCCAATCAGCGTTGACATCTTCTGGTGAGAGTCGTGTGAACCTTCACGGTCAGCCGTTCACTTCAGAGGGCAACCTCTGGGTCTGGAGCCCAGGTAGCAGCATCAGCGGCAGGACTGCAGAGCACGACTCACACACACACTCTTACCTGCTTCACGTTGTAGCCTGCTTTCGCACTAGTCTCAATAAACATTACATTTAGTTCTTTGGCTTTCCGCTCGCCCTCTTCAATAGATACTTGCCTGTGGTAGACAAGGGGAGTTAATAGAAGAAGATACACAGCAGGAGACAGAGGAACTTCATTTGAGTGGTGACGAAAAATCTCATCAAAACTACACTTCCAGATTAAACGCGAAGAAAAAAAAAACAGTCAGCTTTTTATATCATTTAAAAGGGAAGAAAACATGTCTATGATCCAATGCTGCTTCCTGCATTGAGGAACAGTCCCAACACAATCACTGACTTCAATGGTGTGAGAGCGCCCCCTTCAGGAGGTCAGGCTTACAGGGAAACAGATTACCTTTTATCAGCAAGATCCGTCTTGTTTCCGACCAGCATGATGATGACGTCGCTCCCTCGCTCCGTTCTCACGTCGTCAATCCACTTTGTGGTTTGCTGGAAAGAGTTGACGTCTGAAAGAGCGACGGAGAGAAAGGCGGCAGGCAACGCATCAGTATTCAGGAGACGGACGACCTCAGCTGTGACAACACGCTGGTTTGTGACAGGAAGACAAAAACAAAGGCGGTTCTTCTGCTCGGTCACATCCTCAACAGCTCCTTTTTGCATTTACACAGTAAACGGCCACAAACTGAAATGACCACATCAGGGGATTCAACTACACACTGTTTGATTTCTGAACATCCAAATGTTGCACACGGCTGTGAACTGGTGAAACATCCCGGTGACACGCCGCTCCACTCACTTGTGATGTCGTACACGACGACGGCGGCGGCGGAGTCTCTGATGTAACTTGGGATGAGGCTACGAAACCGCTCCTGCCCTGCCGTGTCCCACAGCTGCAACCTGATCTGCAGGGTGGGAAGAAAATAAAGGTGGGGGGTGGGGGTGGGGGGGATGGTCCAAGAAAATAAAGGAGAGAAACAGAGAAGGAAAAGACCAGAAGGGATAGAAAAAAAAACGAGAAAAAAAACAAACAAACAGACAAATGAGGCAAGTTAAAGTGAGAAAATAAATAAACTGAAAAGGAAACTAAATAAAGTCGGACTAATGGGAAAAGATAGAGAGAGAACAGAGAGAGTCGTGCATGCGGGTAGTGAATGATCACCACAGAGAGCAAGCTGTCTGGGCCTGGGGGAGAAGAAATAAATAATCACCCTTCACTTGTCATCAACCCTCCTCTTGATCAAGTAAGGTGTTTCATTTCAAAAGGCTGATGGGAGAGTCAATGGAGGGGCAGGAAGGAGAGGGAGAGAACTCGTGTTGTGAGGGAGGAAGCAGACAGAGAGAGGGAGGACTGTCCGTGTGGACACAGCATCCTGGTTACGCTAACGGGGCCACAACAGATGTGTGTTGAAAAACAACTCCGCAAAACACAAACAGGTCAGAACTCAGTCCAATTTGCGGAATCCAAATAAGAGCTGGAAAAAACTCCCCGATCTGGACAAAAGCAACAGAGAGGACAGATTCACTGCAGGAGATAAAAACAAACTTACTGTTCTGTCTTCAAGGTACATGGTTTTTGATAGGAAATCTATTCCTATTGTGGCCTGAAAATGGAGAACAATGAGTCACATATTTATATCCATCCTCAGGAAACAAAAACGATTATAAAGAAAAGCAACATGGGCGATATTGAATCATTTTGAGGAGATATACCTGGTATGTATTGTCGAAGCTGTCATACATGAACCTTGTGATCAGCGAAGTCTTTCCCACTAAAACACAAATAAAAACAGGGAACTGTTGAGAGTACAACACTCGTGCTGTCGCTGCGTGGGTCGAAATAATGAGAGCGAGGACGATTGAATCCAACAACCCATCAATTTATTTATGAACCTCCTAATTCTGTCCTGCATTATTTAATGTTGCTGTGCCGGCTTCAATCCAGAGAGGTGAGCCGAATGTTCTTGTGAACACGTTATCCAAACCACACACGCTTCTTTTTTTAAATCAACACCAAAATAAAACACGGAGCCGTCTCGTCTTTGGAAAAACAGGCCGGGAGCTGATCGTCATTTTTGCTTGATAAACAACTTTACTCATTATGCAAATTAGAGGGATTATGTCTGATTATTTTCCCCAGTTAATAGGCTAATTGGTTTATCCAGGAATAAATTCAGCTCTAACTGCAACACTGTGGAATAAATAGCAGAACAGCGAATACATTTTGAATATTCATACAAACACATAAAGCAGATTACGCTCGGCGTCTTGAAATGATGAGTTCCTCGCTTTGTGACCTTTAACCCCCACAAGCTGTCACACTTCTAAATGAGTCACCAGTGAAGCAAACATGCTTACGTATGAGCCAGCCTGATTAATAGATGTTTATATTGATATATAGAGTTGTCAGAGGACACATCAGGATCATTTATCTTCTGCTAGGTGAGTTGCGAAAAGGCAAAGAAAAAAAAAAGGACATTGTTACAATTGTGCGCAATCAATAAGTCACGGGATAAAGGTTACAGCAACAGGATGTGATGAGCAATCGATTTAAGTAAGTGAGGAGAAGTTAGTCAGAAAAGTTGCAACACATCGACAGCAACGATCAACTTCTGCATCCTTTTCCTGGCTTGAGCTTTCCGTACCGATGTTTCCAGTTTTTAACTGTTTTCCTATATGGGAATTTAAAGGCATGTTTGTTTACAAAAATGTATGTTATCGATCACATAATCCTCAGACTCTCAAGAAATGCAACAAATCCTCTGACAACTTGACACGCTTACGTTGACGAGCAAAACACTTGTCCACATTTGTGCACACAAGTCCACAGAAGGACACCGGTCATGCTGCTCTGGGCGCCCACATGCCCCAGACTGTTTTTGCTGAGCTCAGGTTACATTATCAGTTACAATGTGCATCGAGTGATGGTGACATGGCTAAAGCAACACTGCAGTTTACAGAGTGTCACAGAGCCACAGCTGATCCCCGACTGTTTGACCAACTCAAAAGTCGCTCTTATCTAGATGAGACGTGGAGATTCAGATTTAAAGATACACCGTCTGCAAGAGGAAATCACAGCCAGAACACAAAACTGTCTTCTTTTGCATTATTTTCCTGAACTTTTTTGACAAGGAAAAGCAACAACAACATTGACACAAGTCATAAGATCAGTGCTCCTAAAATCCTTGCCAGTTTAGTTTTAATTTCAGACCACAAGTTATCGATCCTCACTGTGGACAGCAGGTCATTTATTGTTGACAACATGTAGCATAAGAGATAAAGGAATAAAGGGGCTACCCTTAAGATGGTCAGTATGATTGTTTAGGAGATTAGATTATTTTAATTTCACATCAGATCATCTAGTTTAATTTTCACACTTTGTAACAAAGAATTGCATGTTTGGTATAGACTTGATTTAGGATAAATAAAGGCCTCTGCAAGGTGATAAACACATACATCATGCCAAAATAACACAATATAAAGCCAAACCCCAAAATGCTCTGCACAAGGCTTTGTTCCAAGTTAGTCGAATAATGCGGCCTCAAAGTCAGAACACAAAACCCATGCGTTATATGGCTTCCACTCCACACCTTTACTTTAGAAAACAGGCTTATGATTGTCAGGTATGTTCTTACACTTGACAAACCGCCTGCCTGTCATTCACCTCATCAAATGCTTCAAGTGTACACTCCACGACGCAGGTGGGGAGACTGCAGGAATGCTACTCGGCAAGTTTGGGTAACAAGGATTTTACCCCGGGGGTAGAAATTCTGACCCAAGTTATTGGGGGAAAGCAATTTGAAGGCTTTAGCCGCATTCCTTTACAACTTGGTGGGACTCTGTGTCACACAGCGACTTGTTTACTAGTGGCATCATCTTGTAAAAACGATAATTTCTTAGGATACTTTGGTCTATGGAAACCAATTTCACCCCTTCCAACAACGATCAATCACTCAGATCGATTAAAAGCGTGGATCACTTCGTACTAGCTGCGACAGTCTGAGTTTTTGGCATGCAAGATGTGAAGTAACTGGGATTATTTTTGATAGACATAAATAATCAAACCCAGAATTCTACTTTCATGTAGCCAAGGTGGACAACAAGTTGGTTAACCAGTCGAGTGGCGCAACGTACAACTATTCCTGTGCGAAGTTACACTGATACACAGCTAACGTTAGCAAGCTAAGAGCTTGACGTACGATTAATCACCAAACGATTCACAAGAGTCCTGTTTTAAGTCACGCTCAGACTTGTTATTCTGTAAACCTATAGTCAGACTTACCACTCTGCTCCCCGAGAAAGACCAGTTTGAATTTCCTCAGAGGGTTCCCGAAGTCTCCGGCCGCAGACATGACTGAATCCAACAAACCCCGTCGATACTTTCAGGGAGCTCCCCAGCTATGCAGCTAATGTTAGCCAACTAGCTGCTGTCAGTTATCAAAGGTCTGGGATCAGTGGTGTTACTCCGCTTTGTACAGCCCTCTGCAGCGGACCAGCCGGCGAGAAATCGCGTCCGACAACGTTTTCCTTGAACCCTTGAACACTTTGGGATAACTCCCTGTAACTACCAGCGCCAAGTTAGCAGTACCCTCAGTTTGATGACATGTCTACTGCCGGGCTACTTCTTCTACAGGGTTTACGGTGCCTGACGTGGACGGCACATTGTAGTGTTGCCCCCTACCGGTTGAGAGGGAACAAAAGCACTGAACGGGCGATAAACCAGGCACCACAGTGTGCCATAAATTCACAATAAGTGTTTTGAATTCTGTTTAATTTTTAAATCATCAGTGAGAAGCAGTGTCATCAAACAGTACTGAACAATAATATCAGGTTCTAAAATTAATGTGTTTTTCAAGCGCCCTCAAGAGGGCGCAAACGGGTCACAACCGTGATTTCACACACCATGCTTGGAGGTTTCTACGACTCAGAAGTGTGCACAATTGAGAAAGTTTACTGCTAAATGGTGTAAGTATTCTTTGTGATGCATCGGTTTTTGAACATTTTCTGCAACATACGGATGTTGTTTCTTCTGGCTGAGCCACGAGTAATGTCACTTTTTACTGATCTCCCTGAGTTGATTTTTTTCTGCATTAACCCATCCAATTCAGTTAAATCTAAATACTAAGCTATGAGCTGCAACTATGGACTGAACAGCCAGCAATGAGGATCTAATTGCAGTGATATAATTGATTATCGTGATCATATGAGCAACAGTCCTCGCAGAATGAATACGTCTGTTTTTTACAACTCTTGCTTTGCAAAACCAAGCCATCTTACTGGTTTTTGAAGGAAAGCATATTTTTGTACAGGACAGACTCTTTGGAGACGTCACCACATTGTGTTCACATGCCTGCTTTCATATTTGCCAGTCAGATGGCAGATTTTGCTGGCAGTCTGTCCTCATTGAGCCAACTGGCATTCATTGTTTTTGTGAACAAATAGAAAATCACAGTTGTGGGTAGCAGCATGTAGGTGTGAAAGTGGAGGACTTGCTCGTTGGGTCTTTTATATTGTGACGTGCACTTTATTGAGATCATGATACCCTGTTTACAAGGGACCCTGCTGCTCCTGATGAAGTGCTCGTGACCTCCAGATCCTCGAACAGCTGCTGTCCTGAGCGCCTCAGCCCTGAGGTAACATTGGAGGCGAGTTATGGTGTTTACCCACCCAAAGACAGACATTTTGATAAAATATGGTCGTGAGCAGCATTTTAATTCATGCTAGACTCAGTAAAACCCTCATATTTGACACACGATAGATTCTGACAAGCAAAGATCACACCTGGCACAAAGACCTTCATGTTTCAAGCTCTTTTTTTTGCAATCACTTCTACACTAACACTGTTTTATGTATCAATGTTTTAAAACAAAAGATGTAAAATACAACAATGATCACTGCTCTGCAAAGGAGTAAACATCAGTCTGATTACCAAATGTCACATCTTTTCAATTGGTGTGAACAATTTAGTTGAAGTACGTGATCATGCGTTAATTTCACCTCATTCCTATTTGTAGGTTCGTCATGGTTGATACATGATGAGAGGAAATAATTCAGAACTGTCCGAGGGTAAAGACGAGTGCCAGTTTGTACAGCGCTCTGTCATGGTTGTGTAATAGGATTTGGAGACGGACCTGTGAAGCTTTGCAACCTGAGCTGCAATATCGGCAAGGACTTTGACTGCAGCCTGTCTACAGGCAAACATGCGCTCCAACTGAGAACGGTTGGGACCACTGGGAGATATTCATGAACACAAAACCACCCGCTGAGCCACACCGACAGAGCCGGGAACTATTTCCTCTACCTGCACTCATTTGAATCCCAAACCAGGACTCATCATATTCATGCTCCCATTTATTATGAATTCAATCTGATTACCACATTTGATGGAGTGTCCTTGCGGTGATACATTTGCGATTACATAACCCTCCTAAACATGACATGAACTTGAATATTGACTCCTCCTGTGAGATGTGTACAGTGCATGCAGGCAATCAGAGGTTTTGTTGCCGCTCTGAATGTCTCCTAATGGGAATCTGAAAAGAGATGTTGCCAGTTTTGAAATTAAGGATCCCGAAAACCATGTGAGCATCTCCGCGCTGTTCCTCTTTTCTGTGCTGCAGGAGAAGCACATCTGTGCCTCCCCCCGCTGCGACCCCAGTTCTATCACTAATATGATTCACATTTGTGTAATCGGTGATGTAAGCATATACGGTGGTGCATTATGCGTGTGCGAGTACAGTATATGTATTTCTGCCTGTTTAAACTCGTGGTTCTAGGTCACTGAAGAAAAGGCGCACCTGCGGGGGGGGGGGGGGGGGGGGGGGGGGGGGGGGGGGGGGGGGGGGGGGGGGGGGGGGGGGGGGCGGGGGGGGGGGG
>JAUESE010000008.1:6735936-6745984 GCA_032274725.1 Malacoctenus triangulatus
AGCAGCAGCAGCAGCAGCAGCAGCAGCAGCAGCAGCAGCAGCAGCAGCAGCAGCAGCAGCAGCAGCAGCAGCAGCGTATCCCCCCCCCCCCCCCAAATGATGTCAGTATGTTCGTCCTTGAGCTGCGAGTGGTCTTTGCTCTTTTATGTAAATGCCAGCTGACAGTGATTCTGCAGAAGAATATGGAAAGTAAGAAGTTTCACATGTGGACCCGGCGGAGCGGTGCGGACGGATTACTTTTCTTTCAAATCTCATTAAATCTCTTGGAAAATCTTCAGAGTTTTGAAGGTTCCCCCCTAAATTTAATCATTACTTTTTAGCTTGAAGCTTTTCCTCCGGGAGCGTGCAGCTAAATGAGGCGATGAATGGTGACTGATGGGGTAAATAATTGACCGGCAATTTAAAAGACTTTTTTTTTTTCCTCTCCCTGTATTGTAAAGCCTGAGTCTTCGCTTAGTCTCCTCTTTTGAAGCAGTTAAACAAGCGAGTTTATTTTCCTGCAACTCAGGCTTGACACTAAAAACTCTGAAATCTTGTTTATCATTTATGACTGTTATTGAATATTCTGCGGGTTCAGGCCTCCGGGCAGAATGTGCTCTGACTTACAGTATTGGCCAGTTACTCTGCAGGACTTAAAACACTGATGTTTGCAGATAACCTCCTTGTGCTGCTTTCTGCTAATGCAGCAATCTGCCCCGTGCTGATTATCCTGTTATCCACCAGCAGTGTACACACACACACAAATATGCACACTGTTCGCAAACACACACACACACACACAGTGCTCGATACAGGCAGCGTCTTGGGATTTTTTTAATGACAAAAAAAGTACTCACCGAATAACTAAACACCAAAGTACTGTACCAGAAAGTTCACAAGTACGCCTGAGAGTCCTCACTGTGGAGGTCAACACAGCTGCACTGAGATAACCGCAGTCACTAAAGCTTTATCCTTTGCAGCTCATTGTATCCCACAATCCTGTGTGCCCCCCGCCCCATCAGCTGTTTTTGTTGGATTCAATCTGTTTAGAGCAGCTCAGACGGATCCCAGACTTCATTTTTTAGGTTGCCAGTGGATACCAGTGAATATGAAAGAAATGGATCAGCGTGGCGTCGTTTCAATTCGAGGAAAAATCGTTCATAACATAATTCACAAATCAAATTGAAACACTAATGAATCAAGATGCAGCAAGGTGTTGGGAAGTGGGACACTTCTAACCTATTCAAGGCATGAGGATTTGGGAGTTGCAGACCCAGAAACAGATGATACAGTGACTCACGCGCGGGGGGGGGGGGTCGAACCTGTTTCACTTCAGGGTCCTTCACTGGATCCCAACGGATGGGACCAGGAAAACCAAAGATCTTCCAGACTCGTACCTTTGTTTCAGAGTGAAGAAACACCAGTACACTCGGGATCCTTTTGTATTTGATGGACATGGTTTCCAAAAACATTTTGAGAGCATTTTCAAGGCTCGCTGTCGCTGCAGTGTCGGTTCGATCAGCAGTTCAGTTTTGGGTCTCAGTGTTGTTTTGTTTACCTCAAATTATTGTGTAAATCATTTTTAGCCTTTCTATTCAGTCCTTCACTGACATTTTCTTTGTCTTATGTTCTGCAAATGTCTAAAATGCTAATCTTTACTTCACTATGGAAGAAGCTGAGGAAAATGAGACACTTTTACGAGGAGCAAACTTCACTTTAGGGAAACTAAAAAAGAAACTTCAACACAGAGGACGTCTTACAGGGTTTGGATTGTGTGGCAGAATTTTATGCAACAACGTTTTTGTTGTTTATCACTCATGTTTTAACCCCGTAGATAATACACAACCATCTCTGAAATAGTGAAACACTGCAAAAACTCTCCAACATGTGACATAATTCAACAAAAACTGTTATAATCCTGCCATAAGTGACCCGTCCAGTCATTTTTCCCCCCGCTGTACGGAGACGTGGATGACAGGCAGCCTTGACATTTACTTAATGTTATTACGTAGTAGTAATTATCATGGGGGCCGATGAGAAGCAGACCTTAAATAGAAGCACAAAGTGAATGCGGTCAGGCTGCGAGCTGCCCGTCAGCCTCTTACATAGATTTAAAACAGCATCCGGCAGCGCAGAGTCTCACGGAGACACTGAAGTCCAGCTTCCAATGTTATTCCAGCAAATATTTGCATATAAATGAGCAGCGTCAACCGCAGATTTCCATCCGGGTGAGCGGCGCGCGTCCAGTGACTCCTTGTGGTGCAGAGAACCATCAATATCAGCGCGCTGGTCAGATCCACTGCTGTCCGATCAGCAGCGCAGGCAGATGCACATCGAGCTCGCCGCGAAAGCCTCACGTCGTGACTAAACATCTTTATGTAAATGACGGCCATCATTGGGAGGTCTGAATGTGCAGGAACTCACTCCGTTGTCATTTCAAACACACTGAAAGTCAGTGTAGCGTATACACTCGCAGCTGCTCCGAGCACAGGCGGAAGGACATGCTCGCGTTTTTTTTTTTTGCCCAAGTCATCCACATGGCTGACTCCCCCCACACGCCCCACCCCGTCCTTTGTCTCCCCGTGTCTGTCTTTTCTCACACAAAATGCACACACAGGCATGCATCCGCAGGTGGGGCAGGAACAGTCCTGCAGCGGCGCAGCGCTCCATTTTAGCCCCGGTTCACGCGAACACGTGTTTTCTCTTTCGCTTTTACCGTCACCCACCTTCCCTCTCTGAAACGTTTGCTCTCCCCAGAGGAAGTGCGAGTTTAACTTTTTTTTTTTTTCTTCAAGCGTCTTCCGCATCCGTGTGCTTGTCTGCAGATGCTCACCTTTCACTAATTTGCAGGTTGCTGTGGTAACTGGCCACAGAAAGCCGGTGCGGGTATTTTGAGTTCTCATAAAAAAAAGAATAAGCGACAGTGTCTCATTTGTTCTGCGGATAGAAACAACAACAACAAAAAACAGCGAGACTTCGTGTGCTTTTTAAAATTGCAAGAGCGTCATTTTACCTCAGCTAACCCGCTGTCCTGAGCGGCTGTCTTTCACCCCACTTTTTTGTGTAACCTACCAGGAGGCAGCTCCCGTCTATTTCTGTACCTTTTTGGCTGCCTTCGGTCGGTCTCTTGTGCATAGAAACGAGTGTGTTCCAGGTAATTGGCTCCTCCACACTGGGATCATGCACATCCACTGCATCGAGGTATAAATACTAGGGAGCCCCATGATGCGCAGGCTTTCCTCACTCATTAGAAAGAGCTGACAATGCAGCCCCAGAGCCCCCCTGTCCTCCTCCGCAGTGCCCAAGCTGGATCGACACCAGGAGATAACAGTACAGCACACCAGTCTCTCAGACGCCTTGAGAAGCAGCTGCACTGAGAGCCGTTCGTCCTCGGCTTTCTGTAGCAGCAGCAACGCTCTAATGATGCTCGTAGGGAGGTTTGTTTGAGTCTTTTAAAAAGCTGCTTGTAGGGCTGGACAGCTTTTTGATTATCAAGTCTCCTTTACCGAATTTTGAAACATTTGGTTGTTATATGCGCCTTCCTTATCCTCTCTTAGGATCAACATACTAAATAAACTCTCTTACAATCCAGTTTCTTTCCACGCAAGCAGGAAATCACCTCTTTTGAATGACTTCTGCAACTAAAATAGATCAGACAGAAAAAGGGTTTGTGTTCAAATGATCAGAGAAGTACAAGGAGGCACAATGTCACGACCCTGGTTATGCGGTTAATGTGTGTGAACACTCACGCCTGCTGTGCATTCTTCCATATCAGCCCTGGCAAAAGGACACGAGTTGGAAATCACCTGGATCGTCCGACCCCTCCCTCCCTCCCTCCCTCCCTGTTTGTTGGGCTCCTATGATTAGTGGTCTGATGTGTGCATGCTATATGGAGCGCATCGTCCCACAGTGACGTGAAAGATCGCACATGTGAAAAACACCCGTGCACACAAAAGCACATGAATCGTGCATTCACACATCTGGAGAAGATTTGAAGCGCAGGGTGAATGTAAAGTCAGAAAAGCATCCGAAACCAAATCGCATTAATTCACAAGTTAGAAAACAGGAAAACAATATTGGTAATTCATTTGAGCTGGTAGGACTCGCACCCACATGACCTCTGGAACACGGTGCATCGGCTTCTCATTAACTCGTGTTTCTCTTTCTCTTTTTCCACCTCCTTTTTCGCCCTTCCTGCCCTCTTCCTCCTCCTGCTTCTGTCTCTCTGCAGGATCCTGCTGACAGTGGTGGTGATCTTTCGCATCCTGATCGTCGGCATAGTGGGCGAGAAAGTGTACGAGGATGAGCAAATCATGTTCATCTGCAACACCATGCAGCCCGGCTGCAACCAGGCCTGCTACGACAAGGCCTTCCCCATCTCGCACATCCGCTACTGGGTGTTCCAGATCATCCTGGTGTGCACGCCCAGCCTGTGCTTCATCACCTACTCGGTGCACCAGTCTGCCAAGGCCCGGGACCGCAGCTACTCCCTCCTGCATCCCTACATGGACCACCACGGTCACGGCCACCACGGCGGCCGCCATCACGACCATCACGCGCGCAAGCTCCACTCCCGCAACATCAACGGCATCCTGGTGCACCCCGACAGCAGCAAGGAAGACCACGACTGCCTGGAGGTCAAGGAGATCCCCAACGGACCCCGGGGTCTCCCCCCGACGCATAAAAGCTCGAAAGTGCGGCGGCAAGAGGGCATCTCGCGCTTTTACGTCATCCAGGTGGTGTTCCGCAACGCGCTGGAGATCGGCTTCTTGGCCGGCCAGTACTTCCTGTACGGCTTCAACGTGCCCGGGATGTTCGAGTGCGACCGCTACCCTTGCGTGAAGGAGGTGGAGTGTTACGTGTCTCGTCCCACAGAGAAGACTGTGTTCCTGGTCTTTATGTTCGCAGTGAGCGGCATTTGCGTGCTGCTCAACCTGGCCGAGCTCAACCACCTCGGCTGGAGGAAGATAAAGACGGCCATCCGGGGCGTTCAGGCCAGAAGGAAGTCCATCTGCGAGGTGCGCAAGAAGGATGTGTCACACCTGTCCCAGGCCCCCAACCTGGGCAGGACCCAGTCCAGCGAGTCGGCCTACGTCTGACAGAGGCTTCTCTGCCTGGGGGCTCCAGGACCTTTGAAATTTTGGAGGAGAGCTTCTCCCCGGCCTCGGACCCCCGCTTAACAGGGCACAAAACTCACCACTGCATTATTATTCAGGAGCACAGACGGACTCTGAGTGCTCACGGCAACGCATTCATTCACCAAGTAGAGTTTTTTTGTGACACTTGAAGAGAGGGGGATCACCTTTCTAATTAAGGCAACTTTGTTGCTTGAACCAAGCCTGAAAACTCACATGACGGGAGTTCTGCTCCGCCTAGGGGACTCTAGGTGCCTTTAAAAGAACCCCGCAGATTAACATGTGCAATTACTTATAAGATGAAAATACTGTAAAGATAGACCGAGGACGAGTTGTCTGACATATTTGATTATTTGCCTTTGCTGTAGGTCAGAGATAATCCCTCGTTTTTCAGCTCTGTGTGCATATGCAAGTGCTTGTGCGTGTGCATGCATACGCATGCGTGTGTGGGGAAAAAAAAGCCAGTCTGACTCGAGTCAGAAAACTGAACGCTTAACTAATCCGAGCTACCGAGAGAAAGATTACGCTATGTGTCACTGTCCACAGTGTTTTTAAACTAAGTCACACAGTGGACAAACAAGCACCTTTTTGAGCATACACAAAGACAAACACAAAAAAAAAACAAACAAAAAAAAACCAACGATCAGCACTACAAGGATTAAATGAAACTCGTTGTTTCTTGTCTGACTTTTTTCCAAAAAAGATTGTCGCCAGTCTTTAGATTCTTCGTTGCTTTAGATGTCGATCAGAACCCAGAGCGACGTCGCCCAGGAAGCTTTTCCTCTCCACAAAGGTGCTTTGAAGATGAGATATATTTTCCAACACTGTGTGAACGCACCACGATGCTCCCCATGCCTGCGAGACAAGCTGTTTACTTTCAGAGCAGTCGAGAAAAAAGAAAAAAAAAAGAAAGAAGCGCGCCTGTGTTTTCCACGGGAAGGCGCGCTCGCCGCCCAATGAGAGGCAACGCCGACTTTTATCAGTCGGACAGGAAAAGTATTTTAGCCACTGATGTTTTAAACATGTAACCTCAAGCTTTTTTTCCACAAGCAGATTTGGTGCCATATTTCAAAGTTACTGTACATAGATGAGATGTAATGATTACACTTAGCCTTTTTCCCTATGCGGTATAGAGGGGCTTTACTTGGGTGGGGGAACAGGGGGTCTGGGTGGTTATGATGATTAATCATAGATTGCCAGCTTTAACAATATGTATTATTAATGTGCTCTTTGTTATGCCTTCACCCTCTAATGGAGACTATATGTTCCGAGAAGTGTTTTCCCCTCATGGACTTTGAAAAAGGCATGTTACCGAAGCATAACTAGAATGGATAGATTATGACATGTAACTTTAAGAAGAGACAGTTTTATTTATTTGCATCCTGCTCCTGTGAAATGTAATACTCAGCATGCATGAAGATGAAAAATATAAAGAGATATGAACATAGAATTTAATTATGGGAATACTGAAAGTGAAAACCTGAGAGGCGCCACAATTGCAGCAATAATATTATAAATATATAGTATGTGGAAAAAAAATATGTCAATAAATTATTATGCAGTGATTTGGCCTGTGTCGTGTTTCACAAAGGTGTGATCGTTGTTGCACTCACTTCCCAGCAAATGTTTTGAGGTAAGTGTGAGATTACACACGAGTCGGACAACAGCGCAAACACACATCTATACGAACACGATGGAAGCATCAGACACACACAGCGAACACATCATGATGACGTCACTCCTCTAATCTAAAGTCAAAATGTCTCACCACACTGAAATTAGTTCATGTTGGTCTTTCAAAATGTTCATTTGAGGTTTCTGGTTGTGTAACATTCACGCACAGCATGGAAAGGTGATTTTAATACCTACACCAAGGAGTGAATTGTGAACTGGATGAACCAGAAACTTTACAACACCCACTGACCAAAACGATCCAAATCTTTAAAACTTTGCTTCACCAGGCTTGTATATTGAAAGTATTGTTAAATCTGCTACTTCTTTTAAACTGTAAATTTCAACTTAAAAGATTTGAAAATGAGGAAAGAAATACACTATTCAGATCATTTGTAGTGACACAGAGGTGTGACGGAGCTGCTTATGGAAGAACTCATGTTCATTTAATACAAAATGGGAAACTTTACCAGCCACCACAGGTGGTGAACTCCAAGGATCGCTGTTCAAGTATCATTAAATATATACAGAGGTTTTCCGAGCCGCTTTGAGATTCACAGGGACTTTATATCCATCAGTGTTCAGCACAATGCAGCAACTTCCAGCTGCACAGCGTCCGAACCTTCTGTAACATTTATTATTCAGCGCTGAGAAACGATACATCTCTGTGGAGATACATCAGCACACTCTCTGGGTTTTCTGTTGATAAATTATAGATATTCAATCTGTTCCCTCCCATGATAGGAGACGCACCAGAACAGCAAATGCGCCACAAAACGAGGGAGAACTTCCCATTGTCAGCACCTCGACGTTTCCAGGGGGAGAATTTATTCGCGCCATTGTTTCTCATGCTCCCGGTGACTCACAGCAGCTAAGTTATTAGATCGAACCTGATAATTTCAGTAATGAGGAAGGTTACTGAGGAGGGAGAGGTGTGGGGGTGGTGAACCTTTTAGTGTTATTAAACCTTCAGTCAGTGTGGGCGGCGTGCGGCCACGTCCTGGGAAACACTGAAGGCCTGGTGGGACCAGAAGAAAAGAGAGAGACAAGGGTGATGGGAGGAGTGTTAATAAAGCTGATTGTCACATAGGATGGACAATATTGAACGCGGTGCTTATTCATTCACTTAAAGGCCGCGCTGCGTTCCCACTGACGTGCATCTCGCTGTGATTGACTCTTGCGTGTGTGATATACATTCAGATCAACAAGCACCGAACACACACACGCGCGTGCGCACACACCTGCAAGCAGAGTCGTTAAATGCCTAAACAAAAGCACTGCTGAGGATGTAACCAGGCCGGTTGCTGTGGCGACGGGAGGGCAGTAATGATGTTAAGCACCACAGAGACTCCAGCAGTGGAGGGCAGAAACAGCACTGCACCACGTCTCCTCCTGTCGCTCCACAGGAGCAGAAACTGCAGGAAACACCCAAGTTCACGTCCATTTAAACTTAGTGACCAGCAGGCAGTCCGACGAGTCACAATCACAGGATCCTTTCTCTCTGTGCTTTCCACAAACAGGCCTCAGTTCGTGCCAGGTCACTTCACTGTCACCAGAACACGAGTCTGGACCACCTTATAATGCTTTCTTCACATTATTCCTGCTTTAAACTTTCTGCCTGTGCGATATATTCTTCACCAGGCTGATTTCAGAAGGTCCTGAGTTGACACGTGGAGGGGCTGCTCTGTGCTCGGTTTGCATTTTCTCCCTGCACATGCAGAGATTTCTTCCAGGTACTTTGATTTCCTCTGAGGTCAGCTAGTGACTTTAAAAATGTCCACAGCAGGTTTAGCAAGATAAAGTGTTTATATCTTATTGAGTCTGACCTTCAATCCTCTAAAAATACATTTAAAAAGATTACCTAGATTTTCCTTCATGCCTGTCGAGCAAACTTGTAATCACATGATCTGAAAACATACTTTCTGCATCATCATCGGAGTCATAAAACAACATTAAGTGTGGCATCATTCCATTATTCCTCCTCTGCTCCTTCTGCTTGCCCTCCTCTCTTTCTCGTCACTCCTTCACGAAGATGGAATTAGAGTCGGCTCCTCTGGAGGCTGCTGCACTTCATGTCTCGGACCATCAATTTGTGTCAGTCTCTATCGGCGTCTCCGTCCGACCGAGTCACCAGGTCCCTTTTTTTGCGATCGCGCCGCTTGGCACAGCGTCTCTGGTGCTTTCCTCTCTCTCTCTGACTCCATCTGGTGCTTTCCTCCTCCACCTGACTCATTCCCCGTTGTTCCCACTGCACCCTCCACCTCCACATTGACTGGGGCCTCCTGCCTTCCTCTGACCTTCTCCTTCCTCGCTCATGCAGACAGGCACAGCTTTCACTCGCCTGGATCCCTCAATGAATCCAGTTTTTCCTTTCGCCCTCAGTGGAGCTTTTCCTCTGTTTTTCTCTGTCAGAGCTGCTGAGGGTGAAGTCTCGTGTTGTGTTTTGCAGCAAGAAAGCCATTCCACCATCCGCCTCTCCCCTAAACTGTCTTTGACTGAGATTCTTCCCTTTTTCTGCCACCATGAAGGATTTTCGCGCTTCTCCCCCTCTGACAGACTGCTGACAAAAGAAGCTCCCCAGAGTTCACCAGCTTTTGCTTCCTCTTTTTTTTCCAACCCTGTCACAGCTCGCTCGACATCTCACTTGCGTCTCTCTCCCGGTTGATAATCCCAGAAACATAATTTAGACGGAGCACGCGGAGTTCATGCTTTGTCTGATGATATTATTTGAAGCCAGAGTTACTCGTCCCCACCAAACTAAACCCAGTCCTGTCTGTTCTGGCATCTAACTGGATTAAAGTGTCCTCAGGAATCTACTGGAGGATGGATTTGGGGTAGGTTTTGTTTTAAAAATAACTCCTTAAACCACAACCGCAGTTGGTTCAAATCAGATTGTCGTGCTTTTGTTTTGGAAAGACGGGACCTTATTTCCAGAGCTCCAGCTGAAATTAAATCATCATGGATTTATCTTATTAAGGTTTATTTTAAGGGGGCGGCATCTTGAAAAGGAAATTAAGCGAGCGCAGAAATAGACACAGCAATAATCCTCCATCATAAATAATGTCGCACCTTTGACCGATTGCCACAAATAAAGAAAATATGTTTGCTGACAGGAAACGGCCTTTTTCTTTTTTTGACCTCCAGAGCGAAGTAGCAAAAACATCCTCTAACAGCTGAAGCTTAACATGTCAGCTGTACACACACACACACACACACACACACACACACACACACACACACACACACACACACACACACACACA
>JAUESE010000008.1:6752925-6777912 GCA_032274725.1 Malacoctenus triangulatus
ACACACCCGCGCACACACACACACACACACACACACACACACACACACACACACACACACACACACACACACACACAGCCTGTACTTGTTGCATTTTACTGTCATGCCTTTCTTCGAAATCATCCACCCAGCGAACGTTGGACGCGCTGGAAAAACAAACACGCGGAATCCGAGTGGCCTGACGTAATGCCGCCACATTCATTTACTGGTTGACATGCGGTTGATGAGTCAACGCGCTGGTTAGACCGCGCAGGTTATCTGTACGAGAGCGAACTCTCTGACTCTGCCGTACCCTTCCCTGGGATCAGTCGCGACGCTGCGCGGCAGCAGCTGGATGTTCTCTGGGCATGCTGGGACACCACAGATGTAGCAAGTCTGATTACAGATGAGCAGACTGCTCCAGAGTCTGGATGTTTGGATAAAGCCTTTTTGCACACATCACTAAATAACAAACACGTTCGAGGAGAGGAAGACGCTCATCCTCCGCGTGCCTTTATGAACCGCTCCAACTCCCAGACGCTCTACAGAGACAACGTGATCCACTGCAGCTCCAGTGTGCTGTTGTTGGGCCGCAATGATTGCTTGTTAAACTATCACATATTGCGCGGGCCTGACTTGCTTCTACTTTACAAGGGATCCAATAGGTTTGCCTGTCTGCCCTCGAGGGACACATAAAATTCATGGAGCATATCGAAACCAGTTTCCATGCACAAAGCAAAGGCAGATCCTTCGACTGACGCACACGCTGCTGCACAGCGTGTCCGCAGCAAGACATCAACAGTTCGTCATTGTCAGAAGCGCAAAAACGTAAAACAGATTTGTAATCTACAGATATTTGGCGTGAACACAAAGGGGAAGAGAGCGCCGCGCTATCAGATAAGAGCGTCTGTACACATCATATGGATTGATGGAATTTCAGAAATGTTGATGAGTGGAATTCATCCGCTCAGATCTAGAAAAGCATCCAGTCAGCGCGTACGCCGACGATTTCACGACTTAATTGGTTTCGATGCGGGGAGTGTTTATCTTAAAGGCGGGTTGCCATAGCGAGCCAACATAGTGTTGTTGTGTTTGGAGTCCTGTGAACACACAGTGACTTTTGTCAGGAAGAGGGGAAGGAAGTGACAGTTGAATGAGCAAACAGGATGCAGGGAGCGGGGCGGCCCTGCTGAAGCCAACAGGAAGCTCATACTGCATTAATAAGTGAGATAGGGAAACCATGATTGCTTACAGAGAGCAGCCGGGTTTTAATCCCTCTATGTATTTAGCGGTTTACAAACTGTCTTTGGTGAATAATGAGCGTCGTGTGGTCTGGATGTTGGGAAGCATCAATGCGGGCTCGTTCTGCGCATTAAACCATCATGAAAGCAAAACTCAAGACTGGAGCGCTCGCTGAAATGAAGGGGAGTTACGGACTGTTGCATAATTGCATTTCTGTCCTCATTTTGTCATTAGTTTCTGTCTCAAAGCTTCCCTTCCAACTTAAAGGGCCAGAACAAACAAATACATTGTCTGAGTGACCAAAGCATGTTCAAACTCATCTCAGTCTGTACCCAGAACACTCAAACACTTTGAAAAGTGAGATTCTTCAGCCTGGATTTGTTATTAAAAATCAATGCAGCTCAAAATTAACCAAAGAAAATGACAAACTGAGGAGCAAACAAATCTACACACAAGTTGTGTGAGCATTAACTGTGCAAGTTACATTTTCAAAGTGATTGATGTTGATTGGATTTAGCAGTTTATAGTTTAACTCTGCATAGATTGCTGATTAGATTAATTTTGGAAAAGGATCAAAGGTCCACACAGTCAGGAAACACTTCCTGAAGTGTCATAGAGACAGAAGGCAGCGGCGCTGTTGTGAAGGTGACATGTAAAGGCCACTGCTCGTCCCCAGCCTCAGGAAATCACTCAGTAAAGAACTGATTTCTAATCTTTGTCCCTGTCATTGCGCAGCCTGAAGAATTGGACAATTTTCTGCAGAAGGAGCAGACAAACTTTGCTCACGCTAGGAAAAATCCTCCGTGTAACAATTCGAAACTTGTTCCAGCAAAAGAAACACAAACAGAATGACATCCGTGCACACAAGAGGAAGAATAGGACGAAAATCCTGTTTTCTCTGACTGCAGGTCAGGTGTGTGGGTGTGTGCAGGGCAGGGATCAGCATTTAAACGCTCCTTTTTCTTAAAAATAATAAACCTAAATAGGACACTGTGCACTGAGTGGGCGTGAAGTTCAGCTGAGCTAACCTGCCCTTGTAACCATAACTGTATCTCCTGACAGGTTCAACATGGCAACCCCAGGTCCCAAATTCGGTATGAGTCGTGACATTCAGAGCAAAATCGATAAAAAGTACGACTCCGAGCTGGAGCAGAGGCTCGTGGAGTGGATCGTCGTGCAGTGCGGCCCCGGCGTCGGACAGCCGCAGGAGGCGGACAGGACCGGCTTCCAAAACTGGCTCAAGGACGGATCGGTGAGTGGCGCCCCTCCCACCCAAAGCGTCGGGACCCCCAGTGGCGAACAGCTCGCCCACAACAACCCGCTGTCTGTCTCTGTGCAGGTGCTGTGTGAGCTCGTCAACAGCCTGTACGGACCCAGCAAGCCCATAAAGTCGATTAAGACCACGACCATGGCGTTCAAGCAGATGGAGCAGATCGCCCAGTTCCTCAAAGCTGCCGAAAACTACGGCGTCACCACCACTGACATGTTCCAGACCGTCGACCTCTTTGAGGGTAAGAAGCACGTTGCTAGATGTTCAGCAGAAGAAGTTCCTGGATTACAAAGAGAGAGCTGAGGCTGCAGAGGACAGGTCACTGCCCCCTCCTCCCCCCAAAGCTGTGCTCATGTCCGACGATTGCATGTCCACAGGCAAAGACCTGGCTGCCGTCCAGAGGACCCTGATGGCCCTTGGCTGCGTGGCTGTCACGAAAAATGACGGGAATTACAAAGGAGACCTCAGCTGGTTCCATAGGTGAGTCAGTCAGCATTCATACGAAGACAAAAATGATGTTTGAAAAGAGAAAACGTGGCCTGAGAGATGTTTGGTGTGTTTCCGTGCACAGGAAGGCACAGGAGAACAAGAGGGAGTTCTCAGAGGAGCAGCTGAACGAAGGGAAAACCGTAATTGGTCTGCAAATGGGCACAAACAAAGGGGCATCTCAGGCGGGCATGACGGGCTACGGACTTGGCAGGCAGATCATCAACAAACCCTGAAACAAGCAGAGAAGCCACGCTGGAGAAAACGTCCTCTCGCCGCCCGCTGCCGCCAGGAGGGAGAGCATGTGACTCGTACCTGTGAGGAAAAATGTGAGCTGACTTGTTTAGGACGAAACTGGATCAAAATAGGGACCAAAGAGAAGATGTGCACAAACCCAACACACACTTCCTGTAGAGCACACTCAGAAATGAAAAGATTGAACCGTAAAAGTAGAGGAAGTAAAAACAGATAAATGTCTCAAGGTTTTCTTATCTCATTCAAGTGTAAAGTCCCTTTTTTTACGTGTTGGGTACTGGAATTAAAAGTGATGTTAATAAAGCACATCTATCAGTGTTGTAAAGTGTTTAAAAAAGAGTCGAATGACCGTTTAATGAAATTCAGCCATGTGTGTTTTACCTGCTTTGTAACGTGACCTGCAACACTTTCCCCCTTCAAAATGTCGGACCATCTTTGTGGGGTCATGTATCATCATGATGATTTCAAAATAAAGTGTAACCATTTTTGAAGAAAAAAAACTTTCCGTCCACATTTTTTCCCTGAACTTCATTCAAAAGTTTTCTTAAACAACCAGCAGGAAATAAAAAGTGTCTGGATAGTGGAAAAAAAGTTAGACGTGCAAAGTTAACACATGAAGTACGTGATAGGAAATGTGTGCTATTTTAAAAAGAAACTTCCAGATAAAGACACGGGACATGAAGAGGTCAGAGGGAGCAGAGGTGGAGGCAAAAGAGGATTTCCAAAAAAGGAGAGATTCCTTTAGTTTTTTTCGGTGCAGGTGGTGAGAGCGATGACTTCCCCTTCCCTTTCCTTCTTCCTATCAGTCCGTGGACAGGAAATGATGCGACACTAAGAGGCAGCATGGTCGGTTGTAAATTCCTGAGCAAGCATTGAAGCGCTACCGAGAGGAAACGACACAGAAATGTCAAGCATCTCAATAAGAGAGACAAGTTTTGATCTTAAACGATGCTACACACACTGGCGTGTGTGCCTCTCTGTTTCTTATTGTGCAGCAGTGATGATACTCAGGACTCTTTTTTAACAAACTTTTCTAACCAGTTATGAATGGAATGAAATTCTTTGCAGAAAACGGAGCTGCACGATGCAGCTCGCCTTCTCCTTAAAACAAGTTGTCTCTTTATTAATTATTGTGTGAGGAGCGGCTCCGCTAATGACTTCACTTCCATAATTAATCGAGTAACTACACTCACAACCTTTAAATAATTCACCTAATGACTTTGCAATCTTATCAACTGTTCTTTGTTTTATCATGAATCTTTAAATCGAGTCATAATTTGTTGATTAGCAATTTGCTGCTAAGTGATTGTTTATCAGGGGGGAAAAAAAGGCCTGAAATCGTGCTTTGAAAGATCAACCGATGGAGTGAATAATATGAGCAGAGCCACAAAGGCACAAAAGGGAGAAACACAATTCGAGGTGGATGTTTGTAACTGGATCCGTGTGGATGAACCCAAGAGAAGAAAACCACATTTCCTGCCTCTGGGTCCTCGGGCAATGTACAACTCAGCGGTAGCAGAGGGTAAAGCTCCCTCACTTAAAGGCAGAGACAGTGTGCAGAGACTCTCACATGCTTCATTTCCGGGTATAATTGGAAACTCATAACGCCCATTTCTGACGTGCCGCCAGGAAAAGTATCACGATGACAAAGAAACGAGCGAGTCCCTCGGACCCGGCTGCTGTTTTTAAACCTTTACATCATCGTCTCAGTCTGCTTAACATTTCCTCACCTAATTTGTCGGGTTATTTTGTCTCATTTCGCTTTCCATCAAGGTTCAGCGTCGGAACACCAAAACATCAGTGGTCGCACCGCAGAATCACGCACTTTGTTACCATACAGGGAAAGAACAAGGCGCCTGGTGGCCTTGAGTTTGGAGACGAAGTCTTTTTTTACTGGAGAGAAGCCAGAGAGTGTCTGACAGATGGAAACTGATACAACACTCACTTCTTGTCCCTCTGGGACAACCGTGCCTTTGAGCAAGGCACATAAAGCTCCATATGGAGCCTAGTTAAACCATCAAACTATGCGAGGGGTGTTTAAAAGTTCAGGATTTCAGGTTTTCAAAGATGCGTTGCTGCATTGAGACATGGTCGTCCTGTCCAGACCTCCAGGAGGCGTGTGAGTGGACTGAGCGTTCAGGCTGATTATCAGGCTGGAACTAATGCCTCAGTCGGTACAGTCGGCGAGGAAGCGCGACGAGTGAGTCAGTGGAAAAGAAGTTGTCGCCCATGGCCGCAGGGAACCTGGTTTAATCCCCGCCAGCGGGACGTCTGACCTGCAGCCCGGCGGGGTGTGAAGAGAGGGAAGGAGTTCAGTCCCTCTGCAGGAATGGACGAGTGCCTCTCCGTCTGCACGGACACGCAGACTGTTGTAGGACTGATGGCACCAGGAGAGCGGCTGTTCCCACGACACAGCCGGACACCGGTGGCTCATCAAGTAGCCACCATCAAAAATAAACACACATGTTGGTAGAGTATTCAGTTTTTCCTTCACAAGGTTTGATCAGCCACAGCAACGAGCCTCTGTGGCGCCCCCTAATGGTGCCGGGGACCCAGGGTGGGTGACCAAGAAAGCCTCACCGCGCTCTGGAGGAGTGTTTGGTTTGCCCACAATGGCAGGAAGGGCCAAGAGCGGCTGTGAGCTTGCCCCCCCCCTCTTTTTTTTTCAAATCGAACAATAGTCGAATGTAGATCACAGAACAAAACAGAGGGGACGGCCGGGGGAGACCTGTGGGCCGGGGGGAAGAAAATGATCAGGCCTCACCGAGTGGAGAAGCAGTAAAAATGGTAATTCCTCCCACTGAGAATGGGGGTCCTCATCTACATTTAAATTCAGCTTCATATTCTAACAAAGCGAGAGGAAAGAAAAAAAGGTTACAGGCATTAACTGACCACAAAAGCAGTGACAGGACTCTTTTTTTTGGCCCCGGTGTGCAGCAGGCTGATGTCAGTCCGAGGTCGTTAAAGCAGAGCCACAAAAGGCAGCTGTCCAGAAACGATGGCCGGGGGTGAAAGGCTGAGGAGGTAAACAGGACAAGCCGACCCTGACCGAAGACCTGCTGAACGAGCTCGCCGGCTCGCACAATTATCGAGAGGTGCAGCGCGGGAATCAATGAGGATAAATGAATTTCGTCGAGCGGCTGAGTGGAGCCCGACCCTCTGGAACTTTCTATTGACAGTGGTGCATCGGTGTAAATGCAGGTGAAACGGCTCTTTTAATGCGCCTCTGAAGGTAAATCACGAGCTTTGACGGGATTTTTTTTTTTCGCCCCCGTGGAGCAAACAGAGTCTGAACGGTTCATCACGGACGTCTCGGCCGACGTGACAAATGTGGCCTCCAGGCTGAGAAGTGTGTGTGAGTGCGGACATGAATGTGGCTGATCAGAAGCACACTGAGAGAGGTGTGAGTGTGTTTGTGTGTGTGTGTGTGTGTGAGACGTCGGCAGGCTTGCTGGTGGCACTGAATGATAAGGGAGTGAACAAGGTAGGTCGCAGGAGTATCAGGTGGAAATTGTGAGTAATGTGACTCGGCGCGCGGGTGTTTCCCCTGCTGCCACTTTCAGGGCAAATATTGAAGTGTGAAAGGCGGATCAACATTTCAAACCCCACCGGGGAGACACGAGGGAGGGTCCGCCCAGACCTCCAGAGGGCGCGGTCTAACGTGGGCTTCGACTTTTGAGCGATCGCCTCTTTAACGGCGTTTTTCTCCTGGCCTTTCTGGAACCTTTCAGGATCGCTCCACTCGGAGGGCTGCACTCTGTCATCCTTTCTATAGCCACACACCTCAAAGGCTGCTGCTGAAGGAGTGGCGTGCGCGCTGCGAAAGTGTGACGTGGCCTTTTGTCTGCAAACGCTCAACACTGATGTCATTGTTCTGGAGCCTGAGGTCATGAGGGCCCTCAGCTGGCTGGAGTAGGTTACTACCGCGAGCAGAAACAGGTACAACAGGGCAAAAAACAAACAAAACTTTACATAAGCACATTTATAATTTCCTAATCTTCTAAAAAGTATAAATAGATTTGACCAATCATGTAAACTTCCAGTATTTTCTATACTTCCACTTTTCATTTCCTCCTGTCATTACGTGATGTTGACAAAGGGAAATAACTTCGAAACTGAGCAGAGCGCGTCGCTTTAGAAATGACACCATGTGAGAGCCGTCACACCATAATGTGACTCTGGTTGTGCGATCACATAAAAAAAGCCAGTGCCTCATGTGGAGCTCATCTGGGCCGGAAACAGAGACACTTATCTGCAGGGAATCTGACTGAAGTTGTGGTTTCACTTTAAAGCCCCCATCATGTTTCTTTTATTAGTCTGCTGCAGATTTGAAAGACAAAAAGTCAAATGGTAGCAACATTTTTAGATCGACTGCTTCACTGCAGATGCTGAACGTTGTGACTCACTGTTCAGATGGTTAAAAAAAAAAAAAAGGTCTTTGTGTCCTCACTTTACGGCCTGCTGCTAGTTGAGATCTAATATCCCTGTAAGCACTGCTCCTGCTATCACTCTTTAGATCGTGTTACAAATTCCAACAAGCTCACAAAAAGAAAACATACACACTTGTGGTCACTTATAGGCGCTGGAGCTGCTATTGTAGCTGGTGCAGAGTCCCAGTTTGAAACGGGTCAGAGGGGCAGGAACAAAACACAAGGCTAAAAGGAGATTTCTATCAGGGCGGGTCCAACTTTTCGCCTCCATCTTTTGTTGTTGCTTGTCGGAATTAGAAAGTTATCACTTCCCATTTTTAAACAGGCCTGCTGATAGAGGGAACACTCAGACATTTCTGCAGAGGGCACAAGGTCGTTCAAACACTTCAAGAGGGGAGTAATGTCAACGTGAAACAGTGGAAGGTTGCTGCTGGTTTTCTTTCCTTGTTGCTGTGAGAGAAGTGTTTCTTTGACTTTCTTTGCTTTGTTCAGGATTAAACGTATTCATCTGCAGCCCAGACTGAACCTCTGTTGGATCGCAGTTAAATCTCAGGAGAGAAGCATCAGAACAGTTGAGCCATTAAGTGTTTTACAACTCACCTGAACTCACGTGTTCCTGTTTAATGAGGACATTTGAGCATCACTCCACGCCATTTCTGCTCAACTAGTGCAACAATAAAAGGAACAACTCGATGGAAGCAAAATAATTAGGCAATTAGGAGCCTTGTGGTTGAAATCGAGGAGCGCAAGAAGCAGTGCAGACTTTTTTTTTTTACAGCTCTTTACTGCTCTGATGAAATGCTTCCCCCTGTCGGTCAGTGTGGGTAAGTTACACAATTAAGAGCAACAGTTTATGTGAAGAAAAAAAAAGCAAACTCAACAGGGAAATGTATTCGTTGAAAACATGAAGCTGACAACTTCAAAATAACACCAAAGCCATTTGAACGCATGCAACATGTTGAGTTTATTTGTGTGTTTTTTTGTTTTAAAGGGGCTGTGACGGCACTCGCTTGTCTGCGTGTGAAATGAACAAAAAGGCAAAAAGTTAGGAATAAAGCTCAAATAGCTGCAATATAAAGGACACATTTGTGCACAAAAAAATAGAACAAAATGCCCAAATATTACTCGTGGCTTTTATAAATCTGAATTAAATATGAAGAGGTCAGTTTTCCTGACTTTGTTGTGAGCTGACCACATGTGAAAGTGATGCTGCGCCTTCTTATCCACTGTGATCATTCTTCTCCTCCTGAAATCAAATCACTCGCTTGAAATCAAATAACTCATCATGTGCCAGCGGATGGAAACAGAGAACACATGACTGGATTCCTTTTTTGTTTTTTTTATTGGAATGCTTTTACCTCAATAACATGACAAATGAGCCAAAACAGTGCAAATACTGTATCACAGCAAACACGATCGCAGCCTCCTTCACAACTTCACTTTCCCACAGTTTTCACATCTTATGTACAACTGGGATCATCTCCGAGCCACTCGCACGTCCAACTTGCACAAATCCAAGATACCAGACACACTGTACACAAGCGTCCTCTTCAAACACTTAAGGCACACGCACATACACTACTGATACTTAACACGTCACGCAAATGTGCAGAGCTTAAGACAGCAGTAACGTCGGATGACTCGTCGCTCGGACGCGGTTCCACCCGAGCTGAGCCGTGAACAAACAGCGACAGTAAAAGCTCACAGACAAATGGGTTGGTTGGTTTTTTCCTCCTTTACATGACCTGTGATCGCTCTCTAACATTCAGCGTGATAATGTCCAGAACAGCTGTGTTCACTAGAGCTTCATTGTGTGGCTATCTTCTAAAAAAAAAACGTAGTAAATGTTTTCTTGGAGAGAATTCAGCGTGGCAGAGCGGAGTGAGTGCTGAATACAAAGTACGGGAAGGTTAGAGGTTCAGAGTTGAGGAGGAGTGACAGTATATCTATGGAGCCAGGAGGGAGGGGGGGGGGGGGCTGTCTTAGTCCTACAACATTGTTTGGAAGGGAGAGAAGCAGGAACAGACTGACATCATCTGGGAATATAAAGAGCAGTGTGGGAGAAGTTTCCTCCAATCTGTGCCTGAAACACGAGCAGAAACGTCCGAACCCAACGTTTTTTTGTTTTACACATTTAGAAAAAAAAAAAAAAAAATCACCATTTTCATTTTGGATCCAGTTTCCACATCAGATAACGACTTTGCCCTTCAGTAGTGCGTTTGGAAGACCTGCGGTACGTAATATCTTGCGAGTCGATTCCGCAGCGTGCCGTCGTTATTGAATATGTACATATATTGATATTGCAGATTACTGATGCCGTGATTCTATACAGAAGCCTTTATATAGCCAAGCTGGGGCTCGTCATGGTAACGCATGCAGCTTACAGTCTCCTCAGCTCGGGGCTGAAGACTTTAGTCGCGCAGAGGTCGAGTTATCTCCTTTGTTTGTGTTGCCTGGGGCTGAAATGACCCCACTTGTTTGGGTTAATGGCGTTAAAAAGGAGCAACGCCATGTGTAGAACGTAACCGGTTCAGTGCTCTTATGAAATGGTACACAAAGACAAATCTAGCATGAATGTGTGACAATAATTCCATACATTGTTTTGCAAGTTAAGCTATATTCTGTAAGTTATTATTTTTTTTACACATCCTTCAAAGTATAGCGCACAGCTCAACAGTTGTCATCACAGGACTGCTGAGAATGAGTAGTTTGATGGTTTGAGGGGTTTTTGTGGAGGTCTAAAGTGGGAACAGTGTGCAGCTTTATTTCGGAGAGGATATTGTGAAAGTAGGAAATGATTTTGTGACATCGCGACCACCCTGCCTCCTCTGTGGGAGGATGCTGCACACTGGACTCCCCCTGTGATTGGATGGAGGGACAGCACCGTGACGGCGTCACCGTCACAACAAGGATTAGGGAATTAGGTGACGGTTTGTTTTCGTGGCACGGGTGACCAACAGACCAAGATCGATGCGTGTGCATGTGTGTGACTGCAGTCCAACATGATCCCAACGACTCCGCCTGTGATTCAGAGAAGTCCGAGCACGATGGAGCCTCTTCAGTTCTGATATCACAGCGCCGACATCGGGTCTCCCTCCCGCAACCCTCCGCTCCATGAATGTAATCACGCGAGTCCCACCGGCGTCGGGGCGCCACCCCGCCCCGACTGGAAGCCTTCTCCTCCCCCAAGCACCAGTGGCATGTCCCCCCCTCGGCGGCGGGTGAGACATGCCTCCGGATGAATGCGCTTCGCGGCCCCGCGGCCCCTCAGACCAGCGACGCCCGTCTCTCCTCCGGCGTCTCCTCCAGTATCTGAAGCAGCAGGTCGCTGAGGGGCTTGGCCATGGTGCGGTAACCCGACGCCGTCAGGTGGAGGAAGTCAAACATGTCCCTCGGGCTGATGGTGCCGTCGGAGTGCACGTACTCCTTGCTGACGTCGAGGAGCTGCGCCTGGCCCAGCCGCGGCAGCCAGGAGCGCAGGAAAGCGTTCACGGCGGCGTTCTTCTCCCTCAGCGCGTTGGGACGCTCCCCCCGAGGCAGCAGCCCCTGAGGACCACACGGAGAGCCCAGCTCCTTTCAAATCACGCCTTCTGCATTCCTTCAACGTGCACGTATGTCGAAGCGTCAACCATTCACACACTGGCATGTGTAGGTCACAAACAGAACCCATGGAAGACGACGTCACCAGATTTGTAGCCTAAACATCGAAGTGGACCGAGCTGGACTTACCAACACGACGATCTTCGCCTTGGGGAGACGGGAAATGAGCTCCTGTCCGATGGCGACGATTCCTCCGGCCACCTGCTCCGCTGTGTGTTCGTAGTTGTTGGTTCCCACCCACAGCACCACCACCTGGACAAGAGCACACAAACGCGCTTTGATCACTTTCACTGAACACAGTCCAGCCTGCAGAAGAGAGATCAAACCACTAAAATGTAGAAGGAAAACAAAAACACTTCCATTAGCCGTTTTGAGCAAATCAGCGCCCGTGGATTCGTCTCAAGGTGAAAAAATAAAGCCTATTATGCTCCGAGCGATAAAAGAGGCCGTTATCACTGCAGCGTTTTCCCAAAGCACACTCGAGAGAGATTACAGGGCCACCGAGGGTCACAAAACACCCGCTACTACACTCCTGATAAGCAACGGCTACGTATGTGCTTTTGCAAGGACAGCGTATGTGTAGGAAAACCCTCGGTAAAAAAACTGCAACGCAACATCTGCAGATGGTGTGTTGTGTTAAACGTGTGCAGAAGCTTCGACGGTCTCCTCGGTCGCCTCGCGTCACCTTGGGACGGATGTTCTCCAGCTCTCCGTTCTGCAGCCTCCACAGCACGTTGCTGGTGGTGTCTCCTCCGATGCCGAAGTTGAGCGCATGAAGAGGAGAGAAGAGCTCCCTCCAGATCTGTGCTCAGAAAGACATGCAGCAGCACTTTACGCTCACTTTCTGAGGCGATCAGAAAAACAACTGGAACACCTTATGGACACCCTTCAGCGATCTGGGTCACTAACAAGGAATTTCTGCCTTTTAGGTACACACCTCGTACTGCTGCATCAGTTGTACCATAGAGTCGCCCACAAAAAGCACATCTGGTTCAGCATCTTTGCATTCTTGTACAAATCTGATGTGCTGCAGAAAAAAAAACAAAATCAAAGGATAATTTCATTTAAAAAAAAGCACTGAGAGAAAATCAAAGAGCGGTTGCACATGAGTCCAACAAAACTGCTGAATCACCATGACCGTTTGACCTTTCAGTTGGAGGCGACACCTTCAACTCACGGCTACTCTAAGCAGTTGGATAATGGTCAAGAACCGCTCTGTGTCAGACAAAATCCTGTGAGCTCATCGCAGCCGGGACACGTCTGGTGACCCCTCTAATACAAAGCTCGGTGGAGAGCAGACAGTCTCACTCCTGTTGGCTCTGCTGGATTAACCTGCGGCAGAGCTGCCGGGACATGCCGCTAAACAGACACTGCACTGAGGAAATACAAGTCAAACGCAACAACTTCAGCATCACACACTATGCATACAAGGATCCTTATACAAGTTACTAAAAACACACCAAAGCATTTGACACTTTTGTGATGGTTTTATTCGATATGACCACCATCCCACTTCAAAGGAAATTCAACTGAAGTCAACAGAGAGCTCATATCATCTATTCATTGGAGAGGATGACGTCCAAGTGAAATTACATTGAGAGATCTGGAACTTTTCCATCCATTGTTTGTTACATAAATTCAGAAACTAACACTGAAGCCCCTGGTGGTGGGAGGAGGCAACTCTGAATATCACTGGCCAAACCTTCACTAGGATCACAGCACCTTTCCAAGACCAGAGGAGGAATCATGCCAGCAGTCACTATGTACATATGATTTAAAATAAAAGAGTTGCTCTGCTGTTCTGCTAAGTTATGTTTGAATTAATTTATTCCTCATAAGCAACAAACACCATTGAAGAGTGTTGACATATCCCAGGGTGCTTACATTCCTACAACAACAGATGCATGAAGTTTAGATCCTATGATACATATAAGTTTGAATTATGGACGATTGTATCTGATCCCAACTGTCATACACCATAAAGCCGATGGCTGACTCGTGTATTTCCTGCAGTGGAAACATACTTGTGACATCCACCGTCCATCCCCTTGCACATCCTCGACTGGTTTAGCCACAGCAGCTGGGTTCAGTTCATCCCCGTTCATCCTGGAGGAGAGAAGAAAAACAAATGAAAACCGTCTCACACGGCCAGCACACGGCAGCGACGCCCTCTGCAATGCCAAACAGCGGCGCACACGCGCTTGAAAAGGGTTAATGATGGTCCAAACAGCATCATGAAGGAAGCATCAGCACCAGCTAGCAGAAAGCACCGCGGCGATGCAGCAGATTATGGTTTCAGGAGCACACCGCGGCGGCCTAAGACGGATGTAGGCCACTTTCGCTGCCCCGGCGGGTGTTTATAGATCACAGCAGATCGCATTAACTCTGCTGGGTGATCTGACGTTAGCATGCTAGCCGCTAGCTAGCCAGCTAATGACTGAACACTATTGATGCCTGCATCTCTGACACTCGTTAAGCACCGCCCGCTGTCTCTACTGAAACGGTGCTACATCGCGCCTCGTTTCGTTACATGAGGGCTACCTGGCGGCGTGTCACGTCTCGCTCGGCTGGCTCTCTGGCGCCGGCTTGGGCTTCACCAGTGGCGGGTAGTCGAGGCGGGTGATGCTCGCTAGCAACCGTTAGCTGCCTCCAGCTAGACGAGACAACAAAAGGTGTGTCAAGAAGGCAACGCGCAGAGACCGTCGGAGGAGAAGAGCGGCGCCGCGCCTCGACACCACCAGCCGTAACCCCGTCAGCGACCACTGCCCTGGGTGGTGCTCGACAGGGAACCCCCCCAAAAACGATTTAATGACATGTGCACGAGCATTCATCTTACCTTGGCTGACAGTCTGCAGCATAAATACCAAAAGTGCTTGCTAACAGAGATTACTGATATTGTTGGGGTCGGCAAGGGGCGGGCGAGTTCGTGGGAGCTGACAACAGCGGGGCTCTTAAAACAGCTGGCACCGCAATGGATCATGGGTAGGCTGTGCTGTCGGTTCGCTCACTGACAGAAACGCTTCTTTGCATCTCGAATGTAGGAATTGTAAGCTACACTGTCCTCAGAGTGCATGTCTGCAGTCCAATATTCTGTGATTTGACTGAATCATTGGAAAAGAGCAGATTTTGAAAACACTTAAAATAACCTAATGTGCTGCAAGTTTTTCACCAGCTGATTTTCGTTTGTTTGTACACTTTTTATGAATAAAATCGCTGTCTGTTGTGTGTTTTTTCCATCCTCAGGTATTGCGTGCCATTTTTTCGTGCCAGGAAATCTCGGATGTTTTTACTTTAGTCTAGGTTTTGTCCTTTCTTCACACGAAAATATTTGGCTCTGGGTGGTATTTTTCCTTCCTTTTTCTCCTCTACCCAATAACAATGTGGAATGAAGACAAGTCCCAAAACGCCCGATCAAAAACATCTATGTGTGTTGATCCTTTCTTCGACGGCTCCGTAGTATCTGCATGTGCAGACAGGCCCTTGAATAACAAGTTATGGTGCAACGTCCTTACAGGTTTAAAACTACTCCACCCATTCAGTCCTGCAACATCATTCTCAGCACCAACATACCGTGAAGCTACCCCAGTTCGTGTGCAGCTGAGAGCTGTGTGGTTCCCTGTTTAGGCGATTCGTGTAAAGTGGAGCATCCTGGGTGAAAGCTTCATGATCATGCATCTGCAGATCCTTCTTTTCACTGTCCTGGGAGGATTTCTGGAGCTCGGTAAGTCTGAAAGACATCAAACCTCGTCCCTCACTGGAAAAACACATGTGGATGGGACGCATGTTTCCTTTCGCTGAAGAAAACAGTTGGACATTTAAAATTAAATATGACCTTATGTTCATTTAGTTTCAGGTAGAATTTGTGCAAGTTTTTGCGATACACTTTTTGTTTTTCCTCAACATTTCAATGTGAAACTCGTGACACTTGATGCATGTTTATGCAGGTTTGTTTCAGTCAAACACTTTTTCTGTCTAGGAGTGCAACAAGTCAGTGGGGTTTATATTCACACTGCAGCTGAAGTGGAAGCAGTCAATGGGACGGACGTGAACCTCAAATGCACCTTTGGGTCTCTCTATCCAGTGTCTCTGGAGTCTGTGTCTGTGTTCTGGTTCTTTACACCAAAAGGTCGCAAACGTGAACAAAGCGTATGTATGTCTTTAAACGATCACCTTGAGGAGTCAAAAATCTAATCCTTTGTCTCGTTTTTAAGAAGTGTTTCTATATTTCTGATTTGCAGCATAAAATCAAATTGTGTATTGCAGGTGTTTTACTACAACAAGAAGCCCTACCCTCCCACCAAAGGACGCTTTAGGAAACGTGTGGAGTGGGCAGGGGACGTCCTGAAAAAGGATGCCTCCATCAGCCTGAAGAGGGTCTCTCCCAAACACGGGGGGACCTACGCCTGCAAGGTGCACAATTTGCCAGACGTTGCGGGCCGTGAAGGAAAGGTGGTCCTGAAAGTCGTCAACAACACTTTGTGTAAGTTGTTGTTATCGCTTTGTCATGCTTAATAAATTGTTGTGTCTTTGAAGTAACGTCATATCACTTGAAAATGTGTAATCCATCTAAAGTAACTCTTCTTCTTTCCTTTGCAGCTTCTGATCTATACAAAATGATGCTTGATCTGATTTGGTAGAATTGTTGTCTGTGTAATGATTAAAGTCACAATTTAAGTTCATATGTAACACTCCACTTAGCGGACTTAGCTTGTTTTACACTGTATACCAGAATAGGGTGGAGCCCACAGGATTGTAAAAGCTTCGGGGGGGATCAGCTGCAGGAAACCACTTAAAAACAAGCTGCCAGTGACAGCGAACTATCCACAGTGATGAGAACGAGGAGCGTCGCAGAGGACGAGGCAGAACGACGCGGAGCTGCTTCAGGGACGAGACACAGAAAAAGTGATGCAGCCTGATTCTGCAGACGGTCACAACTCGCCCGATCTGTTCAGAACACAGACTGTCTTCCTGTGAATTACGCTCATATTTACAGAACAACAATCCAGTGAGAAAGTGGGCACGTGTACAGAGCAACTTTAAAGCAAATATTCATCATTTACAAATAAATTTTTGGTTAAAATTAGCAAGCATTTTGTCTTGTGTTGTGTCAACCTTTTTTCCCACTTTTTTGTGTGCAGTTTGCTTGTTAAGCAAAGCTAGGTTCAACCTGCACAGGTGTCTATCGCTAAACACAGTCACACAGTAACAATCAGACACCTGTGCTGTGGACAATTTACAGTCACCTATTGACCTCATACGAATACTACTGAATTGTGGGAGGACTCTGAAGCGGAAACCCATCACACAGAAAGAACATACAACCTCCACACAGACTCAGCACCCAGCATCGTCACACTGGGAGACGACAGCGTGAACCACTTTAACCAAAGTTCAGCAGCAACTGTCTTCTTTATCATGAGATATAAATAATGTCTGAAAGCATCTTTAATCAAATAAAAGCTCCTGAGTTCGACTAAATGTCTCATAACTCTCACTGTGATCATGGAAATTATCCAAGATAAACAATACACAACAAATTTAAAATGTTTTTTATTCAAACTTTGCCAACATTTTTCTGAAAAAGGAAAAAAACGCAAATCATACATAAAGTGAGTTGTTCTAAAAATATCGTTCGCACTTTTGTGTCACGTCTCCATCGAGGCTTGTCATGGTGACATTTGGCTGTGGCCACAAGATGGTACCAGTCAGCAGACCACCGGCGGTAAGTCCGAGTTCTCCTCGGATTAGTGGAGCTGTCAACTTCCAACAGGACTTTGCCGAGAACCAAACTTCGAGGCGTCCTCAGGTGAGACACCTCAGACGAAGGCGACGCCTCCGTCGGAGGAACAGGTTATGCAAGTGTGCGCGTGAACACCGCCCCTTCAGGTGTGTGCGCAGGCTCGAGCTCCGCTCCTTCCACCGAACTTCACACTCGCAGAGCGAAGGAGGGGGGCGACGTGTTTCCTCCGGTGGACCGCGGTGACTTTCGCGTCCATGTCTTCTTCCTGAACACGTACATGACGGCACTGCTGCAGAGGGACTAAGCCGGCGGAGCCGAGGCGGTCCAAATGGTTCCTCCCGTGTGTCGGATCTGGCCTCTGCTTCTCCTGGGAGGACTGGCGCTGCCAGGTGAGAGTCGGCCACTTCCTGGACACACCACATACCTTTACTTCTCAGGGCGGCTCTGTGGTGCGGCTGTGATTTTACGAGTACCGAATGTCATAAACCACACGCAACTAGTGGACGTCTACAAAGCGTGTTACACTTTTTTTAAGCCTCAAAGTATAATAATGGAGTTTGAGAAACACAAGGCGTCAGATGTATAGATAGGCGTGTCATGGAAGATAGTTCAGTTTTCTCCATAAGACAGTTCACTTCATTATACATACATATTACCAAAAATACTGTGTATTTCTTGGTGTGGTTTGCTTTGAAACTTGTTTAAGTATGAATAAGAGTATTAATCATCCCAAACATTAGTACTTTAGCAAAATCTTCAGTTTCTTCTGTCAGGGGAATGGAGTTTAATATTTCTGTCTAACATTAAAGAAGTGGGAAGAACAGTTGAGAACACAACCTGTAAAATACTGATAGACTTGACCGAATAAATAGTTTAAGAAAACCCCTTTAAAAAACCACCTTCTTCAGGTGCTTGTGTTTTGTTAGCCTGCACTGACTGACCTCCCCTAACCCCCCCACCCCACCCCCCAGATTTTTTTTTTCCATTCCTAAAAAGTCACAACAATACAACAATTAGTCCCACTGGTCTCGTTCATGAAGTGACTCACGGTACGCTGCCTTTGGAAATGGCAGAATATATTTCTATGAAGCTGGCAGCAGCTTGTGTTTTGGAAGTATGCCGGAGCTGTTCAGACAGGCCCATCTTTTAAAAATGTGAGCGAGCTGGCCGGGCTGCAGTGGAGGACACCCGGCTCGGTGGCTTCAGCCGCCTTCCTCATCCCAGCGCGACCCCACGAGTGTTCCTGTGTGTTTGTGAGTGCAAGAGAGCTCCGAGAGGTTGTTTTGGCTGATAAGCTTTGGCTCTGTTGTCACGGTGCAAAAGATAATGTGGAGCAGATGTTGCAACACAAGCGATCCTCGGTGGCGTTCTCAGGCTTCACTGGAATAACTGGAGCTGCTCGCCAGCGTATCAACATGGTGCACCTGCGAAGCCTTGGAGGGAGTCGGGAAATTCAGCCTTTTATTTCAGCTTCAACCGCGGGATAAAAGTTAGGCCATTGGTCGGTTTTAATTTGAGTTTTGTTGTTGCTATTTAAAGGGACATTTTTTAGCATGTAAAGACCAGTGAATGTATTTCATGCCTTTTGCTTCAACTTTTAATTTGCTGCTTCATCCAATTCTTTTACTATATCTTTCTCATGCAGGTCTTCAGGTTTTATCAGTTTTACTGCTCGTTCTGTTAAAGACTTTATCACTGAGTTATCATGTTTGACTGAACGTGACTAATTTATTGATTAAAAGCATTTAAAGAACATTAACATTTAAAGGCATTCAATTGTTTTTTTTGCAAGTATTCATCATTCTAGTCGTGTGTAGTGTTTCTTTCTCCTTGTGTAAGTCACTGTTTCAATAAATACTCTTTTGTGCAGTTTATTTTGTGGCTCCAGTCATATGTCTGACTTTGGCAGCCTCTATGCAGGATTACAGGCCGCTCTTGGCTTCTTCTACGTCCTCTCTGGTTTATCAGAAGGAATGTTTTAATCCACAGCAGGATGAGTCCGCCGGTCTGATCATCACTGTGGCCGACCGTCTCCTCCGAGCTCAGCTTAACTATTCACCTTCACCGCGCAGCTTCACAGAGAACAGTTGTGCTGAACCGTAGAACAGTTTGAAACACAAATAAGTCACTTTATTGTCTAGAACAACATGTGAAACTTGATCAAGAATTCCATTTAGATTTAAGTTATGCTGCAGCAGTGTGTGGCTGACCTTCTGGACCCAAACACTGCAGATCATTAACTTACAGAAGGTGCAGTCAGAGTCAGAGTATTTGCATTATGTGAAGTTTCTGACTGGAGTTGGTGTTGGGTGGAAAATCAGCTCTGAAGCAGTGGCTGAACTGTGACCAGTTGTCACAATAAACCAACAAAGTAGCATTTTAAACACCAGAGAGGTCAAGCGTGCGACTTTCTAAGGAAATTACATCCCAATCTGTAACATCTCAGATGATAGCTGTCGGCCACTGAGAGTCAATAGACTTTTGGGGCTCTTTCAGTTGTTTGTTCCCGTCAGTGAGATTAAATTTGATGAATTTTCTTTCTCACGTCTCGTTTCATCTCCCCTGCAGGGATACGACGCGTCGGCGCCATCGAGATTTACACCGCGAGTGAAATGGAAGCGGTCAACGGGACCAACGTGAAACTGAAGTGCACCTTCAGCTCCACCCACCCGCTGACGCCTCAGTCCGTCACCGTGTCCTGGAACTTCCGGCCCCTTCATTCAGGGTCCGATGAGTCGGTGAGTGAAGAGCCGGAGCACTTGCGAACCCTCAGTCTCGCTGCCATGGCTGAATTTTCTGCATTCTTCTTCTCTCTCTTTCCATCAGGTTTTTTACTACCAGGAGACGCCGTACCCTCCCCAGCATGGTCGTTTCAAGGGCCACGCGGTGTGGTCGGGCGACATCACACGGGGGGACGCATCCATCACCCTGCATGAGGTGCCTCCGACCTTCAACGGGACCTTCATCTGCCAGGTGCGCAACCGTCCAGATGTGCACGGCAGCAACGGAGAGATCGTCCTCAAAGTCGTCAACAAAGGTTAGACAGCAGTGCACGCGTTGGCGTTCCACCCGCCCACCTCTAGCATTGTCAGAGAGAAAATAGCAGGTTTTAGGAGGCTTTTGCCTTTATTTTTGCTTTTCAGTCTCACAATCTGGCGCAACAGGATGATAATAGCAAGTCTCATGTTGTCTCTGGCTATTCTGCAGTCTCTTGTTTTCTGTCTAGTAAGCAACAGAATCCTAATTAAATGAAGAAACCTTTCAAAACATTGTCTTCTATGTTGGTTTCCTTCATCCTTCATTGGACCCTCTGACGGGCCTGTCTTGGCCCACGGGCCTTATGTTTGACACCCTTTGCAGTGGAGTTTAGTGGACAGTGTGTTTTCTACCACCTGGACGAGGGTTTTGTCTACTTTGCCGTCTGCTGTTTTGCCCCCCAGCGTCGCTCTCTGAGATCGGCCTCCTTGCCGCCGCGGTCGGGGGCTCCTGCGCGGTGATCCTCATCCTCTTCGGCATCTTCGTGGCGGTTCGCTTCTTCAGGAGTCGGCGCATGGAAAATGACGTTGAGATGCGGCCGCAGGAGCAGGAGTGGAAGGACCCGACTCTGTGGTGAGGGCCGGAGAACCGGGGCGGCTCCGCTCCTCTTCCTCTTGGGACTGGTGTGGAGTCTGATTGAGTGCTTGGGTCTGAGACATTGGAAAGGCCTCTTTTTTCCCCTCCATGTTTGCTCCTCCAACGAGAACCTTTTTTAAATTTTTAAAATTGTTTTGGTTCACATTTTTTCACTATTTCAGTATTAGAGATTTAATGTATCATGCTTGTAATTTGCTGTAAAGACAAAGTCTAACGTGTTTATTCGAAGTTGCCTTTATACGCGACAACAAAGTGAAAAAGATTCACACTGGACACGAGGGGATGTAAATATATGTTTTCTAAGTGCAGTTTTCAAAACTTGTTTATCAGCCTCCATTCACAGCAGCAGTGTTCAATGCAACAAACAGGCCATCGCCACCATCCAAGCATAAAATGACATTCACTGTTGTTTTAGTTCTTTTAGAAAAAGGAATAGTTTTTCATAGATTGATGCTTTGACTGAATCTTCATTGGAAAGAATGAAAATTGTGATTTGGCTTGCACATCAACGCGTCCCTGAAGAGGACTCGGGCTCCTCGTGCTTGTTACTGCTGCAGTGAGTCGAGTCGGGTTCTTTTTGTCGCTTCCTACTGAGGGTTTTGTTTATCGGCTGTGGCAGACGACGGCACTTTTTCCTGGGCTTCCGCTTCTTGCCGCCCTGACTTGTTGACACAGGTGAGGGATTTTACCCCCCACACACAGAACGCTGAAGCGGCCTTCGTGGAAAAACGCTGACCTCTGGGCTGGGTTTGTTTTCAAGCTGAGGATTCTGGGTATCTCCACTTTTTGGTCATTTATTTTTTGGATGTTTACGGAGGTAAATCAGTGCTTTTATTATTGGCCACTGTTTTGGCACTCACTTTTCCTTTTTTAAGTAAAAAAAAAAAGACATCTCGCTGTTTGCATGTTTATTTGTGTGTGTGTGATGGGATGTTTTTGTTTTTGGTGGGTGGCATCAGTTCACCTGAAGAGGCAGTGCACCTGAAAGTTGTGGAGAAAGCAATAGAGGCTGATAGTTCAGATGATGAAGAGTCTGAGCCCAGCAGTGGGGATGATGATGAGGAGGAGGACGGGGAGGAGGAAGATGACGATGATGATGACGACGAAGACGACGATGATGATGATGATGACGACGGCGGGGATGACGGCGGTGGGGATGATTAACTCACCGACCTTCTGAGTGTTGTTCACAAAACTTTACTGTTTGTATGTAATTTATTGTGCTTTTTAGGCTTTAGACCATTTTGGTCATTGAATAACAGTCACCGTTAAATTAAATAACATAGCTGTCCACCAGTTGAGCTCTGAATATAACAACAATCGATACAAAAAACACTTGAACCATTAATATCACTGTAAGATCAGCTGCGTTTCTTCTTTATACACAAAAGATTCCTACATTTTTTACATCTTGAGTCATTTCTGCAGGCTGTAAAACTGATGGAACCTCCTCAATTTCTGTGAGTTTCACTGAGTTTTATCTGACGTGTTCTCTAATGCTGCGCTGTTACGTCCTCTGCGTAGATTCCCACTGGAGGGCTGGAAATGTTTTGTGCAAATTCACGATCTTTAATGCTGAATAAATAGACTATGTATTTTTCAGAAGAGCAAGTTTAAACTGGTTTGACTCGTACCCTCGAACTACTGTAAAGAGAATGTTTCTGTGGAGCTTCCAACAACGTTTTGTGCTTGTGCTGTGAGGTTGTTTTGGTTTTTTTGGGGGGAGGGAGGATATTTGATGCTACTGGAAACAAAACCAGGAAGATTCTGTCAACTGATTTGAACTTACAGGTGCCTCCCCACCACCCCCCACCCCGGTGGATTGTGAGCAATGAACAAAGCAAAGTGTTTACCCCAGTGGCAGCGTTTGATTTTAGATTGTGATTTTGTACATATTGTAAAATAGGCAGAACTCTACGCTTTTGTAGATCAAGTCCCAAAAGTTTGGGCTTTGTGTCTGTTCAACATCTTTGCAATAAAAAGAAAAAACTGTCAACTTGAGTCCACAGAGTATTGCAACACATTTCCTTTTAATTGTATGTGAGCAGAGCAGCTCTTGTAGTGAATGGATCAGGTGGGAGTGTGAAACATACCAGAGCCACTCCTGTATGTGTCACACATGACGACAAGATACTGTGCAGTCATACTTTCCTGAATGGCAGCACAATTATTACAGTTGGAGTCAACCTGAATCTAGTCACTTTACTCAATATATTTTTTATTAGGAACTGTATATAAAAAAAACTCAGACAGAAAACCTCTGACAAGTGGCCATTAGATTTAAACACATTGCTCTGCCCCATGTTATGTTTAAATGCATTTGCTCCATCCCAACAAGCATTGGCTCCGCCCCTTGTACGTGTAAACTCATTAGCTCTGCCCCAGCACCTTCAATGGATGACTCTAAATTGTCCATAATATGAATGTCGACGTGATTTTGCTCTGCGTGTTTGTCTTTGTCTTTCCTGTTCTGAGTCCACTCAGATTGTAACCAGTGCAAACTGGGATTGACTTTGACGGCACAGGAAGCTTAGCTGGAAAAAAGCCAAAGAAGATGGACAGACAAAAACCACAAAACTCACAAAACAGTGTGATAATGTAGAAGTTTCTGTGAATCTAACCAATGTCATGTATCTGGCTGTTTGGTGTCATTGTTTTATATGGAGGCTTTATGGGGAGCTGTGTGGCTTTAAGTCAGCAATAAAAAAGGCAGTGCAGAGATGTGTGTCCCCCTCTGTTGGGTGGGGGCTGCACACTGCTGCAGTGAAGCCAGATGACACACATGTGCTAGTAAAAGCTAACTGTACCTGCAAATGTAACAAATACTGGACACATTCTGACAAACACAACAGCTGCCGAACACGTTTGCATGAGGAACGATGTGAGTGACGATACTGGCCGTGTGCATGGACCCGTCCTGCACAGGTCTGCAGCAGCTCCCTGTTTCTGCAGCAAAATGCTGTTGTTTTTTTCCCCTTATTGCAGTTCTGGAAGAGTTCCCAACACTGCTGCATTGATACTTCAGTGGAGGGGCCCGGAGAGGAGAGTGGTGAGCCCCACAGCCTGGGTGCACCATCTCTCCTTTCACAGGAGCCCCCGCCCCCCCCCCACATACACACACACTGCACACACGCACAGTCACCTTGCATCATGCTTGACCTACCTGCATGTGTTCATCCAGGAGCCCTGAACAAGATAAGTGGTTTAAATAGGTGTCAGTGTGGGCGGATGTTTCTTCTTGTATTTCTTTACTGCAGCATATCATCTTAACGGGTTTCAGTTGTTTCATTGAACACAGTGGTAATGAATCTCTATCACTCTATTTCCAGCAGGTCGTGTTAGATTTCAGTGCATTTACATCTACATTCCCACTTACGTAATGTTTTTTCTTAGTTTTGCTGAGTCACGAGTGTGAGAATGATTCCAACCACTGAATCAAGTGTGTACTATGCTACAAACAATACTAATGAGTAAAATGTTTAAACAGTTCAAGGCAGGAATGAAATTTATAAGTATTTTAATCTGTTCTGAAGCTTGTAAAGTGGAGTAGAAAATGAAATTATGCTCAATTTAATTTTCATACCACACTCAAGGAATAGAATAGAGTGCATATCAGCCTTTATGCGTTCAGCTTCATGGCAGCAGTTAACTTGTTTTTTTTCATCAGAGCTCCTCCCTCTGAGACGATGACTTTCCCTTTTTTTTGTTCCTCCAAAAACTCTGACTGTGTGAGGCGAATGATGTCCTCTGTCTGGAACTGCACCTTGACCCAGTTGACAAGCTGTGTCACATGGTCTCCGCTGCAACATTAGAATACTCAGCTGAACTTTCACCAGCCTTTTTTCTCTCCCCCCCCCCCTTTGCAACTGGAAACCTTTCATCATGGCACAGTCAGCCTGTAGTTACTGTAAATGATGGAGTTTGACAGGAGCACAGACGTAAGTGTATGAATCCGGTGTTAGTCGGGTTTAAAATTGAATAATCAAATCTGAAAACTCAAAGCTAAGCACTTCCTTGATGATATCGCTCCCTGAATAGTGCGCACACAAAGCATCGCTCAGCTGCCGCTGACTGATGGTCGGTACATTTATGGGAAAGGGGCTGTCCTCCTGTAAAAAATGACTGCGTGCACCATCTCATATCATAATGCTCTTGCTGCTGCATCACCCTGATCAAAAGTGAGCATCAAATCCCCCCGTGATATGAGAAATAGTTTGACCTTCTCTGCAAGGATCGAGGCGCTCGGCGCCCATACATGCATATCTAGCAGCTGGAAATGTTGATTATCCTAAGCTGGGGGGGGGGGGGGGGGGGGGCCCCGCGGGCCGGGGTGGGGCGCGAGTCCCAACCCC
>JAUESE010000008.1:6777922-6791723 GCA_032274725.1 Malacoctenus triangulatus
CCCCGGCTCAGCAGGGCCGGGTGGAGCGAGAGTAAGAAACACGAACCCTTTTAAAGAAAAGTGTAGCTGTGCTGGTGTCCTGCCTGCTGAAAGGTAACAAAGATGACGTAGATCACAAGAGGAGCTCAGTAGTTTATGAATGAAGTATTCAGATAGAGAAACGTGCGTCTGGACAGCAGCCCCCGAAGCTGCATTACACCCCCCCCTCCTCCACCCCCTCCCCCCCTCAACCTGCACTGCAGAACTTTTCTCTGATCTTTACAGACACTCTGACAAAAGTGCCTGAGTCTGCATACACGCCCCGAGTCAGGAGATGGGAGGAGGGGTGAGGCAGCAGGGAAGGGAAGGGAAGGGAGGGGGGGAGGAGTAGCAGTAAAGAGAAGTGACTGAGGGTGTTGAAGGAGAGGAAGAGAAGGGGGGGGAAAAAAAGGATGCTGGGGCAGGTGAGGGAGGTGGCACGTGGCCAAAACAGAGGACAGGGGGGGAAAAGTTGTGAGCGAGCCGGAGGGGCGAGCAGGGAGGAGACTCTCTCTCTCACTGAGGCTCTGCTGGGGAGGAAGAGGATGAGCTGACGTCCACCGCTCTGCTCGTCTCCGGGTCTCTTTCTCGCTTCTTGTCCCTCGGTCTGCGTCCGTTGCTGCATCGTGGCGTTCTCTGCACTGGGAAAGTGCTGCAGATTCTCCTTGAGTGAACCCTGGCTGTGCGCAGCGCCTGCTTGCTGCTCGGCTCCTGTCCCATCCACACTGACTCAGCTGTGCAGGCAGCCGGCCGGCCTCTGAGAGAGCAGCAGCTGCAGGAGGAGGTAGGCATGACAACACTCTCGCTGGACTCAACCATCAATTCATTACCTCTCTCAGACCGTTTATGTTTATGCCTTGCGATCGCAGGACGTGCAGCGATGCAGATACTGTACTCACTCCTGTCCCGTTTGCGGTTTGTGACTGCCAGGTCCGTCCTTGCCTCGCTGTTCCTCTAACCTTTCCCTGTTTCTCCTTCACTTCCCCCCTTTTCCTGCTTCACTTCCTCCTCTGCCCTCTGTCTCACCTACAGTCTCGTCTATAGGAGGACTCACGGGAAGGCACGCTTCCCGTCTGAGTCACTGTAGGTCCAGTGCTGGGACGCGTCTCATTTGGGATTCGGACATCAGATTGAATCGAGCGTACCAGAGGGCTGGTGCTCAGCTGAGGGATACTCGACCAGCTGCCTGCGCCGGGGCTGGATCCTGCAGCACCATTAGTTCTGCAGCAGGTCTGGCTGCCATGGAGGTCCGGTGGATTGAATTCGAGCCCCCCAGGCTTGGCCCTCCTTTCACAGTCCTCCGACTGATCTCCACTTTGCTGCTTGGTAATGTTGATCTTCTGTTTTTGCTTGCTGCTTCCAATGTGCAACAGCTGCTGACTACAGAATTGTGGAAATCTCTTTTCAAAGAACCTTTACGATGTTGCTGTGGCTTCACTGCACATCGTTTCTCATCTGCGTATGCTTTTGCTGTTCGTGCACACACTGCGTATGCTACACTTAGTTTCACAGAAGTTCTGCTCAATGTTCAAATGAGTTTCTTTCAGAAACCAGAGAGGTTTTTGTGATTGTTGGATTTCATGTTAAAAGCACATCATGCTGTTTTGTGTAGGGGTTTTGTTCCCCCTGAAACAAAGAAAAGATGCGATTCCTTCGTTTTCTTACCTTAGCGTTGGTTGACGACCAGGAAACTGTGTCGCAATGGTGCGGCCGTTAGACAGCTTAGTGTTGGCATTGATCAGCATCACATGTCAACAAGAGGAAATGTCAGCAGAAGAAAGTGACCCTGAGGAGGAGCGCTGCATCAGGCAGCCGTTCACAGCTCGCTGTGCAAGTCCAGATGTGCGTCTGCAGCACCAGCGCTGCAGAATCGTAGGGGGACAATGCTCTGTGCGATTATTAGTTTAACAGTCGCTCCGATGCATCTGTGTGTTATTAATTTGTGTATACGTAGTTCTTTGATTCCTTAAGTTGTAAATGATCAAGTTAGCTGACAATGTGCTCCAACAGTACAGCTGGCAAATGGATGTGTCGTTGCAGGTCGACTGACATGCAGAGTTAAGAATGACATCAGTGGGAGGCAATGAGTAAGCAAAGATGTGATGTGCTGGTGTCGTTCACTGGGGAACTTCTTATTCCTCCTTATTGGCCGAGACTCTCTCAAACCTGCAGACCAGTGTGGAGCCTCACTGCAGCACCGTTGCCGCAAACGTGCATTAAAAAGTTGCAGCTGTGGAGATTTAAAGAAAAAGAAGCTGTTACCACTGAAGTGGCTGGAAGACATCTCCTGTCCAGTTTGGAGTAACTGATTAATAATTCACGGAGAATTTTAAATATTCATTCCCTTAATACAAATCATCTCATTGTTATGCGTTTACACAAACAACAGGAGAGTTATGGTACCATTTCATTATCCTTTTACCTGCTCATAACTCAGTCGTTTGCTCTTCGGCTCACATATATCGTCCTCATCTGGAACAAACATGAGACATTTTGGCTATCTGTAGCAAAACCAGCACTCTGCATACTTAATCAGCAGATGCAGGTGGCCGAGCAGCAGAGGAAAAAGATGCTACCGCATTCGCAAAGCAGCCGAGCATCAGCATTACAGGCCGAGGCATTACGGGGGGATCTGTGCTCCTCTGGGAAAAGGAAGGGAGGCGACCTTGCTGCGCTTTACTCAACAGTGAACGCCTCAGGTTTTTGTGCAACCGCAGAAAATCAAGCTCCAACCTATGCTTTTGCATCACATGCTTGCTCTTTTGCTTTGGTAGCAATGTTTGTTTTTGTTTTCTTCATGAAATGGCTTTTTTTTTTTTGAGTTCACTAAAGACCAAGAAAAAAACTTGACGTATGTGGGCCAGAAAATGGAACGCTGTTCTACTTTTATGTGACGCATCACGACTCACAGAAAACAAGTTTTAATGAACGTTTGGTTCAGACCACAGAAAAGAAAAACAGGGGCAAGGTCAGGGTGCTGGAAGTACAAAGTCAGCAGACTGATCCTTCCTTTGTTTTCTGTCTGCAACTTTGTTATCTACAGTGAAGAAAAATGCAGCTTTGTGACGAGAAACATTCATAGAAGTATGGTGGGAGAGGCTTGTGACAAATGTGCGTCTCAGCTGAGTGATGCTGTCTCTCACACGTCACTGCTCATCTTGCTGGGTTTTTTTTTTGCCAGCTCACAGTCTTGCGCTGAAGCAGCCGAGGAAAAAGATTAGAGAGAGACGGAGTTCTGGAGATAGCGAGACGGAGACGCGAATAAATCAATACCCCTCTCACTTACAGTTCACCCTTCTCCACTCTGCCTCCTTATTGCTGCTTGCTGCAATGCTGCTTCTCAGATATCTACCATGACGTACTTTTAAAAAAATGCCTTCAAAAGAAAACACAGAGTGTGGAGTCACAGGAATGTCAGAACAGCACAGGACATGTTACTGCTGATCTTATTAGATGATGCTGCTGTCTGGCTGCCTGAGTGTGACCTCTCCCCTTCCTGCTTTGTACCTTTCCAGAGTGGTTTACGCCTCCTCTCACCTTTGATGGAAGCTGTAATGGTGTAAAATAGGGAGAGAGCAGAGCTGCTGTAACGTTAAGCGGCTGCTTTTGCTGTGACCTTGACACACAGGAGACAGGCTGAGTGGTTCACTCAGACGATAAAGGAGTTCAGAAGGAAAAACAAACCAAATTCATTAAGGAACGTGTTGTGAAATAGATCGGACTGCCTTTATTCTGTACGTCATTAAAGTGAAACTGTAATCAACGCGACTTCCTGATTCTGTCTGACCCTGACGGTCCCCGGTGTACAGTTACAGTTTTCACACAGGACACAGCAGATTTCACCCTCTCTCATTCACAGTGATGTCAAAGCAAGGACATCGTGGTGTTACGTTACCAATGATCTGAATCCTCAAACGCCAACAATAGTTTCCAGTATAAATGATGAAATGATGGGACTGGTTGTCAGTAGGTTTACTAGAACAGTGCACATTTAAATTCACTCTCTGCACATGGTCAAAGAGACCATGTCTGTATCAGCCCCGAACCACCTGCATTCTGTTAAATCACCTGTTTGACGCACTTGAAAGCTGACTTTCTATCATGTTTACCAGTCAGCATAACTCCACAGACAAGGAAACAAGATCCCAGTGAGTTTGTACACGCAGTGCAGTTTTGATACCACCTTTTAGTTCTGTAGTTACCAAATGTGACAAAAGGCTTTGTCAATATTCTAGCCTGTATATAATGTATCACAAATTTAGATGTTAAAGCTGTAATGTTTATAATTCTGATTGAAGGAACAATTAAAAATATCAATGTTATTAGAAATTGTCCGGATTTTGACTGTCAGAAACTCCAGACCGTCATAGAAAACCCTCCTGTAAACCTGTTTCATGAGGTTCGAAGCTATAAACAGACGCATTCAGGCTATTTGCTCAAATGTTGGATGCCAACTCAAATTCTTCACTCTGTCGGGATCCTTCTCCCCAAACAGAGTGAGATTCAGCAAAGTAAGAGGAGCGATGGATCGCATTTACTGCCTGGCAAAAGGTTTCGACTGCACACTTCAGAAACCTTAATTTTACAGTCAATGTACTTTTGTGTTTCTAAATAAAAATGCTTGTGCAGCGACGTGGAGCTTTTCCTGCCTCCTCACCTGCGTGTTTGTCCTCTGGCTGCAGGCACATGGTCTGCTCAGGCTCTTGAGATGTCTGTGGGCAAGGTTCCCTTCCTGGAAGCAGTGAACGGCAGCACGGTGATGCTGCCCTGCACTTATGCCAGCTGCATTGGAATCGACCATCTTTATTTCAACTGGCAGTACAACAACAATGGCACCATGCAGAAGGTAACAAAAACCCTGGAACAGATTTAGACTCAGGTCTGGCTAACTTTGTTGGTGGCTCTTCTCGGTTTACGGACAGACTCGCTGACCTTCTCAGGTGTGTGATTCGGTGATCCCGTCGGAGGAGTCCAAACCAGAAGTGACCATCTATCGAGACCGAGTGGAGTTTGTGGGGAAGAACCACCACAACAACGTCTCCATCCTGTTGTGGAACATCACTTTCGAGGACGGAGGCCTGTACACGTGTTTTGGACGCAATCCCAAAGAGAAGGACAAGAACCACAGCGCCGTCTTCAACCTCATTGTGGTGGACGAACGTAAGCTACGCTTTGTGATGCCAAAGCAGCATGTCAGTCAGTTCATTTTATAGAAACCCCGCTTTCAAATTAAAAGACTATTGCTGTATAGTTAAAACTATTCTCATAAACCTCTAATCATGATTTATGTTTCTTTTCAATCTCTGAAATAATCAAAATAATCTGACATTGAAACAAACGAGGAAGAGATTTTCTTTTACTTGAAATAAGTCAAAGCTACTTTGTCAGATTTAGTGTTTTGCTGTAAAACTAACCAATCAGATTTGGACCTGCATCATCATGGGTCTAAGCTTTGAGGACCCTCTCAGAAAAATCAATAGATTTCCAAAAAAACACAAATTTGATGTTTGATCAGAGTGAAGTGAGTTCAGGTTAGTCAGAGCGAGTCGCTGTGTCCGAGGTTATAGAGAGTTAGTAGGAAAAGATAGTGTGTGAATGCAACGACGTGCTTTCTTTGTCACATTGTTTCGGTGGTGGTTTGCTGCTGTGTGCAGTGAGGGTGGTGGACAACACACTGACCATCATCATCGCTTCATGTGTGGGTGGAGCCATCGCCCTGCTGATGGGCTTCATGTTGCTCAAGAACTTCACTCTCTTTGTTCTCTCCAAACTCGAGGAGAAAAAGTGAGTAGCGAAAAAAAACAAACATTACTCAACGTACTCCAGGAGTCCATCGTTTAGTCGAGTCTACATGTGAAGTCGCTTAAAGTTTCTGATGTGTCTGAATTCATGTGCATGCACAGCCCTGACTCTCTCTCTCTCTCTCTCTCTCTCTCTCTCTCTCTCTCTCTCCCCCCCCCCCCTCTCTCTCTCTGTGACCCGCTGCAGTAAGGAGTGCCTTGTAACTTCATCAGGGATCGACAACACAGAGAACGGCCTCTCAGGATCCAAAGCGGATTCCAAACCGACACCAAAAAAGAAATGAGACGATGCATGTTTAGAAAAAGAAAAAAAAGACACGAGTGCTCACATTTGTATAACTTCTTTGCATATTTTTGTATATGCGTATGTGTCTGCACACAGTTTCATTATGTTCAGGTGGGCTTCTTAGGAACTCTGGCTGTGGCGTTCAAGTGACAGGAATGTATGCGGCACACAATTTAAATGAAAAAATTAAAACTAATAATTAAAAGTTGTTTGCTATAAACTTTTTATGTTAATCACAAACAACCAAAATACAGGCTGTTTGTTCTTTTCCCCTTTTTTCAATGTCATTGAAATACAGCTGAAGTGGGATCACATTTATCAGAGTGGACACAGGTTTTAAGGTCCGTTATGTTTCTAAGTTATAAGCTGGTCACTTTTATTTTTTTTACTTTGTGTTCCAGCGTTTTCCTCTCTACAATCAAGGTCATTTTTTATTAAATACTCAGTCTCAATCCCATTAAAGGTTTTATTCCACAGATGTGGTTTCCAAAAAAACTCAGATTTCTTTTCACGCGTTGGAAAAAGTTCCGATGTAACCTGACGATGCATCACTGGGTATTTGTCGCCACAGCCAGAGTACATTAATAAAGATCCTTGACTGTTTCTCATTCAGAGTCGAAACAAAAAACACTTGAAATGACAAAAAAGCAATGTAACCACAGCTGGGCTGAATCCTGCTCCAACCAACAGCGAGCTCACACACATACACACACACAAACACACACACACACACACACACACACACTCAACAGTACGCTCCGCAAATCAACTGATAGGATCTCAGTTTAACAAACGCCCATAGTGAGGTTGTATCCGACTCACTCTGGTGAACGCTCACATTGACAGCTGACTGCAGGACTCAGCCCAGTTTTCCATCCTGTCCGTGTTGTTTGCTTGAAAACACAGGTGCCTGTTAGTGCTTCTCTGCTCCTCTGTCAGTTCAGACAGCGACGTCGCGCTCAAGCAATTTATAAAAACTCTGCAAACAGCGATGATACAACAAGCTTTTGAACTGAAACGATAGACAATCCCCTCAGATAACCCCCCACCCCACCCCCCTTAGAAAATGAATGACCCTCAGATAATGCTGCTTCAAAGATAAATAACCAATGCGTTTTAAGCATGTGCTTAAAATTTTAGACGTTACTGCTTGAGAACAGGCATCTTTTTTGGAAAATACGTGTTTTAATATACTAACAGTGGTAGTGTCATCTCCAGTGTTAACCGTCAGCCGCCCCCCCCCCCTCAGTGCCACGCTGGTATCACCGTGCTAATGCAGACCAGGGCTGAGCACCTGTTGGTGACCCTGGATGACTGGCTCAGACGTCACTCATCTTCTTTGCAGACGGGCGGCGTGGTGGAAATGGCTTCACCTCACAAACACAGACGAGCGCTCAGTTTTTATCATACTCTCTGCAATAACTAGTTCCCACCCACTGGACTGCAGTGGAGAGGATTAACCCGGTTACCCTGCACATGCCTCCAGTGAACCGCCCCACGAAATGACAGTGTAGACGACCGCGCCATCAGGTCTCAGGTTGAGGAGGGGTGCCCCGTAGTTTAGAAGTACGTCCTGATGGACGTGATGTCCCGGTTGTAGGAGGTCGGCTGTGCCAAACAGGGATGATTTCTACCGAGCATCACGTCCGGAGATGAATGTATCTGCATCAATCTCAGTGAAACTGTAAAATACAAGCTCCAGCTGCATTTACAGTTTGTGTTTTGCACATCCGAGACACTGAATGTCTGGCTTTAAATTGAAATACCTCTCGAGAGTGAAACGTATATGTGTGTGGATAAACATGTGGAAGTGAATGGGAGTGAGGAATGAGCGTACTGTCCCGTGGAGTGTGAGTTCCTGACGGTTTATCTGAAACTTACTGTTGCATCAATAATGTGCCTCCTGTCTTTAACTCCTGACTTGAAGCAATATAAGGTGAAGAGGAGATGTTGGGTGCTTTAAAAAGATGTATTTTTTTCTGTCTGTATCGTTTAAAGCATTGTTTATCACATTATTTGTCCAAGTGAGAAGAGAAAAAGGCCCCAGAAAGAAGTTCGGGTGGAACATGTGTTTATTCACTGTGCTGTGAGACGGAGGAGTGGACTGAGACCACTGGTCAGTGTTATGTGACGTTTAAAGTCACCACCAGGTGGCGAGCTTCCAATCTGGCCTGCAAAAGGAACTGAGTTCACCTCATGTTGGTGTTCCCGGTTCTGGAGTGTCTCAGTTCAGCCGTAGCTGGGAGGCCTTCCTGCTTGAACACACCTGATAGTAACGAGCAGCTCGCTAACCAGCTCGTCTCGTTAACGGAGTTCAGGTGTGTGAGCAGGACGACCTGAAGCTCGGGCACTGAGGTGAGCACACTGTTCTACACGGACTGCTTGGTGGCGTCACAGAGTGACACGAAGAATTGATTCAACAATGAGAAGATGTGTTAAATTTGAAGCAGCACGAAATTTGTTTCCAGTGATGAAGCCTGAGTGGAGAGCGATTCGGCCTCCTCCTGTGACACCATCATCTAGTGACTGCAGCTTTAAAGACTAAAGACCGGTCTCTCTCCTCACCGCACAGTGAACAAACAGGCACTTTGAGGAAGATAATAAATATAATTAAAGTGCATGAAACATCTTGGGAAATATGCCTTTGTCACATGTGGAAAGTTGTTATTCAGCCTTAAATCGAGAGTTCGTGCAGGACAGATTGAACCTCGATGGAACAGAAAAGTGACGCTGTTGGAACTTTTTGTAATCGCAATAATTCAGTTCAAACGTGGAAGACTGAGTTATGTCGAAGTGCTGTTTATGAGTTGTTGGTTTGTTTGAGTTTGTGTCTCACTGCGTCCTGTAACCGAGAAAATGAAGCTTCGTGTGAGTGCTGAGATCGTGTTGTGTTGTGATGACAAACAGCTCTATGCAAGCGATGACCGAGACGAACCGTCTGACAGCCCGTCGCGCCGCACCTCTGAGTTACTGGGACGCCTCCGTAAGCAATACAACAGCCGGGTTGGTCCTCCATGGGGGGGGACTCCTCAGGATGGGGACGTGGTGGGAATGGGGAGCACTCAGAGAGGAAGCCTGGACTGGAGCCCCCGAACTCTATCCAAACCTGCTGAGCCTAACGATTGACCCCCGCGACCCCCCACTGCTGCTCCCTACTCACCAGTATACAGCTTGATGCTCCGGCTCGACCACCTCCATTCGTGCAGATCAACTCTTGGTCTCTTTAATAAAGAAACATAAAATCTAATAAAGTTTTGAATAGAAACTGTCCTCTTGTGCTTGTCTTGAAGGAAAGTAGAGCTGCCCCCGTGTGGACAGGACATGAAACTACAAGGACCACAAACTATTACATCAGGTCAGTCTGTGAGGGTCACTTCACTACACGTTTTAGTTCAGCCTTTAGTCTGAATCAAACACATGACCACTTTGGCGAGTTTTGCATTGTTTGCAAAGTTTCCAACCTTTGGCAGCGTCACATCCAGATAATAGGAGCTCGGGAATGAATCTTTCGGCCACTCCAGTTTGTTTCCTGCTTTGAGTTTTGTGTTTTAATACACTGGAAACGTGCCATTTGCCTGTTCATGGACCCCACCGACATGCAGCGTCCTCACGCTCATCATGTTGTGCTTCATAATAAACGGCTGCTCATAAAAGCAAACCGAGCCGCCATTCGTGATCCAATGTTAAAGTCGTGTGGATGCAAAGTGTGATAACAGTGATCAGTTCTATTCTTATGTCAACTCATTGACATTGCTTTAACCTACTATAGAATGGTGATCTATAAAAGAGTAAGTGGACATTTAGACCTGTGAAGTCTTGTGATTTTTAGGGTCACCTTTAAGATATGGGCCATCATTGAGCCATTAAGGCACCTGAACAGTGGGAACCTCAGTCACTGCTGAGCTTTATTGTCATGTGACACCATTCAAGGAGTGACTAAAGATATTCTCCTCTTTAAGAATCATTGTACTGAAGAAACTCAATGAATTCATTTTAATGGTTGATTAAATTGGGAAGGAAGAAAGACATTGTGATGTTTTATTACTTTTTTATGGTTTTTTTTAATTCCAAGGTGATTTTCACAGCCATTCTGGGGTCCTTGTGTGGTCTGATCCATGCAGAAGGATGGATATTTTTTAATGTTACCTCAAATTGTATTCAGAGTTTCGCTGTTTCATTCGTTCTATGTTGTGATTTTCAGTCAGAAGAAGAGGAAGGAGGAGATGGTAGAAGGAATAGAAACAGTTTGTTCAGCCTGCGGATTTTGTAGTTCTGGCTCTGTCCAGCAGATGGCGCCCTCGGCCCGCATGTGTACACAGGTCCGCCTGTCAGGTCTGAGCGGACACGAGCCGCTGCAGACAGCCGGCCCGAGCGAGGCGGGAGAAAGTGCTTCTGACCTTCTCTGCGAGGTGTTCAACTTCACACACACGCAGAGTTTGGAGCGCTGACCTTTGACCCCGGAATGAGACGGAGCCTGGACGCGCGTGCACTTTAGCCGCTTTTCCTCGACTGGAGGCCTGAACGTGATTGTTATTGGACTTCACTTTGACTGTCATAAAATATTTAGATATTGATCCTAAATTTGGATTTAATGCGAAACCTTTTGCTTTAAATTATTCGACTGGGGGGAGAGTCTGAACTGACAAAAATGAAAGGATGGCGTGCTTCAGTGGGTAAACACCTGCGGGGGGTTGTGAACGAGATTGATCCATTTTTAAATATGTTGATGTTTGTTTTTATTATTTGAGATTTGAGTGACGATCAGAAAAAACAATGTTCAACCGAAACCAACTGATTATCTATTCACATTAATCGCCCCGAAAACTCAGAAAAGCGCATTATTATTATTGGGCCTCGAAGTTAAACTCCACAATAAACGTTAAAACCATTTGAACTTGACGATAATTGTCGTCAAGGAGACCTAATGAGCACCTTTGTGTGCACTGTCGTTCTTTAACTATTTATCGACTTCATTGCGTTGCGTTTGGACGTTTTCTCCGTTGGGCTTTGCGGGGATTTGGAGTGGAAGTGGCAGGAATCAGGTTTCCGAGTTCCCACCAGCCTCCACAGCGACTTTAAATATTCCATGAACTGGGAGTGTCCTGCCACTTGCCTCCCCTCCGTTCGTTCCTATTATGCAGCGCAGCTCCGCTACATCAGGCGCGACCGGGAGGAGGGCGAGAGAGGGGCAGCGAGCGGCGGCAGCAGTGTCCAAAGTTGCCCACTCTCCCTCGAGGCTTCGCGGAAACATTTTTTTTCCTTCTTTTAAATCTCTAATTTGATTTACCTGCTGTTTGTTTTTCACCTGCTGTGTGGAAGTGTCATGCCCCACACCCCACCACTCTCTCCTCCTCTCCATCTGCAGTGCATTTCCGTGCGCAAATGTCTCCGCACGTTGCACGGCTCCGAAAGACAAAGAAAAAAAAAACTGTAGTCGCACACATTTTTTTTAGCAGCTCCGCAGCGCTGTGATTAAAGACCAGTCTGGGGAGGAAATATTGGAACCCGCTGGTTCGGTCTGGGCTGCAGCTCGCGCGTCTTTTTCTGGTTCCATATTGCGCAAAGAAACGCGGTCACATCAGGGGCGCACAGGTGGGTGCGCTCTCCAAGGTGCCAACAGGGCTGTCTGCGGAGGTCCGGCACTCACCCAGCGCAGCAATTTGGTCACAACTGGAGCAAAAAAAAAAAACCCAAAACAAAACAGAAAAGCACCGTGCAGCTCAAATCAGCCACTGCTCAAGTGATGGATGGTTCCGCGGTGTTTGATTAGTGTGTGGAGGATGGATTTGTATGCGCGGTAGTCTTGGGAGGAGAGGAGGGGACATGGGCGGGGCCGAGGCGCCTCTCATTTCCCCTCCACGCTTAGCGGGGCAGCAGGGCTGGAGAGACCTCCGGGGAGCACAGTCGCCAGTCCAGCACGGAGACCCGCCTGGCCAAAGAAACGCGCCTCACGCCAGCCAGGATTGCCAAATATTCCTGAAAAATATACCTGCTATTTATGGCATGTGGCTTGTAACTTTACTCCTGCTGTACTCTCTCCAAGAAGGTAAGAGGACCAGAAAATGCTCCAAACGTCTCTTTCCCACCCCTGCTTGCTGGCATGCTGGACTGTCACTGTGCGGGTTTTTCTTTTCTTTAAGTTGATTGAAAAGTGTCGTTGGAGGAGCTGTGGCTCAACGTGAAGCTGTGGATGCTGCGCGCTCTGTGCGCTGAGGTGCCAGCGAACGTGTTGAGATGCGAAATTGGTTGAAAACGACTCCCTCAATCAAAATGTAGAAGCCCGCCGCCCCTCCGCAGGTAGAAAGGTTGTAGAAAAGTCAAGGTGTAAAGTGTCTTTTTGTTCGGCCCCCTTCAGTCACCTGGACGCTCGGTGGGGTTTTTTTTTTTTTTTACGCAGCGGACCCCGCCGCCTCCGATGGTGCCGAGAGCACGGATTGTTTTCGCATTACCAACTCCAGTTATGAATATGTAAAATGGCTGAATAGGGAGAATGGGGTGCAAATACAGAGGGAGGGTGAGACGGGGATGAAAACACGGAGCGGCCCTGCAATTACAGAAATTGATTGACAATTACAGAACAAATCCCGGTGAATAAATGTGGCACTCTGGTGAAGTTTTTCAGGCGGGTGTTGGTGCGGGGTTTTTTTTGGACAGATTGGCGCTTTTTCCTCATTGTGTAGCCTTTGCTAATTGCAGCTGTTTTTGATGGGCTGGATTTTGGCACCAGCGCCTGCTTCCTCATAGACGCTTCTTACACCTAGGAAGAGATTTTTTACCGGCGATTTAATGCGTTTTCTCTCCGATTGACGACAAATTGCGACCATTAAATTGGAAGTAAATTAAAAGGCCCCTTTTTTTCCTGCACGACGGCCTTATTAGTTTAATAGGTCTACACCCTCGTGAAGGCCATAATTAGTGTATTCAGATTTGTCCTCCTCATTTAATTCATGTGATGTTTTGAAATGTCCCTGCTTACCACTTGTTTTGCGTTTTCTTTTATTTTAAATGGATTTGTTGTTTTTTTTCCTCCCCTTTCTTGTTCAGTATCTGCAGCAAATCCCTGACCCCTGCTGCAAAGTTGATCTTGTGCTATTACAGTGCATTAGAATAATCCCGAACAAATCTGCGTCGAAAATAACAGGAATTCAAACACTCTCTCCACACGAGGCCTTTGTGCAGTCCGCTTATTTGGAGACATGTTTGCACGCTTCTCTTGCTCTGATTGGCAAAGGCCTTAATAAAGGTGCAAATATATTGTGGGGGGGAAAAAAGTCTGACGTTAATTAATTGGTTGGAAGCGAGAATATGGCGGTTCTCCGAGCAAACGAACCAAAATAGGCCATCAGGTCTTTTTTCCCCATTTAGATTCTTTTATTTTGTAATGTGAGATAATTATAATTACAAAACAAAATATTCTTGGTGAATATAAACAAGCGATCAGTCGAAAATGAGGAGCGTCTGCTTGTGTTTCACTGCGAGTCTCCAGCATTCATTTGAAAGTGTCGCTGGGATTATATTAATGTGCGCAAATTTATTTCTCCAAATGAGGAACTCCAGGGGCGTGGGCGCAGATTATAGACTTGCCCGGTCATGGTCCCCGCTAATAGCGCACCTGGACCCCGCGGACGCGTTCGCGCGTGTGCCGGCGCGTGCGTTGGGGGAAGGGGGGGGTCGGAAGGGGGGGGGGGGGGGCGGT
>JAUESE010000008.1:6855868-6873536 GCA_032274725.1 Malacoctenus triangulatus
TAACCACAGTCTGGTGCACTTTCTCATCAAACTATGAGCTGTACATATGATCAAATAGGTCCATGTTCAAATATATCAATTCTGTTGTCAACAGTGACTGATGACACGCTGCTCCTGGAGAGTCTCTATGGAAAAAGGAGTAACAGGTGAGTGAATGTGGAGCCAGGGAAAGACATTAAAAGGAAGAATAAAGGTCCGACAGAGAGATATGTCGTCGTAAAGTGGTCTGTGGAGGTCTCAGTGCGGCACCCTCCATCTCCTCCACCTTCGGTACAGGCTGGCATCACTCATCAGCATCATATCTGATTACTTTTGGCACACTATTAACTTCAGCGCTGCCGCCTCCTAGTGGATTTACACGCCACGAAGCGCCGCACATTCCTCCGTCGCCCATGCAAGAAAGGGACTCCTGCTCGCCTCGCTTTTTATTTTACCTTCTATAAAGATTTCAGGCTTTTATTTTTGTGGAGTGCCTTTGCTGTGCTGTTCCTGTATCAGTGGGGTTTAAGGGGGGAGCAGGGAGGGGCGTGGGGTCCCTGCTGCTGTGAGCGAGACAGAGAAAAAAAAAACTTTACAAGCTTTACTTGGATCGTAAAGTGGGAGGGTTTCACCGTCAGCTGCAGGAAACCCGAAGCGACGACACGATGGGAGAAAGTGTTTAAAGTTCACAACCAGCGATAATAAGGTAGGAAGCCTGGATGTAAGTCTGCTTCTGTCATTATTATCTATTATGCATGTGCTTTGCATCGGATTGCATTTATGTTAAAATAGGCCAATTTGCAAGATACATGCATTTTTTTTAAACTGTGCTCTTCAATTGAGTAAATGGAGACTTTTAGGGATGCTTGTTTTAATCCCTTTATTTTAAACTCAGCCTGTGTTGGAGGGAGGCGGCTCAGAACGTCTTTCAGTAAATCAAACAAAAGTCAAACAAACACAAACACACAACCTTTATTTGCTAAAATAAAAATCTGTGCAGTTGTGTGATCGACCAAAACTGAGTGTGTTTTCTCATCTATACCTCAACACTGCCTGAGATGATTTGTTCCCTGTCTGCGCTGCCACAGCCTGAGTAATAATGCGTCCTGTTTTAAAAGAGCAAAGGGAAGAACTCGTGTTTTAGTGGTCAGTGCATTTGATCAAATCCAGCATATTTTATTGTCTGACAAGACTACTCAGTTTGTTGTAGTTTATTCTCTGGTATTGTTAGGAATTCATGTGAAGAATTGAAAAACTGTCCATATAAGGTCACTCATAAAGGGTTAAAAAGGTTCCTGCACAGTTACACCAAAAAGTCCTGTTTTAAAAGTGGAGAGTTACAGCTTGATTTGTAATTTTTTGTTTAGTTGTTTAAAATTCAAAGGCAGATCGTGAGCTTTATGAAGCTGCAGTTTGGAGCAGCTCTTTATCTGTCCCTCACTCCCTCTCTCCCAAATGTGGAACAGACCCCAGTTCAGTGCAATTGATACTGTTGCCACTAGGCAGAGCCCTAAGCCTTTCTTTAATCCAGAACATCCAGGGAAGCTGATGTAGTCGATAAGATCACGCTGAACTATTGTCTCGGTGATCTTGCCAGGGAAATGACATGACTGAGCTCAGCATCTGTCCTCACGCAGACTTTTCCCACGAATACAGAGACCAAACAGATTCAGTCCCTCTGCTCGTAGTCTCCATCGGTGTTTCTAGAAAAGTTGCGTTTCCTCAGTTTTGATGGTTCGTTGGGGGTTTCGTTTTCCACCTTGGTCAATTTATAAAGTAGCCTCTTGTGGTGTAACAGAGATCTGGGGGATGAGAGGCAGCAGAGGTGAGCTCGGGGTGAAAGGGACGGCAGATGGGTGCTGAAGGAGCCCGGCACAGATGGACAATTGATGTGTTTACCGAGGGAATAATGAACGGTTGGCAACGGCAGGTCAGACATGGTGCAGTGCAGATACACTGCGAATGAAATAAAGAGGTGCACATTTAGGGTGGAAGAGGAGAGCAGGACAACACAGAGGAAAGATATTTCCCACCCCACCCGGCCCCCCTTTTATCGCTACAGAACATGAGAAAACTTTGGGGATTTTAATGCAAATAGGAGCAAGAGTCTATGCACACAAGAAGGCGCCTGGGTTGTGTGAGGATGTTTGGATTTCTCCCATGTTCACAATTAGTCCCTGAACTCACAACGAGATTATCTAAAATTGAACTCAGGCAAAGATTGTTTGCAAAATTGAGGAGGAAATCGATGCTTGGTTTGCTTTTGAGATGCTCAGACACATTCAGTAGGATCACAAATCCCTCTTCAAAGATGAATAAAATATCAGCCTCGATAGGAGAGCACTGTTCTGTCGAGAGAGCGAGAGGGAGCTCCTTTAAATCAATCAGCCTCCTGCCAAACTCCTCTACAGCGGTTAGCTTATCAATCATTACTAATATTCTTAAATCTAGTTTGTACTGCAGATACAGAAATATCTTGTATGTGAGAAAGATTCAATCGCTTTTCGTTTGGTTTAGGTTCAAACTCGAAGCCAGCGTTCGTCGGGGAAGATCCTGACCATCAGGAAACAGCGAGGAAGGAAATCTTACTCACAGGAACTTCTACACAAAGATAGGAACAGTGATTGGAAAAAACAACGCCGCTGAAAAATAGCATCTCAGGTATCGAGCATCAACCCCCAGTGACACTGGAGGTGGCTTCTGGTCGCCTTTAGCGTCGGTTTGAGTTTGTTGGCACTGAAGTTTGTGCCAGACGCTGCTCTGTTTAATGTGTGCGTGGCGCAGAGAAAGAACAGATGCGTTACGGAGGGAACCCCCACGTTTTCCATATGCTGGTGGTTCCACATTCTGTGTCTTATTTGTTGGTGAAACGCTGGCAGCAGTCTGCCTGTTGTGTGTTCGGAGTGTTTACGGATAGAAAGAAGAAAAAGGACTGAAACGTAAACAGTGCCAACTGTTTGTGACTGTTTTGGTTTGGTGAGAGGTATCAGAACAACCAGAAATGTGGCGTTTGAGAGGAATCATGGCCTCTTGAGTCAGTCCCAGCAGGCGGTGTCAAGTCAGGACAGGGAGCACACGGGGGAGGAAGCGGGTCTGAGGCTGCACCTGAACCACATGTGCTCATGTAATGACCGACCCGTGACGGACTCACCTTTGGTTTTATTCACTATTCTCCGGCGGGCTCTTGAGGAAACGCCGTGGCATTATGAGGGGAGCGCTACGCGCCACGCAACCACTTATCCAAAACGTTTCCTTGCTGCTCTGGCTTTGATCGAAACACACAAACAATACCGACCATTCTTCTGGAGTCAAGTTTGGTTCAGGCTGAACGATCGGCTCATTGTACTGGTGTCTTTTGATATTTGTTTTTTGTGCCGTACGCTGGTGGATGCAGGTCAGTGGGCCACAAACAATCGAAGGTGATGGAGTGAACGGGGAGGGGGGGGGCGCGGAGCTTCAGGGGAGAGAAGCTACGAGGGAATGACACCATGAGCCTGACAGCGTTACACTCTGAACAGTTAGGTTTGGAGTTTTATTGGGTGGTAAATAAAACAAAACAAAAACATCATTCCTGTTTCAAATCTTCCCTAATTGTGCACACTGCAAGCTGTAAAAAAGGGAGTGGTCGGGAAGGTGCAGCACTCAGACTTTCTCTTCCCCTTCAAGCACAGCCAGAGAGTGAGAATAGAAAAAAAAAAAACGAATGAGAGACTTTCTCCATCTGGGTAGCATTATTCAGATTCCTCCGTGCTGGATATTTGATGATGCTGGCAAGGGAAGGCGAGCCGGGGCGTGGAGACGGAGCGGGAGAAGGGGGGAAAATGTGAAGCTGTGGGGGAGAGAAACCAGAGGAGGGTGCTGTTTTCTCACAGGGGCGCTGTGGCCTTAACAGCCCTCCACTAAAATGCCAAGAATGGGAAGGAGTGTATGAGAGAGAGAGATGAGAGAGAAGTGATCCTCATTTAGGAAGAGCTCACGCCGTGATTATTCATACACTGAGAAATGTTAGAGGTTGCATTGGGGGAACAAACAAAGGAGAGGAGGAACATCACAGCTCAGACTGAGCAGCTGATCTGCTCGGTGGTGGAAGTCACTTCGTCAGCGGCTCCGGCAGTCCTCCTGGTGAAACGCTTCCATAACTCACATCCCATGTGAATCTGTCCCGGCTTGTGGGAGAAAAGGGAGGGAACAAGCTGAGCAGGGAGGGAAGGCAAGAAAGACAGAAAGAATGCACTCAGATCTCGTCATGTGATTTCTGTTTTTTCTGCCCTTTCTTTTTAATAGCTGCACAGTGATTACATGTTTGTAGTTTGGGGATCTTAGCAACTTTTTCCAAAGCAGCTCTCTGTTTCTTCTCTTTTTTTCATTATCCGACAGCATACTTTCCCCCTGGCTCTCTCTCTCTGTCTCTCTCTCTCTCTCTCTCTCTCTCTCTCTCTCTCTCTCTCTCTCTCTCTGTCTCCTCCTGTGTTCGTGTGACGTGTGAGTGGAGTTCCTGCCCTTGTTTTATGCAGCGTCGTTCCGAGGGAAGGAGAGGGACTCGTGGGGAGGCGGTCAGTTACTTTGACCTGTCATGGGCGAGATGAATTGAAGGTATAAACAGGAGGAGCCGCTGGTGTTTGGGCGTAAGCGTGTGTGTGTGTGTGTGTGTTGTCCTCACAGGAGGGGTTAGAGAAGAGCTGAGAGAAAGCGTGAAGACCGAGGCTGAGGGAAAGTGACTTGCGGGGGGAGAAGTTAAGTTGTTTTAAGTTTGTTGCCCGTGGGCGAAGGTGGATGAGGAGCTGCCGCTGAGACGTGTGACACGGGAGGAGGCGCAGCCTGAGGGGGAACCACCGGCCGAGCCTTCTGCCAGCGACGACGGGACAGGATGAGGTACCAAGGCAGGGTAAGAGCCGCGCTGCCATGCTCTCTGTGACGCTCTCAGGTTGGCCACTGCATGCTGGCGTTGTCATGTTTGTTCTTCTGCCTGTGCGTTCTCTGTAGTTAGAGTAGAAGATCCAGTAGAAGAGCCTCTCCAGGCTTTCACCCATGGAGACGGGAGAGAAGGGGGAAGCAAAACACAACAATGACTCACTTGGAGATCTCTTTCCTCTTTATGAGTCAGAGCACTACTTGGTTTTTTGCAGGGGGTTTGATCTCAAACCACCCAGAGAAGCAGAATGTTGTTTTTCTACCATATGCATTGCTGCTGCGTGAGTATTAAAGAGCCCGCTGTGGTACCAAAGCAGCTCGCCCTGGGACAGTGGAGTGGTGGGGCATGCCTTATAAGGAAGACAATCCGAATGCTCTCGGCCCAGCAGAGCTTAGTCATGAGGCCTTCAGCCAAGTCCCACTGTTCTAACCTCCTCGCTGGCTATCGCTGGTGCTGCTGCTTTTTGCAAACCTGCAGGATTCACCCTAACTCTGGGGTAAAACCCCACACGAAAGCACGGGAGCGGCGATGAGACGGAGCTGGCCTGGGGTCAGTTCAGCAGAAACAAAGCTGCTGGGATCACGCTGCGTGAGCTTTAAGCCTCCATCACAGACCTCGGCCACAAGTCTTCCCTAAAAATGTGTTCCCTCATCTTTTAGGATTTCCTGCAGTGATCCCAGTGTTTCTACCATTTGGAAGCAAAAGTGTTTTTTTCCCCAAAAAAATGTTACAGTGATTCAGTTTGTGGAATAAACCCAAACCCATGACTGGTTAGAGCTGGTTTCCTAAAAAAACACAATGTTTGCAGTGTATTTGAGCAGTCGGACAAAGGAGTGTTTTGTCCGCTCAATATTTGTCACGGTATGAGATCATTTAATGACTTTGAAAGGCGAGTGCACAGTTTGGAGTGATACTGTGCAGGTTATGGCAGCCAAGCTGCTTCTGTACATCACAGATTGAGCTAAAGATACGACGGAGGAGCGTGAACAACACGTTTGATTTGGTTCAGACCGACGATCCACCTCATCAGAGGACAACCTGAATGGTAGACGAAAGCAAACAGCGAGAGGTCCGAGAACAGCAAGTTCAGCAGCATTCAGAGGCGTCTGCTGTGTGAGGTTGATGTGTATGCAGAACACACTGATGTGCCTCCCTGATCCATCACATTGAGATGATCACTGTGTTAGATAAGCAGCGCCGTCACACACGGATTAAATCCAAACCAACACAAGTTGATTCTAACAACTAAATATGGGAAACACACTGGAGTAGAAAACATCAGCGCTCACATCAGCGAGGTTTGTTTTCTTCATCTTTCCTTTTTTTTTATTGGCATCCAATGAATGCCTGGCCGCAACCCGACCTTGACATTCCTCACACGTATCCCCCTTTGGAAACTCTGACATGTGAACTGTAATTGCTATCTGTGGGACCCCCCCACCTGCAAGTGGGAGAACAATGCTGTAAGGTGAAGCAGCGAGGAGGGGCAGCGGCGGAGGCGTCCGGCGGCTTTCCTTTGCTCTCACTTCTTGGCCGTCGTCCACTGTTGTCCTGGTGTTTTTTTAAGGGCTTTCCTGCATCATGTGTGCGGAGATAATGACCTTTCAGCGGCGTTCGGCGGCCAAATGAGACCCCTGGGAGGTTGTTGCATTCAAGAAAAACAGAAATCCTGTGGAAGTCCTTCCCCTTTGTTCCATTTTCTGCATGTTTTTATGAATGTGACACAGAAGGACTTCCCTCATTATCGAGCCTTTGATACACTGAGGACTCAGTGCTGAGAGTTCGGCCTGGGTGCAGCACATTGTATACACACCGACTGTATTTATCACTTCTAAGTATAGACTGACGACACTTTTATAACCTCATATATGTCTGTGCAGGTAGATGTGCGTGTAAAACCGTCCCTCAGGGCAAATTTGACAATTTGGCTATGCTGACAGCTAATTCCTCTCTGCGCTATGATGTTTGTCCTCAGAGTGCGGGTTGACATGTACACACGCTCTCAGGTCAAATCCCGTCTGCTGATACGAAGCTGTGTGTACTGTACATACAGCATCGTATGCTATCGCACAATCACATCCCAGAGGAGTCTGGCCTGTCTGTGTTTATCACCGGGATTCCTCAAATGTCTCCATTGTTTAATCTTGGCGAAGCTTGCTGGAACTTTCTTGCTTTAGTGTGTTTACACGAAGCTGTTTGGAAGATGTGGTCACTTTCAGTTTGAAAGTATGCTTGAAATACACATCATGTGCATGAACAGATTGTTCTCAGTTAGTTGTTAAATGACAATTACACCCATCTTTAACACCAGATGTCAATTTGTCAAAAGCAAAAAAAAAAGAGAAGTTAACCCCAACTCTCAGGGCAACGGGCCTCGTGTGCCCTCTGCTGGTCAAAATGTTGTAAGTACATATTGAAAAATGATCTTTCTCCTGATTCTACTGTGTTGATGTGAGGTGTGCCGTGGGCTTGAGCCAGAACAGCAAGCAAACTCGTAAAAGCACAAAAACCTCACATCCATCCTCCTTCTCGGGCTCCATAGAAGCAGACTGACCCTGAAGGTGTTTCTGTGAACTCACTGGGGCTTTGTTTTGGTTCTCTTCCTGCAGGAGGTAGACATTGATGGGAGGGTGCGGCTGGTGATGGAGAGTGCCCTCACGGCCCGCGACAGGGTCGGCGTGCAGGACTTTGTCCTGCTGGAAAACTACAACAGCGAGGCCGCCTTCATCGAGAACCTGCGGCGGAGGTTCAGAGAGAACCTCATCTACGTAAGGACACTGGTTCCCTCCACGCCTTTATAAAGGGGTCTGTGGTGGAGCGGGGTTTGACTTGTTGCCCTCTCTCCCTCCTGTGCCTGCTTAGACCTACATCGGCTCAGTGCTGGTGTCCATGAATCCCTACAAAGAGCTGGAGATCTACTCCAAGCCTCAGATGGAGCGCTACAGAGGGGTCAGCTTCTACGAGATATCCCCCCACATGTGAGTAAAGGAGCTTTACAGACACTTCGTCCTGCTCTGAGTGTGTGTGTGATGCTGAATTAGCACGAAACCATGAACACTCATAATACAGACATGAATTCTGTTGAATTTGTGTTTCTCCTCAGCTACGCCCTGTCAGACAACACCTACCGCGCCATGCGGACCGAAAGGAAGGATCAGTGTATTCTCATATCAGGCGAGAGCGGAGCAGGTAAAACGGAGGCCTCCAAGAAGATCCTGCTGTACTACGCTGTCACCTGCCCCACCAACGATCACATGGCTGCTCTGGGTGAGCGTCTGCTGCAGTCCAACCCCGTCCTGGAGGTATTTCACCTTTGTTTTTAAAGCAACATTTCTGCCAATGTTGAGGGTAATTAATCGTATCTGAAATATTTTGAAGCGCTTTCTTCATCATTGTTCTCTTTCCTGTTGTTCTTATTGTGCGTCTCCTTCCGTAGGCGTTTGGAAACGCCAAAACGCTTCGGAATGACAACTCCAGCCGCTTTGGGAAGTACATGGACGTCCAGTTTGACTTCAGGGTGAGCAGCCTCTCTTGACTCTTGACCCAAAATGAGACCAAAACTTTATTTTATTGCATCCTGTGTGTGGTTGGGTGAAAGAGGCACATCGAGTAAAGATGCAGATTTAAAGATTTTTTTCATTCTTTTTACATTCTTTGACTCCAGACTCAGATAGTATTGTGTGTGAACATTGGTGATGGCAAAAGTATAACGTAGTAATACAGCCTGAATAACAAGAGTTTGTTTGTCAGTTCTTGTGAAGCAAATTTAATGAAGAACCCATAAAAAAACAAATACCACAATCAAAACAAAACCCATTCTGTACGCTAAGCAAACAAACTGTCTGACTCCTGCGTGAGTTTTTAATACTCGTCTTCCCTTGTCTCGCCTCCTTCAGGGAGTGCCAGTGGGCGGTCACATCCTGAACTACCTGCTGGAGAAATCGCGTGTGGTGCACCAGAACCACGGCGAGAGAAACTTCCACATCTTTTATCAGCTGCTGGACGGGGGAGACGACGAGCTGCTGGACACGCTGGAGCTGGAGAGGAACCCTCAGAGCTTCCCTTATCTGGTCAAAGTACGCAGGACGAGACGTGGCTCACCACCTGTGCTTCTCAAACTGAGGTCTGCCCGGTGGCGTGATTGGATGTCACTCTCTGTCCCAGGGGAACTGTCCCAGAGTCAGCTCCGTCAGTGACAAGAACAATTGGAAAGTGGTGATGAAGGCGCTGCCGGTCATCGGCTTCAGCGAGGAGGAGGTGCAGGTCGGTAACACGCACAGGTGCACGACACTCGTGCTACCTGTAAATCGAGTCACAATATTAAGTCAGTGAAACGGATCATAGTTGTTGTCCACTGTTTGTGCTTCAGTGTTCTTCACAATTCAAATATCAAACTGTTTTTCATCATTCAGGCCTTTTAAAAACAAATGCTTCATGGGTGAAGTCACCGTCAGCTGCCTGTTTTGTCTGTCTGACCTCAGAAGTTGCTGAACATTGTTGCCGGCGTGCTCCATCTGGGAAACACTCAGTTTGGGGAAGGAGAGGAAGGAGAAACTTATGTCACCACCGAGACCCAGATATCCACTCTTGCGCGGGTAAGCAGAGTCCCACCGGCGTTACAGGATGTTTACACACACAAGTACTCGAAAAGCTGCTTTTTGCTAAGTCCAGATGTGTTTTGTCGTTGGGCAGCTGCTGGGAGTTAACGGCTCGGCCCTCGAGGAGGCGCTCACGCACAAGAAACTCACAGCCAAAGGAGAGGAGGTGATTGTTTGTGAAGTCCCCGACTTCCCTGGTGCTCAGGTTTTTGCTCTGCAGCTCAACAGTTGTGTTGCTCCTGTGTTTGTGTGTTACAGATGATCACGCCACTGAATTTCGAGCAGGCGATGTCCGCCCGAGATGCCTTAGCCAAGGCCGTGTATGGTCGCACCTTCACCTGGTTGGTGGAGAAGATCAACCAGTCACTGGCTTTCAAGGTGCAGGAACATCTCCCAGCAGGGCATAAACTCCCCCATGATGATGTGGTGCAGTGTTTCTAACGACTGCATGCATGTTGTGCGCCTTGCATCACACAGGATGAAATCTACCACAGCAACAAAGCCTCTTCTGTCATCGGGCTTCTCGATATCTATGGTTTTGAAGTGCTGCAGCACAACAGGTATGAATCATGAGATTCCTCTCTCTGTGTCCAAACCCGAGCTGCTTTTTATGGCGGCATGTGGGTGAAAAATTGTTGCATTTAGGTCCTGTTTCATGTCTTCAATGCATGTTTTCCTCACCTGCCTTCAGTTTTGAGCAGTTCTGCATCAACTACTGCAACGAGAAGCTGCAGCAGCTGTTTATCGAGCTCACCCTCAGATCTGAGCAAGAAGAGTACGAAACTGAAGGCATTGCAGTGAGTCCATCTGTCGACTGGTAAATTCCAAAGAGACACAATAAATTTTGATGACTTTTTCATGCGAACACGACGTTATCGTCCTCGGCGTGTAGTGGGAGACAGTGCAGTACTTTGACAATAAGATCATCTGTGACCTGATTGAGGAGAAGCACAAAGGCATCATCGCCATTCTGGTGAGAGCAAAGAGCTGATAATCCATATCTGTGTTGCTATTCTTCCCGTCTGCTGTTTGCTGATTGGTGCACTGCGACTCTGTTGCAGAACGAGGAGTGTCTGAGACCTGGGGAGACCTGCGACGTCTCTTTTCTCGAGAAATTGGAGGACACAGTCGGCGGCCATCCGCATTTCATCACGTAAGCACGTTCGGGGGCTTTGCCTTCGGGGAAGGTCACTATATTCGCCTGCCACATCTGTTGCACTGATGAGTTTGTGCTGTCGCTTGAATTTGAACTTGATTCCTAAATGTGTTTTAATAGAACGACTACTTTTTTGGGATGACTTCCTAAAACATATAAATAAAGAAGGCGCGAAAAGGGAAATAAAGCCAAACAGCCAAACTGCCTCCCCGCCCGCGGTTGCAGACATCCGGGGAGGATGTTCCTGGTTTCTTCACCAATTGCACCCTGAATTTTTGGAGGCTGTTAATTACATGTGTGTCCGTGTGACTCCCAGGCACAAGTTGGCGAATGGAAAAACCCGCAGAGTAATGAGTCGGGAGGAGTTCAGGCTGCTGCATTATGCAGGAGAAGTCAACTACAATGTGAACGGTAAGGTCAATCAACTGATGATTATTTGTCAGTCTGTTTTTAACTATATATGCTCAAGTGGTGACATTTAAAGCAATTGATTATTTGATAATAAACAGTTTTTTTCATCAGGTTTCCTGGACAAGAACAACGATTCGTTGAATAGGAACCTGAAAGAGGTGAGGCTGACGGCGTTGGTCGGGATGACACCTCACTACGAGCTGTAGAATCCATGAATGAGTGGTTTCATTTGGACATGTGGTTGTGTGGTTTGGTCTCCATTCAGGTCATGTGCCTGTCAGACAACCAGATCCTGAATCACTGCTTCCGCAGGGAGGAAGTGATTGACCAGAAACGCCCCGAGATGGTGGGAACCCAGAGAGCTTGGATGTCACGTCATTTTGATTGCTAACTGTTATTTTCAACGTTGTTTCTTATGATCTCACACGTCCTCTGTCGATACACGTGCATGTCTTTCTTTCTTGGGTTAATTTCTTCATAAAAAAGTCAACTTATAAACATAAATATCTGAAGAATTCACGATGTTTTGCTGTTGCACGTGCTCTTCAGGCTGCCACTCAGTTCAAAAACAGCCTGATGAAGCTGATGGAGATCCTCATGTCGAAGGAGCCGTCCTATGTGCGCTGTATTAAACCCAATGATGCCAAGCAACCAGGTATACTCCTTTCACTTCCAGGTTTCACATCAAACCACAAAGAAGTTAGAACAGAAACAAGAGATGTGATAAAAACACAATTTCTGATCCATTTTTCAACAGTCTCACCTATGTTTTCAATCCTCTCGCAGGACGTTTCGATGAAGTCCTGGTCAGACATCAAGTGAAGTACCTGGGCCTGATGGAAAACCTGAGGGTCCGGAGGGCCGGCTTTGCCTATCGCCGTCGCTTCGAGGCCTTCCTGCAGAGGCGAGTGACCTCCTCTCTAAAAGCTGCTGGACATCCTGTCAGAGAGACGTTGCCAATAATGACCCTCTGTACCATTGGCCTCAGGTATAAGCCACTGTGTCCTGAGACGTGGCCCAACTGGCATGGCAGACTCGCAGATGGTGTCTCCAGGCTGGTTGAACACCTGGGCTACAAGCCCGAAGAGTACAAACTGGGAAGGTACTTTGAGAGACTCACATTGAATAGAGCCCCAAAAAACTGAATCTATGCCTGAGCGACAAGCTAGGAGAAATTTCACTTTGTGCTTCTTTTTCTTTTGCAGATCAAAAATCTTCATTCGCTTCCCTAAAACCCTCTTCACCACTGAGGACGCTCTCGAAGCAAAAAAGCCGGAGATAGGCAAGTAACTGTGACAAAGATTATTGACACAAGGGAATAGCTTTGTAAAAGTGCAGAGAGGATACTGTAGAGAGACGAGAGAGACGAGTCCTGCAAGCTGGCCTGCTTAGCCAGCTTGATCAGCTGCTTGGTGTTTTTGTCGGACAGGCTGAAACCACAACACACTAAAAACAGGCCCCGAACATCACGGTCTGATAAAACATGTCACATTTCACTGCAGACATTAAAGAAACTCAGCGTCTGCTGGAAGAGCAGGCGGCTGTGCTCCTTCTTTTGTCAGAGAGGTGACAATTCACTTTTTTTTCCCAAGGGTTTGACAGCGTCAGCGATAGGAAACTTTAATTATAAGACGAGGCCTCGTAATAGAAGACATAGCGGATCGGTGCGATGCAACGCCGAGCTGTGAATCGTCCCCTGTGCCAGAAATGCCAGCAGCAGGACTCCATGGAAAAGCTGAGTCCAGCTTCACTCCCTCTCCTTTGTGTTCCAGCGTTGACCCTGCAGACGTCATGGAGGGGCTACAGGGAGCGGGCCAAGTACCAGCGCATCAGACGAGCAGGTCAGAGCACGAGCACCGATTTCAGTTTATTTTTCTTTCTTTTTTTCTCAGAAAGTCTTTATTAGTTTGTTTTTCTGTGTGCAAGTCGTGCTTTGGATGATCATCATTTGCTTGCACCCCAGGTCATCCAGTACATTTTTATTCTTTTCATCTTTCTGTGTTTTCCCGTTTTCCATTTGACTGCTCTCCACTAACTTTAGTGTTTTGCACATTCATGTCTGTGTGTGTACACAGTGATCGTGATCCAGTCTGCGTGGCGAGGCATGAAAGGACGCAGAAAAGCCAAAAGGCGTCGTCAGGCTGCCGATTTGATACGAAGGTGCTCCTCTGATACTTTGTTCCACTTTCATCCTGTATCTAAATCTGCATCATGAGTAATAACTCGTCTCCCTTGCTTTTTTTTCTGTCATCGTTTCAGGGTCATTAAGGGCTTCATCTACCGCCATGAGGAATACGGCCCGGAGAACGACTACTTCCTGGATCATGTACGGTACTCCTTCCTCAAGAACCTGCGCAGCAACCTGCCCAAGAGCGTCCTAGACAAAAGCTGGCCGACTCCTCCCTCCTTACTTGTTGAGGTACCAACTGATGAAAACATGATCTGTTTGCTCTGTGGCATCATTAGAGCCCTATGATATAAAGATGTGAAGAGTTGATACCGGATGGCTCTTCTTGTCGATGCCATCGTACCAAACAGGCCTCAGATCACCTGCAAAGGCTAAACATGAAGAACATGGTCATCAAGTACTGCAGGAGGGTCCAACCAGAATGGAAGAAACAGGTGTGCAGACAGCAGGCGACACAACTGCTTCTTTATTTGGTCAACATAAATAAAATCAGATTTCTTTTATCATTTTTGCCTTCTTTTTGTTTGCAGATGATGCAGAAAGTTTTTGCCAGCGAGATCTTCAAGGACCAGAAAGACAGCTACCCTCAAAGTGTTGGCCGGCTGTTTTTGGACTCCAGACTCGGTATTTATTCACTTGCATTTATAAAAAAAACACTATCACCATGATGGTCGCCACTGGCACACATGCAACTCACAGCGGCCTTGCCTTATTATGCAGAACGTGAGCAAATCAGTCTGAAAGTCACCCAAACCCTCGGCAACGACAAAGTGCAGGTAGAGTCACGCTGCTACATTCTTACAGCTTGATGCTGATAACAAACGAGGCCTTGCAGTAATGGTTTTTCCTTCTAATTGTGCTTCTCAGTATGGCGTCCAAGTGGTGAAGTACGACAGGAGGGGCTTCAAGCCCCGCCCTCGCCAGCTGCTCCTCACCAACACCTTTGCTGTGCTGGTGGACCGAACCAAGATCAAACAAAGGATCGACTACGCGGCTCTGCGAGGTCCGAGGAGAAGGGCAATGCTTCTGAATGACAATGTTTCAATCTCTCTTCGAACTCCGGACTTTTTGATGTTCAATCGACTGTCGCTCCTTGACAGCTGTGACCCTCTTGTTCTCTCTCAGGCATTTCTGTCAGCTCCCTCAGCGACGGGATGTTTGTCCTGCACATGCCCACCGAAGACAATAAACAGAAGGTAAGACACGAGAGCCGCGTGCGTTTGCAAGTGTGCATCCTTGCGTGGGCTCTAAATCCAGCTGCGTCTCCCTCAGGGCGACGCCGTGCTGCACAGCCACCACGTGATCGAGGTGGTGACTAAGCTGGCAATGATGGCCAGCAAGATCAACTACGTGAATATTTGCCCGGGCAGGTGAGTGGTCCGTCCGACTGTCCCCCCCCCCCGTGGACCCTCCCCAACCAAACTCACGTTCTCACCTCTCCACCTCTCTCCACAGCATTCGCTTCTCTGTGGCTCGCGGCAAAGAAGGAATAATCGATTTCGTCAGGGGCCCCGAGCTGAGGGTAGCCAAAGGCAAACGAGGACATCTGCTTGTGGTGAGTCAGAGGCTGTTGTGTTATCATGTGGGGAGTCTGACTGTGGGGAGGGGGGGGGTGTTTAGAAATGGGAACCATTCACAGCCAGCTGAGTGCGCTCAATCTGATTTCAGACGGCCCCTCAGATCAACGCCACATGAAGAAACGGATGACCGGATAAACAGAAATCCTTTTCGCTGAGTGGACGATCGCTTCGCAGAAGTGTTTGATGGAGCGCAGCTGACAGGATGAAACCGCAGCATACACAGCGTAACAGACAGAAGGTTCCCTAATCAGTCGCATACTGTAAATCTTCGATTGGAGCACGGCTGCCTTCGGTGTTGCAGTAACGATTGATACTCGAGGTTTTTTTTTTCCAGAGTCATAACATGAAGTCGTCACTGTTCGCAATGCTTCATCTCTTTATTTTTTGTCATACGCAGCAGTATTTATCCAATATTATAAAAAAAAATACATTCTCCTGTAAAACACTGTATCCACATCTTGCAAGAGAGCTAAAACAAACCACTTTGAAATAAATAGCATGTCAATAAATATGTCAATAAATAGCAAATAATTTTTTTTTCTTTTTCCGGAAAGTCCAGAAGTTTGAGGATGTGTGGGAGGAAAACAGGATGATGGTGAGTGTTGTGGCAGCTTATGTGTAACTTACAGTTAAGGATAAGACAGAAACTTTGGGGAATACCCATAAAAACCCTTCAACAGTGCTAAAACTTGTCAGAAAAGAAGGGACTTGCTACCATAGGAGCTTCAAGTGGTACAAAACACTGATCAAACTGCAGCGAGGAGTTCGGTTTTCCAGTCAAGCGTGCACTTTGGAGGCCAAGAGCAGAAAGTCCCTGGCCAGCTTGGTGAGGTAAAGGTCCAGGTCCCTCAGGATGACATAGCCCTCCACCCGGCTGTCCCAGGCTGTTCTGGGGCCGCCGTCCTGGCTGGGGGTTATCTGCATCGGCGCGGACGTCGGTTGGACCCCGAAGCTCCTCATGTAGCTGATCTGAGAGAGAAAATGAGACTGGTTAGGTGTCACATCCTCTCAGATTCCCACGGTGAAATGGAGTCAGGGGTTATCGTGGTGTCACTTGTCACATTTAACACTGTGTTACTTCTGAGAAGCTGACTTGGAACCAGAAGGTTGCTGGTTTCATTGCCTGGCCTGGTAATAGCTATAGTAGGGGAAGTGTCAGCCCACCTCATCGGCAGCACTGTTGCCTCCTAAATAAGACTGATAATTGCGACCTATTCCTTAACTATTGACAGGATGCTTTAAATGCAGGGAAGAAATCTTCCTAAATTGACCCAAAATGAAAAATATAACAGTTGTTTTGTCAAATCTGTTTAGAAACTGTTTAGAAAGTTTCCTGTCAGCATCTTTTAAAGGAGTGATTAAAGTTTAAATGCTTCAAAGCCCCATTTTAACCTTTAATCCTACATAATTTAAGGCTGGTCAAGATTAAGAACAACCCTTCAAGAAGAAGGACAGCGTGCAGGTGGGTTTCAGCTGGAGGACTGTCAATACCTGACTCCTGACTTGGCTCATCAGGTCCTTTAAATCCAGCTGAACATGCTTGATGCTCTGCGGTAACGTGGCGGTGGCCGCCCGCGCCTCCCTCTGCGCACTCTCCTCCTTCTCCAGCTGCTTTCTCTTCCACTCCAGCTTACTCCAGTAGGCCTGCATGTCCAGGAGCACGGTGCGCAGCCGGTCCAAGTCCTGAGCAGACGGCGAGAAGCAAACCATGTCATTACATAACATAAACGTTGCGCAACCTCCCAGGTCTCGGTGCCTGAGGGCCAAAAAGGGAAATTCCGCTTAAGTTTTGAGAAATTCTACACTCTGCAAGACGGTGTCGTCATGTTTTTTCATAGTTTCCTACATATTGGAGAGAATCAGCGCTGGAATTCCCTGAATTTTAATTTTTGGGTGAAACGGAAAGACTTACTGTCAGCGTCAGCCACCTGTCCAAGTCTGTAGAAAGCAAAGGCAGGCCGCTCAGCTGTCTGTGTCGGTCCTCAAAGTCCTTGTTTCCCAACTGCTGCTCCTTCTGTTGAAATAGACAAAATAAAGATTGAGAGTTGGTGAACATTGAAACAGGACGTGTGCGAGAGCCAAGTGACACTTTGAACTCACGTATTTCTGCAGCAGCTGCTGCACCCGCGTCCTGGTGGACCTTGTCAGGCGGAAGGAGTTGTGGTATTTGTTCCTCACGAGACCCGGAGACGGAGCGGACGCTGCCAAACAGATCAGCGCCCAGCAGCAGAGGACGATGGCTCGCCAGCAAACAGTCATCTGGAGCAGACACAGAAACGTCTCGTTGTGTACCTATCGATCCATCAGTTGCCCCTAAACATGGCACCTCTTCATCTTCGCTCTATTTCATGCAGGTCAATAAGCTCCCCTTGATTTGTTGGAACCACACGGCAGGAGTGAGTCCTTTCAAAGTCTTCATGAAAAGGAAAAACTCTTTTTCCACAATCAATCTGTTGGTTTCTTTTTAGACATCTTGCTGAGCCAACATGCTTTCCACTCACACACACCAGGACAGTGTCATCTTATGTTGGACTCCAATTAAAGAGCAAGGAAAGCTAAACATATCAACAGCACTAAAGTCACAGGACTGATCTGGAAGTCAGGACGTTGGCCAGCAGCCAGACACACTGGAGCTGTTTCACAAGCTTCTCACAAGAAACAAAAACACCCCACATGAATGAAATGAGAGAAATGTTGCCAAAGATAAATACATATATGAGATGAAAAAGTGAATAGACATGCAGTGCGTGTTGTCATTTTAAATTCCACACACGGGATGCACAGACAGGCTTACCTTGGAGGAGCTGGGTGAATGCCGCGCTGAGCCAGAAACATGCTTTGAGA
>JAUESE010000008.1:6879027-6903244 GCA_032274725.1 Malacoctenus triangulatus
CCCCCCCCCCCCCCCCCCCCCCCCCCCCCCCCCCCCCCCCCCCCCCCCCCCCCCCCCCCCCCCCCCCATCGAGTAGCTATCCCATTTCCCTCCATTGTTTGGGACACTCGAGTGTGCATCTGAGGACATCTGAGCACAGCTGCACAACCACAAAAAATAGCCTGAAATGTGTTTAAAAGGGGGTCACCTCCAGCAGGGATGGGGTCCGATATGTTGATGCAGCTTGAAGTTGAAAGTGGTTGGGGGGGGTCACCCTGAGCTGCTTTACGTAAGGACAGGAGTTGCATGTGCCAGCCTCCACTCCTATAAAAGCGGCGATAAATTCACAGACAACTTAGATGCGCTGAAGGGTCGTATTTTGCCATCTCTTCCATGAGCGTGTGACTCCCTCCGGACCAGGAAAATGCATGCCGCTGTTACAGTTTTTGTCTTTATGTGCGTGACTGCCACCATCCAAGCCGACCACCATCATCCTTGTCGTAAGATGTTTTACATTTTAATTTTATCAGGTCTTAAGTTTGGGTTCCTTCTCTTTTCGGTAGCACTTCCATTCATGGAACTGTATTTATTGTAATGATCAGACTCTTTACCAGGTCTTTGGTATCTGATGTTCTGTATAAGTGTGGAACTGTATTCTTACAGATGCTCCGAACATGACCGGATGTTTGAGTGTGGTGAGTCATTTTTTCAGTCATTTTCCAATCGAGATCTCCCCTTCTGATAATTTCATGGGATTTCAGAGCCCTGTCCAACAGTCTCTCTTTCTCTTTCAACTCGCACCCTCGAACAAAACCAGATAAACCTGAAGGGGGAAGTGAGAGCCCAAGGTACATTCACTTACGATACGACTGCCAAGAAACTGCGGTTCAGGTCGAACGAGAGCCACCCCACCAACACGTCACTGGGTCTGGATGTGCTGATGTTCTTTGAGGAGGTAACTCTTTTTTTTCCCCCTGAATTCTTCTCACAAACAAACGTCATATGAAAGAGAGAAGCGCTCGGATGTCTAAATGGGTTTCTTCCTCTTTTAAAGGGGATATTCTACGAGATCGACAGCAAAAATCAGAGCTGCGAGAAAAAAGCACTGCAGTGCAGCTTGCATCCTCTGGATATCCCTGATGACGCCAAGTTTTGGGGGACCTCAAACATTGGAAATCCATCTATTGAGGGGGAGGGGTTAAAAGTCAACATCTGGACAGGATCAATGCCGGGCGGGAAAGGTGGAAGAGATGACATACGTCACGTCAAACACGCTCAGATGTGGTTCACTTTTATGATAATAACTTCTCTTGTCTTTTTCAGGGTACTACTCCATGAGTGCAACCATGGGATGTTTGCCGATGAGCACCTCCTACTTCATGGAGACCACTTCTTTCCAATTCAGGTTATCGATTCTTGCAATGCTTTAAATGGATGCACATTCACAGCTCATGTCGAATCGCACTGAAAAAGCAAACAGAGGGTCATTTTGTGTGACTTTTTTTCCTCGACAGCATCATGGACGTTGAAAACGAGATCAAGGACCCAGATCTCCTGGTGGTGCCTTCCTTTTGTCAAGGACAGCCTCTGGAGGACACACCTGAGGGGACAGTCAACAGCTTCCTCAATGAGTTCATGTAGTTTCAGGCCTCAGAACATCGGCATGAAAATGAAGACCCTGTCCAAGCGCGGCCCGACACAACGATAGACTTTTTTCCTGTCCTTTTTCGTGTGTGACTTTTTCCTATGACGTCGCACTGCGTCACACCTGTATTCATCACACCTTCCGCACGCCTATGAAGACATGGCTTAGCCTGGATCACACTGCATGCAGACGTTTTGATGGAAGAGGGAAACATACAACATGGAGTCTAGAGTTTAGTCCTAATCACTAACAGTTGGCGGCTTTTCAAGATGGCTCCACTCACAAAACTTGTAAGATATGATTAATGGAACAATAAAATGTCAATGCTGACGGAGGAGTGGAGTGTTTCATTGCAACCTGACACCACAAGACGCTTCAAAGAAATCATCTTGGAGTGATGCAACATGAAAAAAAGAAATACTATTTTAAGTGAGAGTCAATGATATCCTGAGTTACTTTGAGATGATCCCTCAATTGGTAAACATTAGAAAATGTCCCCAAAATAATAAACTAAACATTTACTTTAGATGATTTACACACAAAAGTCATGATTAAATACAGTGAAAAGAAGAAACACATCCAAGTCAGTCAGCCAGTCAACCGACACAGGGGGGCGGAGCCAGACAGTCAGCCAGCCGCCCCCTGTGTCGTTTGACTGGCTGGCTCCGCCCCCTGTGTCGGTTGGCTGGCTGACTGGCTGGCAGCCACAACTGAGAGACTGGCTTAGATTTTTTGCCTGATAATCAATGTATTAATACCACATGTGTAATTTTGTTTAAATAATTTAGTTTTAAATTGGACATGTGCAGGTGGACCCAACCAGAGCTGAGAATTGCACTGTGTGTGTCAGAGACTTGCTGTTTACTGTCACTCTAACCATGATTTAAAGGTTTTGGCCCTAGACTGGAACATTCATGTCTAGTTCCCATGCAGCTAAAATCTTCACTGTCTTTAAAGCATTTGTCTCATTTTGAAGCAGAATCCTGAACTCTCTCATGTTACAGACTGGTCTATGATTGAAACTACATCAGTGTACTAAACATCCACTCGCTTGGAGTGTTATAAAGCATCTGGATTGCTCTTCAAAATCAAAATCAGAAAACTCACCATATTTTGTCTTCCTCCCTTTAAGGTCCTTTGCTTAAATATACAAACCCTCCTCCAAAGGATGCCTCCACTGGTTAAGGTAGAGTGAATCTAACTGTTTATGGTGATCCCTTCCAATTGGCACAACATTATTATAAAATGGTCACATTTATTTTTCACCGGCAATTTCAGATTTTGAATATGCCCCCCTCCCCATAGTCTATGTGATGAACTCTGAAAAAAGCAGCAAAAAATTTGATATATGTTCTCAATTATTTTCCCAGCTTCACCATCAACCTCTAACATTGAGGAAGAAGACATGGGAGAGACAGCATTCAGTGGTACCATGGCCTCAAGTCCCAGCACCTTTGCAGCACAAGGTACCATAGACTCAGTGCAGAGGTTTTGGTTATTTAGTTATGATGGCCTGTGTGTATTTTTAATGTTTTTTTTATTGATGTCATTTATGTATTTATAACTTGGCTGTAATAATTGTTTTTTAATGTGTGTGTCGGATTCAGCTGTGGCATTTTCAAAGTATTTTTGGATTTTAGAGTTCCTGTGCTATTTGCACTTTCTTATGGTTGTTGTAGGCTGGTGGTGTTGTTTGAATAGATATTCAAAGAAAAATATGTTATAGATATAGTGAATAGAAATCATGAACTCGTTAGTCCATACAGTCTCTATGGACTCCGACTACGATCAGAGAAGAAGCTTGTGAGCGCTGACAGGATATGGCTCTCCGTGCCTGCAGTACACAGTTCCGCCAACAGGTGGTGTGTGTGTGCTACATTCATAACAACGAAAACATACTGTACCTTTGCTATATTAGCCACCAAGGAGCACCTTACCGTTAGCTAGCAAATTAAACATTATTTTGTAGAATTACAACTTGACAGTTCGTGCAGGGAACTGACAAGCGCGTGCTCTATGCAAAGTCCGAGACATCTGGAATATTTGTTTTCTGTCCGTCTTTGAATTAAAACGAGGTAAGTTTTAAAATGGCGGATAGCTAACGTTTACATCCAGGGAGCTTGCCTTTGGTATCGCTTCGTTGGACGGGTGGCCAACGGCTGAGATCCGTTTCAACATGCATAATAAACTTTACTTTATTCAGACAACTGTTAGGAAGCATGGCTATCCAGTATCGATTTATCTTGCCAGTTCACTGTTAAGAATACAAATGTTTTTATCAGCTAGCTACAGCTAATAGCAGTGTTAGCCAAGCTAACTACCGCTTTGATGTCGTTTTTATGAAAAACACTCAAGTGAAATTTGTTGTCACGATCAAGAGTCCATATTAATGAACTAACACATGTGTGGATTTAAATGTGGCCGGATTAAAAGAGCGTTGATGTCTCTTTTAAATGACAGTCAGATTAGCTTGCATTAGCTATGGAGCTATTTGGCCGTCGTAGCAAAGACAGCGCGTCAGGAAGAGATGCGAGTGCAGTGGAATCGGCAGCAACAGCCTCTCAGGCATCTCCAGTCCTGTCTGCACTTCGGAAGTATACAACTGCGCCTGTCAGGGGTGTTGTCAGATCAACTTGTATCTGTTCCCGAGAAATTTTTACTCCCAACTGTGTCCTGGCAGCATTCCGTACTATACCTCGATGTTACACTACTCGTTCATCAGTCTTACATTTTTAACACTCCGTTGCTTAAACCCTGCTTACGTTTCCCATTTACATGGCTCAGAGCCAGAAGTCGGGCCCTCTGCCCCTTCACGACAACAACAATCGTTTGCAGTTTTAATCCCGGGTTTGCCAGGTTATCTAGTGACATGAGGTTGTTGTTTTTATACACATTATTGTGCAAAACATAAACCATGGACTTCACTAAAACTGGCACCGTTCCACAATGGCCTCGTGCGTGTCACTATACTGCATGTAATACATAGTCTTGCATGAAGCACATTGAGTGGAGCCTGTAATTTTGGATTGGGGAGGGGGGGGGGGTGTTGGGGGATAAGGCTAAACTCAGGTGCTCTGTCAGAGAGGCAAACTACATGCAATGAAAAGTGACTTTCGTTTATATGGCCCCGCACAATAGAGCATATATGTTTCTGTGCTACACAATATAAAGTCACTTAAACCCATTGATTAAAATCAAACTTCTCTGTAAAAACACTCTATAAGGTAAACATCTGTAAATTAACCAGAGACCCCAGTAGTTTAATCTGAATGTACAGTATGAGACAGAAAGAAAGATGTAGACGATATTAGTGATTTAACTTCTTGTCTATTCAACACTTTAAAAGTTTACCTCAAACAATCTGAACAGGATCAATGAACATATATGAATAAAATTATATATATATGTACATCAGAAACAAATCCATTCAAAAGTGCACACTTTATTTCAACAGGGTCGTTTATACATATATAATTATTAGATAATTATTGTGCAGTATAATGACTTCAAACGCATTTGTGTCGCTGAACCAGTCGATCATTCAGTGTCAGCCATTCATGATCGTTTGAGAAATATTAGGCCTTTTGCTAGTTTTGACCTCTGAAAGGTTATAGCTGCTTTCGCATCGTGATACACTGCATTACTCCACAAACATTATCTTATCCTGAGACTTGAATTGATTTTGTGGCTGGTTTGTTAGTCATTTTGACACATTGACACAAAAAGTCCCACTCTTCACAGAAACCTGTCAGGGGCACCTTCAAAATGCTTTTTGCAGAGTCAGCAATTTAGATTTCCTAATATTGACAAGGGACATTTGTATCATGAAAGGTAATCAGAGGCATCAAAGTTCTGCTCTCTGACCGCTGTTTCTCTGCAGGACATGTCAGCTGATGGAGACCTTCAAACTGAGGCAGCTAAATTAAATTTAGCAGTCATCAGTAAAATTATGCAGTGTTTACAACACGACTTGTTCAGGCTGCATAAACTGGATGTTGAGTTTCGCCATTGCATGAGGTCCTATTGAGGGTTTGAATGTCGGGAAACTGGCAAGGATGTGAAAGTGCTCTGGAGTGGTACGCTGTTTACAAGCTGTAGCCACAGTTTGTGTGTGTGTGTGTGTGTGTGTGTGTGTGTGGGGGGGGGGGGGATTAGTCAGAGTCATGGTCTGTCTTCGTGAGTCACACGTGTACTTGAATTTTGATGTTTGTGAAACACGCGTGATGTCTTTGTCCCCCTGTGTTCAGGATAAGAAAACATTTTTAGCCATCTCTGATTATTTTGTCATTGATAAAACAGATTATTCCCCTTAACTCTATGGCCACCATAATAGAAATGTGTCATATGTGTTGTTTTGCAGGCATTGCTGAAGAAATACCCTTTCTTTCTGGACTCCAGAGCAGTAGAGGAACCAAAATCCAGCCGAAGCAGAAAATGTTAAAGAAATGATAGCAGCGCAGGACTTGCACACAGAGTTTCAGTTTCCTCAGTAAGCAGCACATCACAGAAAAACACAAACTGTTGAATCAAATCAAAGATGTTCTTCCGATGGTCACATGTGCCCTGCTTTGTTTAGAAATGACTTCTTGCTTTTTTCGCAGGGAGGCAGATTCTCAGTTGTCTTCGGATACTGACCTTGAGGATCCTGATGGCAAAAATGCAAAGACGGGAAAGGGCGGGGTATGTTGACAGTTTCTATATCGGTTTATAAGCAGTCAGAGTCACAGGCAGTTTGGAGTCTTCCCAGAATGCATGAAAGTTGGAAAAAATCCATCATGTTGCCTCCAGTGCATCACAGTGCTATCACAGAGTAAAATCAGTGCTAACAGTGTAAAGTTTTGCTGTAACGAAATAGGATCAGGCATCGGATTAACACCGTCTATTAAATGTATTGTATTGGTCACAATTATTTCTGATTTCCATCAGTCACATTTGTTCCATGTGCACTCCTCCTTGAGTTGTAACAAGATATTGCTTTCTCCCCAACAGGCAGCCAGGAAAGGCAAGAAGGCACTTGGAGACAAGGCCAGAGGTGGCGGTGCAGGGAGGGGCCCTGGAGGTGGCTGGGTCAACGGCCACCATCAGGAGAACGGGATGGAGAACATGACCCTGTTTGAGATGATTAAAATGGGGAAGAATGCCACACAGGTGGGTGCAACAGAGCAGGACTTGATTCGTGCTGTCTGTTTTTTCCTGAGTCGATGCTTCACTGTTCTGAGAGTCGTTTGAGTTCATCTCTGTGATTCAATTTTCTGGGGCCTTGAATCATCCGATATGATTTAAATCCCATAATCTTTTCCAGTGCATTATTCATAACAGCTGAGTTTTCTTTCATACTTGACTTGTATTTTTAGGAGTACATCATGTCCTAAATGCTGTGTTTATCTTTTCTATGCTAGTCTGTTGTTGATGACTGGATCGAGGCGTACAAACATGACAGGGATGTTGCTCTCTTGGACTTGATCAACTTCTTCATTCAGTGCTCTGGCTGTAAAGGTAGGTGTATTCTGCAGACATGGTGGGCGAAGTGGCTGAAAAACGATTTTTTTTTCAAATGAGTTTTTGGTGCTATCGTTTGATCCTTAACACAGGTGCTGTGAGTGGAGAGATGTTCAGAAATATGCAAAACTCCGAAATCATCCGAAAAATGACCGAGGAGTTTGATGAGGTAACAGAGACTGTGTAATAATAAATAATTTTTTTTTACTTTGACTCATTTAGCAGTTTTAAGCAAGTCTTTTTTTTTTATTATCTTGACAGACGTTATGGGAAAGTAAAGACTCTGCAACAAATCTCATCCTCCTCGCGTGACTCGTATTACCTCTGTGTCTTCACACAGGACAGCGGCGACTATCCGTTAACAATCTCAGGACCACAGTGGAAAAAATTCAGGATAAGCTTCTGTGACTTCATTGCGGTTCTGGTGCGACAGTGTCAGTACAGCATCATATACGACGAGTACATGATGGACACGGTCATCTCACTCATCACAGGCCTGTCTGACTCCCAGGTCAGGGCATTCAGACACACAAGCACACTAGCAGGTCTGTATCAGCAAGCACTGTTGTACAACACATCTGTACAGTCATGCTCTTTTACTGGGACATCTGTAGGGAATTGTGTTAAACATTGTGTTGCGTTTTTTTGTCTTTTGTCAGCCATGAAGTTGATGACAGCCTTGGTGAATGTTGCTCTGAACCTGAGCATCAACATGGACAACACACAGAGGCAGTACGAGTCAGAGAGAAACAAAGTCGTCGCAAAAAGAGCCAACGATCGGCTGGAGCTCCTGTTACAAAAGCGGAAAGAGGTACGGAAAAAAAAAAACTTGTTAAACTCCTGCCGCTGCACTCTGACTGTTGGGGACTTTTCTGCGGTGAACTGTTGTCCCACTGAGTGTTTTCCCAAAAGCTAAAAGTTTCAATGTTTTTCTTGTTTTTCTTCTGCACAGCTGTTGTTCGGTTATTTTTCTGTGAGCAGTTGAACAACATAACACAACCTAAGTCGCCCTTACACTAAAGCTGTCAGTTTTGTTTCCAATCATATTTGAGTTTCATTATTTATTATGTTCAGTTTAAATTTGAGTATTTACAATCATTTAAAATTCAGACTAAATTTATCACATATGTGGCTCCTGCTGGTGGTTGAAACAGTCATTTTCCTCCTACTGTCCCTGGAGACAGAGCTGGAATGGCTAATACACTGTCACCAGTTAGGCCATTTATAAAACATTTCAGAAGTCTGAAATAATTTCTTTGGATTTTTTTTAATGTTACTATCAATTTCTGCTGGGACCCTCTGTACTGTTTTAAATATTCCTCACTTCTGTCATGGGATTTTATGTAAGCAGTGTGCCAACACCTTCCCAAGACTGGAGTTAGCCAACCAATCAGTCAGACTTTATTTGTATTATACACTTCAACAGGTAGTGTGGCTGAAGTTCAAGTTTAAAGATGACTGACACAGTTTTAGTAAGATAAACAAGAAAAAATACATTAATTCTAATTTATTTTGACTCTTTTTATGATTACAATTTTTAATTTGTCTTTCAGCTTCAAGAAAATCAAGATGAAATTGAAAACATGATGAACGCTATCTTTAAAGGAGTGTTTGTTCACAGATATCGGTACGTTCTTCCACAACTGACTTCTACACTACAACAATTCACAGGTCGGCCTGCAGTCATACTTTAGTTTTTTTCTCGAGCTCATTTGTGGCTTCGTGGCACCCTCTAGTGTTCTGTTTAAGTGACTACACACGAGTCGAAATAGGTTTAGGATCAGTGATGAGAAGTGTTGTCAGGATGAAAACTGGCCGTCCTGCATGTGTAACTGAGTATCCACAGAAGGAGCTTTGAAGGACATCAGCTCATATACATAAAGATGAAGGCGAGGTCAGGAACCTGAGACATGCTGGCCGAGTGAATCGGTGCAAACTAAACTCCAACACTGCCACATCATCAGTTATCTGTTAGTGACCAAGCAAAATGTGAGAAATCTAGATGTTTCCGTCACAGAATCAACAAACTTGATGAGCTGAGTTCATGCACAGACATGTCTTACAAAGGAGAAAGGCTTTCTTCTATTTGCAATGGCTGAAGTGAGTGGATTCTGTTGTGTCTGGCAGGGATGCCATCGCAGAAATCCGAGCGATATGCATCGAAGAGATCGGTGTGTGGATGAAGCTTTACAGTGATGCTTTCCTCAATGACAGTTACTTAAAATATGTTGGCTGGACAATGCATGACAAGGTAAGAGCATAACAAGTTGTGTCATGTGAAATTGCGTTAAAACAAACTGAATGCTTGTCTCTCTGCACTCATCAACGAGAAAGTGAACTTTTTGGATGAATCTCTTTTGTGACTCCAGCAAGGTGAGGTGCGCTTAAAGTGCTTGACTGCTCTGCAAGGCCTCTTCCTCAACAGGGAGCTCTGCACTCGACTGGAGCTCTTCATAAGTCGTTTCAAGGTGAGCTGGCAGCAGAGTGGAGCATTTACACAAAGAAGCTCTCGCTGTTTGCTTCACGGCTGTAAATTTGAAGCTTCTCAACTTATTTCCTAATAGAATTGGAAAACTTGATAGTAAATCAACATATTTCCTGCATTGTATCTTTACCTAGTCTCATGGGGCACATATTTTAATTAACCCTTTATCCTTGTCGACAGGATCGGATTGTGTCTATGACCCTGGATAAGGAGTATGACGTTGCAGTGCAAGCTATCAAACTTCTGACTCTTGTTTTACAGTGAGTAGCCTTCCCTTAAGTTCTGCATCCTGGTTCATAAAACTAGATCTCCAAATGTCTTTATCGATGCAGATAGAAGGACTCATTCTGCATTAAGGCCACGAGATCTTCTGTTTTGGCCATGGCAAATTTAATATATTTTCACCCAAAGCTTCAATCAAAAACTGATTCTGTCAATCAGAAGTGTTTTTACATGGCACTTTTCAATGAGACTTCCTGCTTTTCCTGCTACAGGAGTAGTGATGAAGTTCTGACGGCCGAGGACTGTGAGAGTGTTTATCACCTGGTTTACTCGGCACACCGACCCATTGCCATTTCAGCAGGAGAATTTCTGTTTAAGAAGTAAGTGTTTAGTTTCCTGAGGAAGTCAGATTGGATTGCCATTTAAAGTGAACTTGTTTTTTTCAACAGAATTCCTGATTTTGTTGGAGAGACGGATTAGCTTCACCTATAAAGATGTTCTCTGATTCACCTGCATCTCCCTATTCTGTTCATCAAAGGCTCTACAGCCATCGAAGCGCTGAAGACGACGGTCTACCTAGGAGAGGCAGGCAGAGCCATAATGGCAGCCTTATCAAGACGACTGTCTTCTTCTTCTTGGAGAGCGAGGTGATGAGGATTTTGCAACAGGCCATCCTTGTGTTGTATTGATGTCTACCATGTAGTTTAGTCATATTTGTTCTGCTTGTATGAAGATTTTTACTTTATTTGGTTTCATCTCGCGTTTTGCCTTTTGCAGCTTCATGAACATGGCGCATACCTGGTGGACAGCCTGTGGGAGTGTGCGTCAGAGCTGCTGAAGGATTGGGAGACAATGATCAGCTTGTTGTTGGATGAACCAATGCCTGGAGAGGAGGGTAAGGGACCTCAGATAGAAGTACTTACCCTGAACTATTAGATGGAAAGTTCTAGACAGTGATAATTTGATGTTAGTTCTCTCACAAGATTTCTGGTCTCCCTGCTCTCTTTTTCTTGATCGTTTTGGGTGATTTTCAGCCCTCACAGACCGACAGGAGACGGCTCTGGTTGAGATCATGCTGTGCGCCATCAGGCAGGCCTGTGAATGCCACCCTCCAGTAGGCAGAGGCACAGGAAAGAGGGTGAGTAACAGTTGTGGCTCTGCCTGATTCAGACACAAAACACACTTTGCCTCTCTTGTACCTTCATGCTCAAACTCTGGTTTCATGCATTGAAAAGGTCCTGACTGCAAAAGAGAAAAAAGGTCAGCTGGATGACCGGACACGGGCCACAGAGATGTTTGCAGTGGCACTGCCTCTGTTGCTGTCAAAGGTGAGCACTTGTTGTCCCAAGTTCTGCCTGCAGTGAGACTGTGAGATTTCACCGAGCCACTTTCTTCTTTTCTGTCCCAGTACTGTGTCGATATTGATAAAGTCACAAATCTGCTGCAAATCCCAAAGTACTTTGATCTGGACATCTACACAACTGGCCGATTAGAAAAGGTTTGTCACTGATCACACTTTTAATTACACAGTTACAAGTTTAAGTACATTTATGTATTGTATGTATACATATGATGCAAAGATATTTTGTTTTTGTAGCATTTGGATGCCCTGTTGCGACAAATCTGGGAAGTTGTTGATAAGCACACAGACACCGAAGTCCTGGAGGCCTGCTCAACCACATACCACTTTCTCTGCAACGAAGAGTTCACCATCTTTAACCGCGTGGACATCGCGCGCTCCCAGCTGCTCGATGAGCTCGTCGACAAGTTCAACAGACTCCTGGAGGACTTCCTGCAAGAGGTACGTATTTCTTTGTACGAAGAGACTTGGAGTATTGGGTCAACATTTGTCAGAGCACAAAGTGCAACTGTCCAGAATTTTACAGATGTGCTCTTTGTTCGTCAGGGCGAAGAACCGGATGAGGATGATGCTTATCAGGTTTTATCAACACTGAAGAAGATCAGCGCTTTCCACAAGTAAAGCAACACATTCCAATATGCTGGAAAACAATAAAAGTAGAGAGGTTTCTTTCACTAGGAACAAAAACTCTGAACAGACAATGTGCCTTTGCCCACGTGAATGTTTCAGTGACATCTTTCACCTCACAGAGAACAAAAACTGATGACGCTATCTTAAATATGTCTACATACCTCATTTGCATTTTTCACCATTTTCTTTTCCCAGTGCACATGACCTCACTAAGTGGGATCTCTTCACCAGCAACTACAGGCTACTTAACACAGGGCTGCAAAACGGAGACATGCCTGAACAGGTATTACAGCTCAAGAACTATAATTGTGTCTAAATTTGTCATAAACATCCCCAAAATAGCGAAAGCTATTTTTGCTTCCGTCAGTCAAATGTTGCTCCGGAAGAAGCATTTTCTGTCAATCTTACGGATTCATTATGCAAACCAAACATGTGAATCTACTCAATGTTCCTCCTGCAGATTGTGATTCATGCGATGCAGTGCACACATTACATCATCCTGTGGCATCTGGCAAAGGTTTCAGATAGTACTTCATCAAAGGTACTTAAAGCGTTTTTTTTTTCTTGCATTAATGCAGGTCTCCCAAAAAGTGGATGGATTAACCACATTTTTTTTCATTTCTTAGGGTGACATGGTGACCTTGAGGAAGCAAATGAGGGCTTTCTGCTTGATGTGTCAGCGTTACATAAACAGCATCAACAATGCTGTCAAAGAGCAGGTGGGACGATGATTCATCACGTTCTTCTCTAGAAAATAATTCTTGTCCAGATCTTTCTGTCTGTATTGACAAAAAAGGCTTGTTTTGTGTCTGTTGCAGGCCTTCACAATACTGTGTGACCTGCTGCTCATCTTCAGCCACCAGATTATGTCTTCAGGCCGAGAACAACTGGAGCCCCTGGTCTACGTGCCAGACTCTTCTCTGCAGGCCGAGCTGCTCAACTTCATCATGGATCATGTTTTCATCGATCAGGATGATGACAGCAACAGCACAGGTTAAAAGTGGTCACCAGGCCAGACCTATTGCTCTCAGCTATTCAAGTGAACACGTAACACTTTTGTTTTTTTTCCTATATTACTCATCATTATTTTGTTCTTCTTCAGATGGACAACAGGAGGATGAAGCCAGTAAAATCGAGGCTCTTCACAAGAGAAGAAACCTTCTTGCTGGCTATTGCAAACTCATCGTTTACAATGTTGTGGAAATAGACACAGGAGCGGATATATTCAAACAGTACATGCGAGTACGTTTAATCGTTTCACTCCCTCGTGTAGAAATTCTTCAGCCCTGTTCTCTTTGGTGAAGCAAGTTGTTCTCTTTCTGCACAGTATTACAATGATTATGGAGACATCATCAAGGAAACAATGAGTAAAACAAGACAAATCGACAAAATACAGTGTGCCAAGACACTGATATTGAGCCTGCAGAAGGTAAGTAGAGGCTCATTACCTATTATCAAAGCTACATAAAACTCTGTCGCCTCTTGGTTTCATTGTTTCATTTTAGCCAATTAAAAATTATTAATCCTCAGAATCTCATTTTTCAGTTTTTCCAACGATCTTTTTGCTGCTATTCTGACATGAAAACCTTTTTAAATCTGTCTCTCAGTTATTCAACGAGATGTTGTCTGATCTCGGCTTCAACTTCGACCGCTCATCTTCGGCCTTCTGCGGGATCAAAGAGCTCGCTCGACGCTTCTCACTGACGTTTGGTTTGGATCAAATGAAGACCAGGGAGGCCATAGCCATGCTCCATAAGTGAGTAATTGCCTTGAGAGTAAAACGTATTGATTACATCTTTGGAAGCGTCTCAAGTGAGTCCTCCATTTGTTTTCTCTGATTTGTTCCAGAGATGGGATTGAGTTTGCTTTCAAAGAGCCCAGTCCCCAAGGAGAAGGAAGTCCCCCGCTTAATCTCGCATTTCTTGACATACTGAGCGAGTTCTCGAGCAAACTACTCCGACAGGACAAAAGGACAGTGTAAGTGAGATGCACTGTGTGAGATAAGATGTCAGTATGGACCTGATGAAGAGCTGTGAAAGCACTCTAACCTTTTAATTTGACCTTTTCCAGCCACGTGTACCTGGAACGATTCATGACGTTTCAGATGGCCTTGCAGAGGGAGGATTGCTGGTTGCCCCTCATCTCATACAGGAACTCCCTGCAGGCTGGTGGTGATGATGACACCATGTCTGTCATCAGTGGCATCAGCAGCCGAGGGTCCTCCGTCAGGAGCAAGAAGGCGAAGCCAGCTGCAGCCAGCAAAAGGAAACTACCTGAGGGTGAGCCATTCTAACTCTGCCACAATTTTTGTAAAATCCCTCTTCTGAACTGATCTGCACCGAAATAACTCTCCTATCATCGTATTCACACTCACTTTGTTGAGTTGTTCCAGAAAGCCCACCATTATTGGAGACAGATGTGTTAGCATGACTAGTTCAACAAGTGTGAATTTAGGTTAAATTTTAGTTCGAACAGCTTGCAATTATACTTGTTTGAGCTACTTTTTTCTCATTTGAACCGTCTTGTTTTTGCCTGGTGGAGTGTACAGCACCAGGGGGCTTCCCCCATCCAGAAGTAGTCACACACAGACATACATTGAAGGCATTTCAAAGGGTGTAAAGTGTATTTCGTCAGCAGAGGAGAACAGCTGCAGCAGCAGTGATGCACTCTGGGTGAACCGTGAGCAAAACGTGCAAACGCCAATGATGATGCACTCGCCCCACCTCACCTCCACTGTGTTGCGGGATCCAAAGAAGATGAGGCCAGAGGACAACTACACACCCACACATTACACAATGCCAGCCGAGCAGCATCCCCATCAGCCTGTGCCTCCCCAGCAGCAGCAGCAGCAGCAGCAGCAATCACACCATCAACAACAGGCTGCCATTGATTACAAGTACAAAATCCTTTCTGTCTCTACCTAACCTTATGATAATCATCTGCAAATGTTGTCTGGTGCCTCTTTCATTCAGTTGTGGGTATTTTAAAGTTCTTATCATACAACTGTGTCTCACAGCACCCAGGTTACCTGGATGTTAACTCAAAGACAACAAGATGAAGCTCGCCAGCAGCAAGAGCGGGTCAGCATGCACTACACCAAGATGAGGAACCACATGCAACAGGCAATGTAAGGTCACATTTGTCACTAGATGCACATGAACAGAGTTCACAGATGTTGACTGGACTTTCACCCTGAAGGGACTCAATCAAGTGACATCTTTTTTGTGCTCTTCACAGCCGTCGGGGTTCTGGACTGATGGAAGACGACGAGGAGCCGATCATGGAGGACGTGATGATGTCATCTGAAGATCGTTTGGAAGACATCAATGAGGGCATGGACTTTGACACAATGGACATTGATCTGGTAAAATACAAACCGTGGTATTAATTCTGTGTCCTGTAAAAGTACAAGTACTGCCCTCTGTTTACACTGTAACAAGCTTAGCAGCTGTAAAATACAGCAAATATTTTACAGTCCTGTTACTGATGTGAGTGCATGATTTGCAGTAGATTAGTGAACATGTTATGTCATTGTGCAACGATCTGCCTGATATGTTTGATTTCATACTTTGGATCATTGTTCTGACTGAGCTGTTGCTTTTCAGCCAGCCTCAAAGAACCGCAGAGAGAGAACTGAGCTAAAGCCGGACTACTTTGACCCTTCTTCTATCATGGATGATTCGGTGAGATCATTTCACCTCTCGACACATTAAGTTTGCTAAAACCATTTGAAGATTTGGTGTTGTTGAAGTGCTACTGATGCTTATTTTTTAAGTGTGTTTTTTTTTTTTAGATGTTGCTTTGCTGCGGTCGTCCACCATTGCTTCGTCTTTTGAGTGTTTAGGCTTAAGTGGTGGCCTTAAACAGATTATTAATGATTCGTGTAGCATCAATCAGCAGCAAAAGATTGTTTGGAGTCACAGAATCTAGAATCTTTACAAAACAGGCATTGCATTTATACTTCTCAACACTTCAGCCCACACTGCGGATGTATGCTTATCTGTTTGTGTTATGGACACACGTTGAATTGAGGTGTGCCTCTCCCCTGCTGCAGCGTCAGATTGGAAAATGCTTCCCAACACAAATTGCCTTCCTGTTTCTTGATTGTATTGTTTGGCTAACAGTTGTCTCAATCTCTTTTTTATGGTTGTAGGTTCTCAATGTTTCGATGTTCTAACATGAATTGGCTGGAGGACAATGCACCGTGGAAATCCTCGGCAGAGAAACGGATGATTTTCTGTGAAACTCAGAATGGAGCGACAAGGAATACCAGGGATGGTTTGCGAGACACCAATGTTTGCCTCTTTAACACTTTGTTAAAACTTAGAAGGAGAGCTTAAGATTTTACATTTTATTCTGCTATTTTCGCACACTGAACTTTTGTCACACTGCAGGGGAAGAAACGTCTGTTTTTGTTCAGTTGCTCCTGAGAACAACCCGCTGTCAGCTTTGTTGAAGCCGGACGGGTCGCAGCCAACCTGTGAATCGGTTTGGCTTGATGAATAGTGCCAGTCCAAACATTTGCAGGCAGGTGCATGCTTATGTGACGTCAACAGGCATTAATTCGAAGAAATAATATAAACCTTTAAAGTTTTTTTCATTTAGGTAAACTGAAAATTGTAAATAAATAGTGGCCAATATAAAGGAAAGTTGAACACAATTTCACAATCACCAAAAGGACAGAAGCTAAATGGCCCGTCAAAATATCTTTAATATACTTTATTGAAACTTGTCAGGTTGAGTAGTTAAATTACTAAACTGACTCTGTTTTTCTTGTATCGGAGGTGTTAATTCAACTCTATGGTAATTTTATAGCCATATTTTCCCAAGTTATCATAGGATTAAGTTATGCCTCGCTCATGCAATTGAAACAGAATCGAATGAGGGTTCATGAAAGCCTGCACTTATTCCATTAGAATGGTGTGTGTGAAATTGCCTTCACCTGGTGTACTAAACTGTAGATCTTGGCATGGCATGTAGCCATATATTGAAACATGTACACAGTAAAATATAATGTGAACTGGTGTGTCATGCTGTTCAAAGGCCTTGCCACAAATGATATACAGCGTTCTCAGATTTCCTTGTGATGGTATTTTTTAGAAACATGTGTTCCGCTTTTATACCTAATAGATGATTTTGATTTCTAGATATTTTGTAACGACAATCAAATGTAAATTAAAGGTTTCTAATCATGGTATTTCACATAGATACTAAGCTAATCCTTTTTAATGGAAATGATTAACGGTATGTTACTTTAAAAATGGCCAGGTCTTTGTATTTTCCTTTCTTGTCTCTATAATGAATGGGTGCGAAAGTAACGTGCCACTCAAATGTAGTAATTTGTCAAATTGATAGCTGCATCGAAAGTTATTTTTTATTAATGGGAGCATTCACATGATCATTCATGAAACTTATACATTTAATCTCTCCTATATCCTGACTAGTTTTTTCCCACTCTATACTATCTTATATTATCTATTAACAAAGACATGTCATTATTACTCTCTTTAAAAGAAAGGTTTGAAAAAAATGGCTGAGAAAGACGTGTGAAGTTTGTGTTTTTTTTAGTTTTTTGGGGGTTTGCAAATTTTTTTCCCACAATGCCGATAGGTTTGGTTTACCACTGTTGTGTGTATAAAATTATAGAGTAATTCTAAATTACAAAGCTTCAGAAACCTTTAGTCAACTATAATACTATCAGAATTGTATATTATACAGTTACAAATGTGTAATATATTGTGAGTCGGTGCTTATTTTATATCTGCAGTTCATTGTGTGATTACTTTGGTGGGTTATGGTTAAGAAAAAGAATGTAGCTCTTTGATGCTCCTAATTTGCGAGTACACAAAAGGGGCATGTTTTGTTTTTCAGTGGTTTGTTTATTTTATTTTACTTTTTCCCTTTCTCTGTCTGTTGGCCTGGTTTGGAAAGTGAGACTTTTGGGGGAAGATTGTGTTTTCATTTTGTCGCTACAAACTCCTCATTTCCTCAGAATGTCACTGTTGAGCTGGAGAAGCGAACCATGTGGAGCGCTCACATTACCACGTTCATAACTCTCCACGCTAGGCAAATAAGACGCATATATCTTAGACTTGCCTGTAAATTTACATGAATCATTTCGTTTTGGATTGATTCCGTTTTGCATCGAACTGCTGAAATGTGCATACATCTGTATGTTTATACATATTTAAATATTTGCATATAATAAATATGTGTTTTTATTTCATATTCAAAGTGCCCATTGCATCATTTATTGCTTGTATTTGTTCTTGGAGATCTACCATGACAACAATGAACTGTTTGAAAGCATACGATGTTTTTACTCACATTTCTATAAATTAGTACATTGTAAAAACAAACAAAAAAAAACATTTCTGAAAAATACACAACTCTTTGCTCCTTTAAAGTTTTGTCTTCAAAGTATGACTTCATGTAGTCTACAGCAACTATATTTGCAAATGCTTGACAGATAAATGTCCATTTTGACAATCAATCCTGTTGTTTTTGGATTAGAACACGTTGTACTATGAAACTCTGCCAGGCTGGAACCTCATGCTGCTGGTTTGATATATTAAACATAAGGTGACTCTGTTTATCAGGATGAATTCTGAGCTTCTTGGCGCATCCATTGCTTTGATGTCAACAAATGCCCCTTATTCAAACCCTCCAGCTCAACATGAAAAGTTGCATTTCTAACATTTAGATCTTTAATGCATGCTTTGTTGAGTTTGGCTAAGATACAGTGTGAAATGTTTGTGAATCAAACGATCTTTTTGCAAAGTGGAGCATCGCGTTGACCATTGCACCACTGCCGCTACATCCCGTGCTCGAGTAAAAAACTTTAGACACATTCGCTACTGTCCCATCATGCAGCAGTGAGCTAGCTCCGGCGGCGGCGGCTAACCACCACATTTGACCCTGTGTGTGCCATGAAGAGCTAGACATCCGGGCTGTGTGTATGGAAGATGGCGACACTTACCCTCCCTGGTGAATGGATCAAAAACTGGGAAAAATCAGGAAAACAAGAGTTGTGAGTGCATTTAAAATCCACCTGTCAGTCGTGTGTTGGACTTGCTATCAAGCTGTTTATTGATTTAGCAAAATGGCTCTGAAAATGCGTAGCTGATATAAAAATACCAGGTCAGTCTTTGAGTCGTGCGCTAATGCTAACAAGCGGTGGTGTTAGCAAGCTAAAAATACTACGAAATGGCCCGCAGGGTTATTTAACGTCAAATGCCCAAACAAATGTATGAATTGTGTAGCTGGTGTCAGGGGCTTGACGTGGGGGTTGTTTTGCGTTTTATGAGTTCGAGGTAAAAGCAGCCTAAATGTAATATCACTTTGGGTCCCTAACGCTATCTGCATGCTAGCAGTTTAGCTAGCTTACGCTCCTACTAAACTCGGCGATTTGTAAACATGATGGCTATCAAAGCTAAGCTAGTTAGCTGGCGCCAGAGGAGCCCTTTGCTTTGAAACGTTACGGTGTTTCAACTCTCTCTGGCTATTTTAGATTTAGTGACAGTAATCAAACTATGGGCCACCGTGCAATTGAACAGCGTATCGATAAGCTGTCGCTGAGAAGATATTTCGAAGCCATCTGTGTGTAAAATCGACTGTCAATAATGAGGAGGGAAACTACGTCTCTTTACATAACGTTAGAGCTTATTAGCTACAGCGTTAGCGTTTGTGTGAACAACTGTGTGAAACGTATAATTATCAAAGCCTGCAAGTGCATAGCGTCTTGTAGCTTCTGATATGGTAGCTCAGACTGTAAGACGTCACTTTTCATTGTTGAAGCGTTTCCCAGAAGGTGGTTGTATCCGCTACGATGATGTTGCCACGACTACAATATTCCCAAAACAACTGACAAAATGCGGTATTTTTAAGTGCGAAGGAAATCGGGTAACATCGGAGAAGCTGAAGCCAGCCATCTGTCTGTGATGACGGCTAACGCTGCTGTTCCCACGCGAACGTGCAGTCGTCGTTAGCTCACCGTATTCAAACGGCGAGCATCATTGTGAGCCGCTCACGGTACAATGTCAAACCCAACGATCTGCAGCTCCTGACATGTCCGATTCACTATCGATTGTAGGCGCAATGAGCGATCTTGAAGTGGGGAAATGCGCGCTAGTGAGAGCGTCAGTCATTATTGTGAGCGCAGGCAGCACGTACAGGTTGGAGACACAATAGGCTCTCCCACGGAACAAGCTGCTATGAGGGGCGCTAGGCCTCGCGTATTTAGGAAGGGCCTGCAGTGAGATGCAGCAGCTCAAACTTCTGCCTCGTTTCTAAAACCAACAGCTGCATCCATTACCAACCTAACTCCTTTGATCAACCAACCAACAACACATTAGACTTTTTATACCCGTTGACTTACCAACTGGATAAATAATTCATGCCTGTGTATTAACATAGTAGAATGCTTCCTGTGCAGTGACACCTCTCTGACAAGCAAAGTGACAATGAATAAATGTGCTGATCACCTGGTGTCACTTTGTTGTTGCATGCTTTTATATCAGTTTTTGCCATTCATAAGCAATTTGATCATGATATTGTTTAATTTTTTTAAATCCAGTTTTTTAATCATTGGGAATTTTTGGGATATTGTTGTATGTTGTGTTTTATTAACTAATTCATTTATCTTTAGAAAATTCAGGTTGAGTTTTTTTTTGCATCCTGTGCCAGTGACAGTTGAAGTATTTAAACAACATTGTCTATGCACTGTTTCGCAGAAATTACCATTTTAAATATTTGTCTTTCGAGCTGTACAAGGCAAACAATCGTTGTGTTAGATAAGTCGAAAGCACTTTAATTTCTCTCTTTGTAGCTTTCAGCTCTGCAAAGAACTAACAGAGAAACCAGATCATGGAAGTGAAATCGGAGGTAAGTTGAGCATGATCATTGATTTGATCTGATAAACCTTTTTTCACGGTGTTGAGTGAAAAGCTTCTCATCTGTTGTTGGTTTGTCCCCGCAGACATTCAGGCGGCCTTGTACGAACTCTGCTCGCAAGTTGTGCAGGGGAACCTGAAGTTGGATCTTGCCGTCAGTGTCCTTGGGGACATGATGGTAAAAGACTTTTATCAATTTGCTTTACTCAAGGGATAAATAACATAACCTATCACGGGGCATTTAAATTTGCACCATGACTGTAACCACTTTATGATGTCAGATGTTTGAACAGTGCCATTTATGGAGTGACTCCACTTCTCTGGTTTCAAAGTTTGCTGGCATTACTCGATAATCATCATTTAGTATTTTTGGCACTTGAGTGGGGTAGGGACTGGGGAGATCACAGCTTTTTATTGAAAATAAGAATCGGGAAATTATCCTGTGACTTGGATGTTGCTTTGTCACAATCCACATCCAATATTTTAATTTTGGTTTATTTGGTAAAACCGTCTCACTTTTCGTCTTTTTCTGTTTTCAGGAACTTCGAGATGACATGACATCAGTTTTAGCAGACGTGTTCAGCATACTAGGTACATTTGGTTATTTTTAAATGTGAAAACAGTTTTTTTATAGTATTTTGTAATTTCAAAGTTTCACACATAGGCAAATGTCCATTTGTGTTTGTGTATATTTTACAGATTTAGAGACCGGTGCAATGGAAGAAAAGAACAAGCGTGACCATTACACACAGTTGGTTGGCGCATGTTTGGTAAGAACTAATTATCACTTTATTTTTGGGGAAAATTCAAACTAACAAAGTTTTCTGTTACACCCACAACGCAAGTGGCCTAACGAGTGTCGTCACAAATTTGTCTGCCTGTGTTTTTTTTTTTCAGTTTTTCTTACCAGAAGTCATCCTAAAAGAGAGGCTGGACCCAGAAACCCTGGAGTCTCTTGGACTCATAAAACAAGCTCATCAGTTTAATCAGAAGATTGTGAAAATCAAGACGAAACTTTTGTAAGTCGAATGCTCCGTCTCTGCATTCTTGCACAAATTTTTAAGATGCTTCGTGACATTAAAAACAATGTTCTTCAAAACTTTTAGTTACAAGCAGCAGAAATTCAACTTGCTAAGGGAGGAAAATGAGGGCTATGCCAAACTTATCACCGAGCTTGGCCAAGATCTCTCAGGCAACATCACCAGCCACATTGTCCTGGAGAGCATCAAGTCTCTTATTGGTGAGCAGGAAGTGTCTTTTTGTCAGATGACTTGAGCAACGTGTTTTTTTTAACTAAAGATGTATGTACAGTGGTCACAAATTTAGTGTATTTTATTTTTGTCACTTTTCACTTTATTTTATTGACTAACCTCATTTCCTTCTGTGCGACATGCCTCGTGTTTTGCCGCCAGGATGTTTTAACTTGGACCCTAATCGTGTGCTGGACATAATCTTGGAGGTTTACGAGAGTCGATCGGACCAAGACGAGTTCTTCCTGTCCCTCATCAAGTCCTACATGTGTGAGCCACTCACCCTGTGCCACATTTTGGGTTTCAAGTTCAAATTCTACCAGGTAAGAAATCAGGGTCAGAAAACCAAAGTTGCCATAGCTGGAGTGTTTGTTGTAATGCATTGTGGTGCACAGTTTGTTTCATCGCAGTTATCCCAAGATCATGTATTGATTGGTTTCTCTCTGTGTTGTCATCCAGGAGCCCAATGAGGAAACTCCCAAGTCACTTTACCACATTGCTGCTGCTTTGCTTCACCATAACCTAATCCAGCTGGAAGATCTTTATATGCATGTAAGAAAAGAAGTGTGCAAGTCCTTCTAAATGGTGTTATTGTTCAGGTTTTGTTTAGTTTTATTACACTTAGCCATCAGTAGATGTTCAAAGTCTACTTGAAGTGATCTGAAGTCTTAGTGAGGGGCGTTGCAGTTGTCAGCCTGAGATTTGGGCATCATTTATTTTTTTGTGGTAACCTTTTTCTTCCACTGAGATTTCTGCGTTTTTGTTGCTTCTGTGCCGTTTTAGCTCATGCCACTAGATGCCGCCATCGTAGAGGAATACAAGAAAGATATCTCAGAGGCCAAGCAGATTGCTCGCAAGCTTGTTATGGTTGTGCTGCCGTCTGACAAAAACGAAGACAAAGAAAAGGAGAAAGACAAGGAAGAGGAGAAGAATGACAAGGTATTCAACTATTTGCTGCCTTTATTTACATTTAAATACATGACAGAACCAGATGTACAGAGGCAACCTAATCTAAAGGAAACGTGAACCTTTTGTGTAAAATCCCACCTGGGTGGACTTGATGAATCTTGAGAATTACCTTGCTTTATTTATCTGCTAGCACTGGTGGGACGTTCGGGCCACTGTCTTTAACTACCTCACAATTTGACCCCGAACTTGATTGTGTTTGAACATTTCACAGTAATTCAATAGTTTCTTTTTTGTTTTCCACCAGCCTCCTGATAACCAGAAGCTGGGCCTGTTGGAAGGGCTGCTTCGGATCGGAGACTGGCACCACGCCCAGAGCATTATGGACCAGATGCCTTCTTTCTATGCTACTTCACACAAGGCCATCGCATTGGCTCTCTGCCAGCTTGTGCACCTGACTGTGGAGCCTCTTTACAGAAGGTGCTAATTTCCATGTTTTACTTACTGCCCACTACGTGTAATCAGGCACAACAGCATGCTCAACTACCTCTTATTTCCCAGTTTGAAGTCCTCTTGATTCCAGCAATTCCTACTTGCAAGCACGGTAAAGCTTGTAAAAAGAAAGAAGTACAACAACACTGACTCTTGTTCACGGCTGTTTTCTGTACAGAGCTGGTGTTCCGAAAGGAGCAAAGGGATGTGTAATGCAGCCGCTGAGGAACAAGCGAGCCCCTCAGCCAGCTGAGAGCTTTGAGGACCTGCGCAGGGACACATTCAGCATGCTCTGCTCCCTGGGCCCACACCTCTCCCATGACCCCATCCTTTTCGCCAAGATAGTGCGTCTTGGGAAGGCGTTCATGAAAGAGGTAGAAAACCAGACATTTCATAATGACATTTGTGGTCCAGTTGAATAACTTTTGTTCACCTGAGATTATCGATTTTTGCTTCCCAGTACCAAAGTGACAGCAAATCAGAGGTCCGAGACAAGATGGTAAGTCAAGAACAGATGTCTTTGTGTCTGCTGTATGGCCTTTATGATGACTAATAGATAGAAATATAAAGCCTCTTGTTTTTCCTCTGACTCTCTGTCAAACTTGATAACCCTGGAAAATATTGTATTTATTGCAGGATACATTGTTGAGTTGTTTCCTGAGCATTGCGGACCAGGTGCTCCTCCCTTCGCTCTCTTTGATGGAGTGTAATGCCTGCATGTCTGAGGAGCTGTGGGGGCTCTTCAAACTCTTTCCCTACCATCACAGGTGAGTCACACTCACTCGTACACACACACACACACACACACACACACACACACACACACACACACACACACACACACACACACACACACAC